>JALIGW010000083.1:1076637-1259137 GCA_023053685.1 Diadophis punctatus similis
TCAATGTATTTGCTCTCAGACTAGGTGCAAATACCTCATCATAATCCTTATCTGATTGAGCAAATCCCTGAGCAACTAATCTTGCTTTATGGGTAACAGTGCCATCCACACCAGTCTTTAATTTATACACCCATCTGCAACCTATTGCACGCTCACCTGTGGTAACTTTACATCTTCATATACCTCAAGATCCTTTAAAGATTTTAATTCCTTATTCATAGCTTCCTGCCAAGCTACCTGTTCCTTTGTTGGATACAGCTTAATTTCATTATAATTAGACGGTTCCACATTAACCTGGCATACAATACTTGCCTGATATCTATCAGGTGGACGTCTCTCCCTAGTCGACCTCCTAGGCAATTTAGTACAAGTTGTTGGAATTTCCTCTTCCTTTTCCTCCCCTATCGAAGTATCTTCTACATCATCCATAGATGGTTTTTCCATAGATGATTCCTCTATTGAGGATTCTTTCACTATCCTATCATCAGTACTTTTCTTATCAGAATCATCAGGAAACAATGGATCCTCAACAACAATACTATCTTGTTCCTTTATTCCTGTTCCAGTTTACTCCATCCAACATGCTCAAGGAATTTAGCACTTGCACTACAATATACTCTAGTAGTACCTGGCTCCCAGAATCTAAATGATCTATGATTAGATTCATACCCTACAAAACATAATTTCCGTGCTCTATGTTGTCCCTTTCGCCTTACTTGTGTGGGAATATGCACCCATGCTGGTGCACCAAATGTATGCAAATAACTAAGATTTGGTTTCCTACCATACCAACGGGTAAATGGCAATTCACCAGTTGTTGCATTAACTACATTGTTCAAAACATGGTTAGCACACATTATAGCTTCACCCCAGAGCCTCTCTGGTAAACCAGAATCTGAAATCATGGTTCTAGACATAGCCTGTAATGTCTGACCTCTACGTTCAATATGCGCATTATGTTGTGGCCAAAAAGGAGCAGAACGCTTATGTTCAATACCAGCTCTCTTTAGCATATCTTCAAATCTCTTATTGGTAAACTCAGTACCATTATCTGTTACTAAACTAAACAGTTTCTTATTCATTTTTCGTTCAACAAACCTTAACCAGTTTACAAAATGCTGATATGTTTCTGTTTTTGTTTTCATCAGATAACAGAAACCATATCTAGAAAAATGATCAACTATGCTCAATATATAACAGGCTCCACCTAAACTGGGTTTCTTAGGGCCAATGAGATCAGCAAATACAACCTCTAATGGTTCCTTGGTTTTAAATCCATTTAACCTGTTTGCAGGAATTACCTTGCTCTTTTCCTGATTGCAAGCATTACAATTTAAATATCTTGCACAAGGTTTTAATTTTATACCATTAGATAACTCAACAGTTTTCTTTAAAATTTTGAAATTTAAATGTCCCATACGTCTATGGAGCAAATGAATACATTCGTCATGAGGCTTTCTATTTTCATAAACTGAATTGGCCTTATTTAATGGATTATCATGGATAATGTATAAGCCATCATGCAATCTTGCAGTAACTCTTTTACCTTGTTTTTCAATTAAACATTTATCTCCCTGAAAAGTTATCACAAACCCTGCTTTTACCAATTCTCTCACAGATAGTAAGTTATTTTTAAGGTTAGGTACATATAACATTGGTAAACTTTCATTAATACATGAACAATATGCATTACCTTCTCCAGATACTCTCAATTTCCAGCCATTTGCTAATGATACATGCTGGTTACTTTTAGTCATATTAACAAATCTCTCTTTACTTTTAGTTATACACTGAGATGCTCCACTGTCTATTATCCAGATATCATGGCTTACAGTTTTATTTGTACTTGATATAGCTGTACTAACATCATTATAAGCTCTCTGCATATTACTAGCATTCTGCTTTTTACCCTTTTTACAGAATCTGGCTATATGACCCTTAGCCCCACAAGAATAACATTTCTTAACAATATAGGCAGTTGAAGACAATTGTACTTCCTGTAGTTGTTTCTCTCTCAGTTGTTTTCTATCTTGCCTTCTTCTAGACTCTTCTAACAGTCTTCCTATTATGCCAGTCAATGTCAGTTCATCTCTGGTCAAAACTTCCAGTGAAGACACATAATCATCATAAGAGTCATCCAAAGAAGAAAGAATAATATAAACTTGATGCAACTCTGAGAAAATAACTTCTTTTTCATGTAGCTCTTGTAATGTTCTCTTCATAAACTCCAAATGAGCTAACATGTCACCACCATTTAACAAACGTGCTCTGAACAGTTTACGTGTAAGGTGTATGTGCGCACCAACACTATCTCTAACATAAAGTCTCTTTAAGGTACTCCAACACTTGGCAGCAGAATCTTCACCATGAATATGGACCAGTTGCCGATCACTCAGTGTCAGTCCAATAATACTAAGAGCCTTTTCATTATCCCGGTTGAAGTCAGCTATTTTCTTCTTATCTTCATCATTTGTTGGATCCCAAGCTGTTATAATAGGTGGATTATTAACCACAGTCCATAATCCTTCTTTACGCAAAAGTAAGCTGCACTTCATAGACCAGGAAACATAGTTAGTTCCATCTAACCTGGTTATCAGGGATAAGCTAGTTGACTGTTCTTGTGCCATTGTTAATTTAACAGTAAACCACAAGTTAGCTGTCTGAGTATGAAACTGAATATTCACACTAACTCTCAATATCTCTGTGGGCCCATAACCAGTGTTAATGTATTAGCAGAGTATTCCTTGTGTTACCAAGGTTGTGCATACAGAAACGTTTAGATTGAGATCAGTTGTGAATAAGTACTCAGCCACACACAGATACACTAACTTGAGTTAAAAGTTTACTTTAAGAAATAGCATTTTCTATAAACAGTCCAAAGTCGTACACTTAACAGTCATAACAATCCAAGTATTATCCAGTACAAATACATTTTAGCTATAATACATAACTACAACACAGAGAGAAATGCAGAGCATACATACTCTAGTGAGTAGCAGAGAACACACACTGAGTAGCAGAGACTACACTAAGTAGCAGAGACCAAAGACAAACAGAGGGACTCCCATAGAAATAAGCTGTGAACTCTAGCTCCCTCTTGTGGCAGTCTGCAACACCTAAGCTAAACAGACTTATAGCTGTTAAAAGCTAGACATATATTATCTATCCAATCAGTTATGGTCAGAGACCTAACATTCTCCCCTTTGGGTAGATCAATATATAATACCTTACATCTTTAAACCATAGTTTTCACAACACTCTTTGTGTTTAATTGCACCTTGCGCTTTAGTGAAATGATCTGCAATATTCTGTTCAGTCATGCAGTATTCCAACTTAACCATTTTATTTTGAACACATTGTCTAACATTCAAATATCTCAAATCAGTATGTTTCGACCTTGTTTTCACAGCTAAACTATTAGCCATACTAATGGCAGATTGATTGTCTTCATACACAATAAATGGCTCCTGTACAGTAATTCCTATATCCTTTAACAATTGTTTATAATACACCAATTCTGTACACATTAATGATAAACTCGAGAATTCTGCTTCCATAGTGGATAAACTAATATGTTGTTGCCTAATAGATTTCCACCCTATTAAAGCATTACCCAACATTACCACTATACCTGATGTTGATTTGCGAGTCATTGCATCAGTAGCAAAACTTGCATCAGCATATGCAGTTAACACTAATTCATTTCTCGGTTCTAAATATAAAGAATAATGTATTGTGTGCTTTAGGTATCTAAGTATTCGTTTAGCTGCTTGCCAATGCCTTTCATTTGGTTCAGCATTATATCTAGCCAGTTGATTTACGCTGTAAGATATATCTGGTCTAGACCAATTACTCAAATATGAGAGACTACCAATTAGAGACTGATATATCTCCTTATCAAACACAGGACATTTACTATCACTATTTGTAAATCCCTGATCCATTGGTGTCTTAGCAGTTTTACAATTCTCCAGGTTATATCTTTTTAACAATTGGCTAATCTTCTTAGCTTGCGAAATTTTGAATCCTCTATTTGTCTTCATTATATCAAGACCCAAATAATTAATTTCTCCTAAATTTCTAATCTTGAACTTTCTTTGTAATTCAGAAACAATATCATTTGCTTCTTGTTCAGTCTTTGTGATAATCGCTATATCATCTGTAAATAATAGCAACAGAGAAATCAAACCATCTTTCTCCTAAATAAACAAGGATCACCTATACCAGCTTTAAAATCCATGGAAACTAATTCTTTTACAATGCATTTATTCCATTCATAACCTGATTGCTTTAAACCATAAAGACTTTTCTTTAATTTCCAATAATCATTTTTCCATCATCTTTTAAACCTAATGGCTTTCTCATATAAATGGTATGTTGTAAAGGTGCATGTAGATATGCAGTTTCGACATCTACATGATTAATTATGCATTTATTTTTAGCTGCCCAAACTAATGCTCCTCTCAATGTATTTGCTCTCAGACTAGGTGCAAATACCTCATCATAATCCTTATCTGATTGAGCAAATCCCTGAGCAACTAATCTTGCTTTATGGGTAACAGTGCCATCCACACCAGTCTTTAATTTATACACCCATCTGCAACCTATTGCACGCTCACCTGTGGTAACTTTACATCTTCATATACCTCAAGATCCTTTAAAGATTTTAATTCCTTATTCATAGCTTCCTGCCAAGCTACCTGTTCCTTTGTTGGATACAGCTTAATTTCATTATAATTAGACGGTTCCACATTAACCTGGCATACAATACTTGCCTGATATCTATCAGGTGGACGTCTCTCCCTAGTCGACCTCCTAGGCAATTTAGTACAAGTTGTTGGAATTTCCTCTTCCTTTTCCTCCCCTATCGAAGTATCTTCTACATCATCCATAGATGGTTTTTCCATAGATGATTCCTCTATTGAGGATTCTTTCACTATCCTATCATCAGTACTTTTCTTATCAGAATCATCAGGAAACAATGGATCCTCAACAACAATACTATCTTGTTCCTTTATTCCTGTTCCAGTTTACTCCATCCAACATGCTCAAGGAATTTAGCACTTGCACTACAATATACTCTAGTAGTACCTGGCTCCCAGAATCTAAATGATCTATGATTAGATTCATACCCTACAAAACATAATTTCCGTGCTCTATGTTGTCCCTTTCGCCTTACTTGTGTGGGAATATGCACCCATGCTGGTGCACCAAATGTATGCAAATAACTAAGATTTGGTTTCCTACCATACCAACGGGTAAATGGCAATTCACCAGTTGTTGCATTAACTACATTGTTCAAAACATGGTTAGCACACATTATAGCTTCACCCCAGAGCCTCTCTGGTAAACCAGAATCTGAAATCATGGTTCTAGACATAGCCTGTAATGTCTGACCTCTACGTTCAATATGCGCATTATGTTGTGGCCAAAAAGGAGCAGAACGCTTATGTTCAATACCAGCTCTCTTTAGCATATCTTCAAATCTCTTATTGGTAAACTCAGTACCATTATCTGTTACTAAACTAAACAGTTTCTTATTCATTTTTCGTTCAACAAACCTTAACCAGTTTACAAAATGCTGATATGTTTCTGTTTTTGTTTTCATCAGATAACAGAAACCATATCTAGAAAAATGATCAACTATGCTCAATATATAACAGGCTCCACCTAAACTGGGTTTCTTAGGGCCAATGAGATCAGCAAATACAACCTCTAATGGTTCCTTGGTTTTAAATCCATTTAACCTGTTTGCAGGAATTACCTTGCTCTTTTCCTGATTGCAAGCATTACAATTTAAATATCTTGCACAAGGTTTTAATTTTATACCATTAGATAACTCAACAGTTTTCTTTAAAATTTTGAAATTTAAATGTCCCATACGTCTATGGAGCAAATGAATACATTCGTCATGAGGCTTTCTATTTTCATAAACTGAATTGGCCTTATTTAATGGATTATCATGGATAATGTATAAGCCATCATGCAATCTTGCAGTAACTCTTTTACCTTGTTTTTCAATTAAACATTTATCTCCCTGAAAAGTTATCACAAACCCTGCTTTTACCAATTCTCTCACAGATAGTAAGTTATTTTTAAGGTTAGGTACATATAACATTGGTAAACTTTCATTAATACATGAACAATATGCATTACCTTCTCCAGATACTCTCAATTTCCAGCCATTTGCTAATGATACATGCTGGTTACTTTTAGTCATATTAACAAATCTCTCTTTACTTTTAGTTATACACTGAGATGCTCCACTGTCTATTATCCAGATATCATGGCTTACAGTTTTATTTGTACTTGATATAGCTGTACTAACATCATTATAAGCTCTCTGCATATTACTAGCATTCTGCTTTTTACCCTTTTTACAGAATCTGGCTATATGACCCTTAGCCCCACAAGAATAACATTTCTTAACAATATAGGCAGTTGAAGACAATTGTACTTCCTGTAGTTGTTTCTCTCTCAGTTGTTTTCTATCTTGCCTTCTTCTAGACTCTTCTAACAGTCTTCCTATTATGCCAGTCAATGTCAGTTCATCTCTGGTCAAAACTTCCAGTGAAGACACATAATCATCATAAGAGTCATCCAAAGAAGAAAGAATAATATAAACTTGATGCAACTCTGAGAAAATAACTTCTTTTTCATGTAGCTCTTGTAATGTTCTCTTCATAAACTCCAAATGAGCTAACATGTCACCACCATTTAACAAACGTGCTCTGAACAGTTTACGTGTAAGGTGTATGTGCGCACCAACACTATCTCTAACATAAAGTCTCTTTAAGGTACTCCAACACTTGGCAGCAGAATCTTCACCATGAATATGGACCAGTTGCCGATCACTCAGTGTCAGTCCAATAATACTAAGAGCCTTTTCATTATCCCGGTTGAAGTCAGCTATTTTCTTCTTATCTTCATCATTTGTTGGATCCCAAGCTGTTATAATAGGTGGATTATTAACCACAGTCCATAATCCTTCTTTACGCAAAAGTAAGCTGCACTTCATAGACCAGGAAACATAGTTAGTTCCATCTAACCTGGTTATCAGGGATAAGCTAGTTGACTGTTCTTGTGCCATTGTTAATTTAACAGTAAACCACAAGTTAGCTGTCTGAGTATGAAACTGAATATTCACACTAACTCTCAATATCTCTGTGGGCCCATAACCAGTGTTAATGTATTAGCAGAGTATTCCTTGTGTTACCAAGGTTGTGCATACAGAAACGTTTAGATTGAGATCAGTTGTGAATAAGTACTCAGCCACACACAGATACACTAACTTGAGTTAAAAGTTTACTTTAAGAAATAGCATTTTCTATAAACAGTCCAAAGTCGTACACTTAACAGTCATAACAATCCAAGTATTATCCAGTACAAATACATTTTAGCTATAATACATAACTACAACACAGAGAGAAATGCAGAGCATACATACTCTAGTGAGTAGCAGAGAACACACACTGAGTAGCAGAGACTACACTAAGTAGCAGAGACCAAAGACAAACAGAGGGACTCCCATAGAAATAAGCTGTGAACTCTAGCTCCCTCTTGTGGCAGTCTGCAACACCTAAGCTAAACAGACTTATAGCTGTTAAAAGCTAGACATATATTATCTATCCAATCAGTTATGGTCAGAGACCTAACATTCTCCCCTTTGGGTAGATCAATATATAATACCTTACATCTTTAAACCATAGTTTTCACAACACTCTTTGTGTTTAATTGCACCTTGCGCTTTAGTGAAATGATCTGCAATATTCTGTTCAGTCATGCAGTATTCCAACTTAACCATTTTATTTTGAACACATTGTCTAACATTCAAATATCTCAAATCAGTATGTTTCGACCTTGTTTTCACAGCTAAACTATTAGCCATACTAATGGCAGATTGATTGTCTTCATACACAATAAATGGCTCCTGTACAGTAATTCCTATATCCTTTAACAATTGTTTATAATACACCAATTCTGTACACATTAATGATAAACTCGAGAATTCTGCTTCCATAGTGGATAAACTAATATGTTGTTGCCTAATAGATTTCCACCCTATTAAAGCATTACCCAACATTACCACTATACCTGATGTTGATTTGCGAGTCATTGCATCAGTAGCAAAACTTGCATCAGCATATGCAGTTAACACTAATTCATTTCTCGGTTCTAAATATAAAGAATAATGTATTGTGTGCTTTAGGTATCTAAGTATTCGTTTAGCTGCTTGCCAATGCCTTTCATTTGGTTCAGCATTATATCTAGCCAGTTGATTTACGCTGTAAGATATATCTGGTCTAGACCAATTACTCAAATATGAGAGACTACCAATTAGAGACTGATATATCTCCTTATCAAACACAGGACATTTACTATCACTATTTGTAAATCCCTGATCCATTGGTGTCTTAGCAGTTTTACAATTCTCCAGGTTATATCTTTTTAACAATTGGCTAATCTTCTTAGCTTGCGAAATTTTGAATCCTCTATTTGTCTTCATTATATCAAGACCCAAATAATTAATTTCTCCTAAATTTCTAATCTTGAACTTTCTTTGTAATTCAGAAACAATATCATTTGCTTCTTGTTCAGTCTTTGTGATAATCGCTATATCATCTGTAAATAATAGCAACAGAGAAATCAAACCATCTTTCTCCTAAATAAACAAGGATCACCTATACCAGCTTTAAAATCCATGGAAACTAATTCTTTTACAATGCATTTATTCCATTCATAACCTGATTGCTTTAAACCATAAAGACTTTTCTTTAATTTCCAATAATCATTTTTCCATCATCTTTTAAACCTAATGGCTTTCTCATATAAATGGTATGTTGTAAAGGTGCATGTAGATATGCAGTTTCGACATCTACATGATTAATTATGCATTTATTTTTAGCTGCCCAAACTAATGCTCCTCTCAATGTATTTGCTCTCAGACTAGGTGCAAATACCTCATCATAATCCTTATCTGATTGAGCAAATCCCTGAGCAACTAATCTTGCTTTATGGGTAACAGTGCCATCCACACCAGTCTTTAATTTATACACCCATCTGCAACCTATTGCACGCTCACCTGTGGTAACTTTACATCTTCATATACCTCAAGATCCTTTAAAGATTTTAATTCCTTATTCATAGCTTCCTGCCAAGCTACCTGTTCCTTTGTTGGATACAGCTTAATTTCATTATAATTAGACGGTTCCACATTAACCTGGCATACAATACTTGCCTGATATCTATCAGGTGGACGTCTCTCCCTAGTCGACCTCCTAGGCAATTTAGTACAAGTTGTTGGAATTTCCTCTTCCTTTTCCTCCCCTATCGAAGTATCTTCTACATCATCCATAGATGGTTTTTCCATAGATGATTCCTCTATTGAGGATTCTTTCACTATCCTATCATCAGTACTTTTCTTATCAGAATCATCAGGAAACAATGGATCCTCAACAACAATACTATCTTGTTCCTTTATTCCTGTTCCAGTTTACTCCATCCAACATGCTCAAGGAATTTAGCACTTGCACTACAATATACTCTAGTAGTACCTGGCTCCCAGAATCTAAATGATCTATGATTAGATTCATACCCTACAAAACATAATTTCCGTGCTCTATGTTGTCCCTTTCGCCTTACTTGTGTGGGAATATGCACCCATGCTGGTGCACCAAATGTATGCAAATAACTAAGATTTGGTTTCCTACCATACCAACGGGTAAATGGCAATTCACCAGTTGTTGCATTAACTACATTGTTCAAAACATGGTTAGCACACATTATAGCTTCACCCCAGAGCCTCTCTGGTAAACCAGAATCTGAAATCATGGTTCTAGACATAGCCTGTAATGTCTGACCTCTACGTTCAATATGCGCATTATGTTGTGGCCAAAAAGGAGCAGAACGCTTATGTTCAATACCAGCTCTCTTTAGCATATCTTCAAATCTCTTATTGGTAAACTCAGTACCATTATCTGTTACTAAACTAAACAGTTTCTTATTCATTTTTCGTTCAACAAACCTTAACCAGTTTACAAAATGCTGATATGTTTCTGTTTTTGTTTTCATCAGATAACAGAAACCATATCTAGAAAAATGATCAACTATGCTCAATATATAACAGGCTCCACCTAAACTGGGTTTCTTAGGGCCAATGAGATCAGCAAATACAACCTCTAATGGTTCCTTGGTTTTAAATCCATTTAACCTGTTTGCAGGAATTACCTTGCTCTTTTCCTGATTGCAAGCATTACAATTTAAATATCTTGCACAAGGTTTTAATTTTATACCATTAGATAACTCAACAGTTTTCTTTAAAATTTTGAAATTTAAATGTCCCATACGTCTATGGAGCAAATGAATACATTCGTCATGAGGCTTTCTATTTTCATAAACTGAATTGGCCTTATTTAATGGATTATCATGGATAATGTATAAGCCATCATGCAATCTTGCAGTAACTCTTTTACCTTGTTTTTCAATTAAACATTTATCTCCCTGAAAAGTTATCACAAACCCTGCTTTTACCAATTCTCTCACAGATAGTAAGTTATTTTTAAGGTTAGGTACATATAACATTGGTAAACTTTCATTAATACATGAACAATATGCATTACCTTCTCCAGATACTCTCAATTTCCAGCCATTTGCTAATGATACATGCTGGTTACTTTTAGTCATATTAACAAATCTCTCTTTACTTTTAGTTATACACTGAGATGCTCCACTGTCTATTATCCAGATATCATGGCTTACAGTTTTATTTGTACTTGATATAGCTGTACTAACATCATTATAAGCTCTCTGCATATTACTAGCATTCTGCTTTTTACCCCTTTTACAGAATCTGACTATATGACCCTTAGCCCCACAAGAATAACATTTCTTAACAATATAGGCAGTTGAAGACAATTGTACTTCCTGTAGTTGTTTCTCTCTCAGTTGTTTTCTATCTTGCCTTCTTCTAGACTCTTCTAACAGTCTTCCTATTATGCCAGTCAATGTCAGTTCATCTCTGGTCAAAACTTCCAGTGAAGACACATAATCATCATAAGAGTCATCCAAAGAAGAAAGAATAATATAAACTTGATGCAACTCTGAGAAAATAACTTCTTTTTCATGTAGCTCTTGTAATGTTCTCTTCATAAACTCCAAATGAGCTAACATGTCACCACCATTTAACAAACGTGCTCTGAACAGTTTACGTGTAAGGTGTATGTGCGCACCAACACTATCTCTAACATAAAGTCTCTTTAAGGTACTCCAACACTTGGCAGCAGAATCTTCACCATGAATATGGACCAGTTGCCGATCACTCAGTGTCAGTCCAATAATACTAAGAGCCTTTTCATTATCCCGGTTGAAGTCAGCTATTTTCTTCTTATCTTCATCATTTGTTGGATCCCAAGCTGTTATAATAGGTGGATTATTAACCACAGTCCATAATCCTTCTTTACGCAAAAGTAAGCTGCACTTCATAGACCAGGAAACATAGTTAGTTCCATCTAACCTGGTTATCAGGGATAAGCTAGTTGACTGTTCTTGTGCCATTGTTAATTTAACAGTAAACCACAAGTTAGCTGTCCGAGTATGAAACTGAATATTCACACTAACTCTCAATATCTCTGTGGGCCCATAACCAGTGTTAATGTATTAGCAGAGTATTCCTTGTGTTACCAAGGTTGTGCATACAGAAACGTTTAGATTGAGATCAGTTGTGAATAAGTACTCAGCCACACACAGATACACTAACTTGAGTTAAAAGTTTACTTTAAGAAATAGCATTTTCTATAAACAGTCCAAAGTCGTACACTTAACAGTCATAACAATCCAAGTATTATCCAGTACAAATACATTTTAGCTATAATACATAACTACAACACAGAGAGAAATGCAGAGCATACATACTCTAGTGAGTAGCAGAGAACACACACTGAGTAGCAGAGACTACACTAAGTAGCAGAGACCAAAGACAAACAGAGGGACTCCCATAGAAATAAGCTGTGAACTCTAGCTCCCTCTTGTGGCAGTCTGCAACACCTAAGCTAAACAGACTTATAGCTGTTAAAAGCTAGACATATATTATCTATCCAATCAGTTATGGTCAGAGACCTAACATTCTCCCCTTTGGGTAGATCAATATATAATACCTTACATCTTTAAACCATAGTTTTCACAACACTCTTTGTGTTTAATTGCACCTTGCGCTTTAGTGAAATGATCTGCAATATTCTGTTCAGTCATGCAGTATTCCAACTTAACCATTTTATTTTGAACACATTGTCTAACATTCAAATATCTCAAATCAGTATGTTTCGACCTTGTTTTCACAGCTAAACTATTAGCCATACTAATGGCAGATTGATTGTCTTCATACACAATAAATGGCTCCTGTACAGTAATTCCTATATCCTTTAACAATTGTTTATAATACACCAATTCTGTACACATTAATGATAAACTCGAGAATTCTGCTTCCATAGTGGATAAACTAATATGTTGTTGCCTAATAGATTTCCACCCTATTAAAGCATTACCCAACATTACCACTATACCTGATGTTGATTTGCGAGTCATTGCATCAGTAGCAAAACTTGCATCAGCATATGCAGTTAACACTAATTCATTTCTCGGTTCTAAATATAAAGAATAATGTATTGTGTGCTTTAGGTATCTAAGTATTCGTTTAGCTGCTTGCCAATGCCTTTCATTTGGTTCAGCATTATATCTAGCCAGTTGATTTACGCTGTAAGATATATCTGGTCTAGACCAATTACTCAAATATGAGAGACTACCAATTAGAGACTGATATATCTCCTTATCAAACACAGGACATTTACTATCACTATTTGTAAATCCCTGATCCATTGGTGTCTTAGCAGTTTTACAATTCTCCAGGTTATATCTTTTTAACAATTGGCTAATCTTCTTAGCTTGCGAAATTTTGAATCCTCTATTTGTCTTCATTATATCAAGACCCAAATAATTAATTTCTCCTAAATTTCTAATCTTGAACTTTCTTTGTAATTCAGAAACAATATCATTTGCTTCTTGTTCAGTCTTTGTGATAATCGCTATATCATCTGTAAATAATAGCAACAGAGAAATCAAACCATCTTTCTCCTAAATAAACAAGGATCACCTATACCAGCTTTAAAATCCATGGAAACTAATTCTTTTACAATGCATTTATTCCATTCATAACCTGATTGCTTTAAACCATAAAGACTTTTCTTTAATTTCCAATAATCATTTTTCCATCATCTTTTAAACCTAATGGCTTTCTCATATAAATGGTATGTTGTAAAGGTGCATGTAGATATGCAGTTTCGACATCTACATGATTAATTATGCATTTATTTTTAGCTGCCCAAACTAATGCTCCTCTCAATGTATTTGCTCTCAGACTAGGTGCAAATACCTCATCATAATCCTTATCTGATTGAGCAAATCCCTGAGCAACTAATCTTGCTTTATGGGTAACAGTGCCATCCACACCAGTCTTTAATTTATACACCCATCTGCAACCTATTGCACGCTCACCTGTGGTAACTTTACATCTTCATATACCTCAAGATCCTTTAAAGATTTTAATTCCTTATTCATAGCTTCCTGCCAAGCTACCTGTTCCTTTGTTGGATACAGCTTAATTTCATTATAATTAGACGGTTCCACATTAACCTGGCATACAATACTTGCCTGATATCTATCAGGTGGACGTCTCTCCCTAGTCGACCTCCTAGGCAATTTAGTACAAGTTGTTGGAATTTCCTCTTCCTTTTCCTCCCCTATCGAAGTATCTTCTACATCATCCATAGATGGTTTTTCCATAGATGATTCCTCTATTGAGGATTCTTTCACTATCCTATCATCAGTACTTTTCTTATCAGAATCATCAGGAAACAATGGATCCTCAACAACAATACTATCTTGTTCCTTTATTCCTGTTCCAGTTTACTCCATCCAACATGCTCAAGGAATTTAGCACTTGCACTACAATATACTCTAGTAGTACCTGGCTCCCAGAATCTAAATGATCTATGATTAGATTCATACCCTACAAAACATAATTTCCGTGCTCTATGTTGTCCCTTTCGCCTTACTTGTGTGGGAATATGCACCCATGCTGGTGCACCAAATGTATGCAAATAACTAAGATTTGGTTTCCTACCATACCAACGGGTAAATGGCAATTCACCAGTTGTTGCATTAACTACATTGTTCAAAACATGGTTAGCACACATTATAGCTTCACCCCAGAGCCTCTCTGGTAAACCAGAATCTGAAATCATGGTTCTAGACATAGCCTGTAATGTCTGACCTCTACGTTCAATATGCGCATTATGTTGTGGCCAAAAAGGAGCAGAACGCTTATGTTCAATACCAGCTCTCTTTAGCATATCTTCAAATCTCTTATTGGTAAACTCAGTACCATTATCTGTTACTAAACTAAACAGTTTCTTATTCATTTTTCGTTCAACAAACCTTAACCAGTTTACAAAATGCTGATATGTTTCTGTTTTTGTTTTCATCAGATAACAGAAACCATATCTAGAAAAATGATCAACTATGCTCAATATATAACAGGCTCCACCTAAACTGGGTTTCTTAGGGCCAATGAGATCAGCAAATACAACCTCTAATGGTTCCTTGGTTTTAAATCCATTTAACCTGTTTGCAGGAATTACCTTGCTCTTTTCCTGATTGCAAGCATTACAATTTAAATATCTTGCACAAGGTTTTAATTTTATACCATTAGATAACTCAACAGTTTTCTTTAAAATTTTGAAATTTAAATGTCCCATACGTCTATGGAGCAAATGAATACATTCGTCATGAGGCTTTCTATTTTCATAAACTGAATTGGCCTTATTTAATGGATTATCATGGATAATGTATAAGCCATCATGCAATCTTGCAGTAACTCTTTTACCTTGTTTTTCAATTAAACATTTATCTCCCTGAAAAGTTATCACAAACCCTGCTTTTACCAATTCTCTCACAGATAGTAAGTTATTTTTAAGGTTAGGTACATATAACATTGGTAAACTTTCATTAATACATGAACAATATGCATTACCTTCTCCAGATACTCTCAATTTCCAGCCATTTGCTAATGATACATGCTGGTTACTTTTAGTCATATTAACAAATCTCTCTTTACTTTTAGTTATACACTGAGATGCTCCACTGTCTATTATCCAGATATCATGGCTTACAGTTTTATTTGTACTTGATATAGCTGTACTAACATCATTATAAGCTCTCTGCATATTACTAGCATTCTGCTTTTTACCCCTTTTACAGAATCTGACTATATGACCCTTAGCCCCACAAGAATAACATTTCTTAACAATATAGGCAGTTGAAGACAATTGTACTTCCTGTAGTTGTTTCTCTCTCAGTTGTTTTCTATCTTGCCTTCTTCTAGACTCTTCTAACAGTCTTCCTATTATGCCAGTCAATGTCAGTTCATCTCTGGTCAAAACTTCCAGTGAAGACACATAATCATCATAAGAGTCATCCAAAGAAGAAAGAATAATATAAACTTGATGCAACTCTGAGAAAATAACTTCTTTTTCATGTAGCTCTTGTAATGTTCTCTTCATAAACTCCAAATGAGCTAACATGTCACCACCATTTAACAAACGTGCTCTGAACAGTTTACGTGTAAGGTGTATGTGCGCACCAACACTATCTCTAACATAAAGTCTCTTTAAGGTACTCCAACACTTGGCAGCAGAATCTTCACCATGAATATGGACCAGTTGCCGATCACTCAGTGTCAGTCCAATAATACTAAGAGCCTTTTCATTATCCCGGTTGAAGTCAGCTATTTTCTTCTTATCTTCATCATTTGTTGGATCCCAAGCTGTTATAATAGGTGGATTATTAACCACAGTCCATAATCCTTCTTTACGCAAAAGTAAGCTGCACTTCATAGACCAGGAAACATAGTTAGTTCCATCTAACCTGGTTATCAGGGATAAGCTAGTTGACTGTTCTTGTGCCATTGTTAATTTAACAGTAAACCACAAGTTAGCTGTCCGAGTATGAAACTGAATATTCACACTAACTCTCAATATCTCTGTGGGCCCATAACCAGTGTTAATGTATTAGCAGAGTATTCCTTGTGTTACCAAGGTTGTGCATACAGAAACGTTTAGATTGAGATCAGTTGTGAATAAGTACTCAGCCACACACAGATACACTAACTTGAGTTAAAAGTTTACTTTAAGAAATAGCATTTTCTATAAACAGTCCAAAGTCGTACACTTAACAGTCATAACAATCCAAGTATTATCCAGTACAAATACATTTTAGCTATAATACATAACTACAACACAGAGAGAAATGCAGAGCATACATACTCTAGTGAGTAGCAGAGAACACACACTGAGTAGCAGAGACTACACTAAGTAGCAGAGACCAAAGACAAACAGAGGGACTCCCATAGAAATAAGCTGTGAACTCTAGCTCCCTCTTGTGGCAGTCTGCAACACCTAAGCTAAACAGACTTATAGCTGTTAAAAGCTAGACATATATTATCTATCCAATCAGTTATGGTCAGAGACCTAACATTCTCCCCTTTGGGTAGATCAATATATAATACCTTACATCTTTAAACCATAGTTTTCACAACACTCTTTGTGTTTAATTGCACCTTGCGCTTTAGTGAAATGATCTGCAATATTCTGTTCAGTCATGCAGTATTCCAACTTAACCATTTTATTTTGAACACATTGTCTAACATTCAAATATCTCAAATCAGTATGTTTCGACCTTGTTTTCACAGCTAAACTATTAGCCATACTAATGGCAGATTGATTGTCTTCATACACAATAAATGGCTCCTGTACAGTAATTCCTATATCCTTTAACAATTGTTTATAATACACCAATTCTGTACACATTAATGATAAACTCGAGAATTCTGCTTCCATAGTGGATAAACTAATATGTTGTTGCCTAATAGATTTCCACCCTATTAAAGCATTACCCAACATTACCACTATACCTGATGTTGATTTGCGAGTCATTGCATCAGTAGCAAAACTTGCATCAGCATATGCAGTTAACACTAATTCATTTCTCGGTTCTAAATATAAAGAATAATGTATTGTGTGCTTTAGGTATCTAAGTATTCGTTTAGCTGCTTGCCAATGCCTTTCATTTGGTTCAGCATTATATCTAGCCAGTTGATTTACGCTGTAAGATATATCTGGTCTAGACCAATTACTCAAATATGAGAGACTACCAATTAGAGACTGATATATCTCCTTATCAAACACAGGACATTTACTATCACTATTTGTAAATCCCTGATCCATTGGTGTCTTAGCAGTTTTACAATTCTCCAGGTTATATCTTTTTAACAATTGGCTAATCTTCTTAGCTTGCGAAATTTTGAATCCTCTATTTGTCTTCATTATATCAAGACCCAAATAATTAATTTCTCCTAAATTTCTAATCTTGAACTTTCTTTGTAATTCAGAAACAATATCATTTGCTTCTTGTTCAGTCTTTGTGATGATCGCTATATCATCTGTAAATAATAGCAACAGAGAAATCAAACCATCTTTCTCCTAAATAAACAAGGATCACCTATACCAGCTTTAAAATCCATGGAAACTAATTCTTTTACAATGCATTTATTCCATTCATAACCTGATTGCTTTAAACCATAAAGACTTTTCTTTAATTTCCAATAATCATTTTTCCATCATCTTTTAAACCTAATGGCTTTCTCATATAAATGGTATGTTGTAAAGGTGCATGTAGATATGCAGTTTCGACATCTACATGATTAATTATGCATTTATTTTTAGCTGCCCAAACTAATGCTCCTCTCAATGTATTTGCTCTCAGACTAGGTGCAAATACCTCATCATAATCCTTATCTGATTGAGCAAATCCCTGAGCAACTAATCTTGCTTTATGGGTAACAGTGCCATCCACACCAGTCTTTAATTTATACACCCATCTGCAACCTATTGCACGCTCACCTGTGGTAACTTTACATCTTCATATACCTCAAGATCCTTTAAAGATTTTAATTCCTTATTCATAGCTTCCTGCCAAGCTACCTGTTCCTTTGTTGGATACAGCTTAATTTCATTATAATTAGACGGTTCCACATTAACCTGGCATACAATACTTGCCTGATATCTATCAGGTGGACGTCTCTCCCTAGTCGACCTCCTAGGCAATTTAGTACAAGTTGTTGGAATTTCCTCTTCCTTTTCCTCCCCTATCGAAGTATCTTCTACATCATCCATAGATGGTTTTTCCATAGATGATTCCTCTATTGAGGATTCTTTCACTATCCTATCATCAGTACTTTTCTTATCAGAATCATCAGGAAACAATGGATCCTCAACAACAATACTATCTTGTTCCTTTATTCCTGTTCCAGTTTACTCCATCCAACATGCTCAAGGAATTTAGCACTTGCACTACAATATACTCTAGTAGTACCTGGCTCCCAGAATCTAAATGATCTATGATTAGATTCATACCCTACAAAACATAATTTCCGTGCTCTATGTTGTCCCTTTCGCCTTACTTGTGTGGGAATATGCACCCATGCTGGTGCACCAAATGTATGCAAATAACTAAGATTTGGTTTCCTACCATACCAACGGGTAAATGGCAATTCACCAGTTGTTGCATTAACTACATTGTTCAAAACATGGTTAGCACACATTATAGCTTCACCCCAGAGCCTCTCTGGTAAACCAGAATCTGAAATCATGGTTCTAGACATAGCCTGTAATGTCTGACCTCTACGTTCAATATGCGCATTATGTTGTGGCCAAAAAGGAGCAGAACGCTTATGTTCAATACCAGCTCTCTTTAGCATATCTTCAAATCTCTTATTGGTAAACTCAGTACCATTATCTGTTACTAAACTAAACAGTTTCTTATTCATTTTTCGTTCAACAAACCTTAACCAGTTTACAAAATGCTGATATGTTTCTGTTTTTGTTTTCATCAGATAACAGAAACCATATCTAGAAAAATGATCAACTATGCTCAATATATAACAGGCTCCACCTAAACTGGGTTTCTTAGGGCCAATGAGATCAGCAAATACAACCTCTAATGGTTCCTTGGTTTTAAATCCATTTAACCTGTTTGCAGGAATTACCTTGCTCTTTTCCTGATTGCAAGCATTACAATTTAAATATCTTGCACAAGGTTTTAATTTTATACCATTAGATAACTCAACAGTTTTCTTTAAAATTTTGAAATTTAAATGTCCCATACGTCTATGGAGCAAATGAATACATTCGTCATGAGGCTTTCTATTTTCATAAACTGAATTGGCCTTATTTAATGGATTATCATGGATAATGTATAAGCCATCATGCAATCTTGCAGTAACTCTTTTACCTTGTTTTTCAATTAAACATTTATCTCCCTGAAAAGTTATCACAAACCCTGCTTTTACCAATTCTCTCACAGATAGTAAGTTATTTTTAAGGTTAGGTACATATAACATTGGTAAACTTTCATTAATACATGAACAATATGCATTACCTTCTCCAGATACTCTCAATTTCCAGCCATTTGCTAATGATACATGCTGGTTACTTTTAGTCATATTAACAAATCTCTCTTTACTTTTAGTTATACACTGAGATGCTCCACTGTCTATTATCCAGATATCATGGCTTACAGTTTTATTTGTACTTGATATAGCTGTACTAACATCATTATAAGCTCTCTGCATATTACTAGCATTCTGCTTTTTACCCCTTTTACAGAATCTGGCTATATGACCCTTAGCCCCACAAGAATAACATTTCTTAACAATATAGGCAGTTGAAGACAATTGTACTTCCTGTAGTTGTTTCTCTCTCAGTTGTTTTCTATCTTGCCTTCTTCTAGACTCTTCTAACAGTCTTCCTATTATGCCAGTCAATGTCAGTTCATCTCTGGTCAAAACTTCCAGTGAAGACACATAATCATCATAAGAGTCATCCAAAGAAGAAAGAATAATATAAACTTGATGCAACTCTGAGAAAATAACTTCTTTTTCATGTAGCTCTTGTAATGTTCTCTTCATAAACTCCAAATGAGCTAACATGTCACCACCATTTAACAAACGTGCTCTGAACAGTTTACGTGTAAGGTGTATGTGCGCACCAACACTATCTCTAACATAAAGTCTCTTTAAGGTACTCCAACACTTGGCAGCAGAATCTTCACCATGAATATGGACCAGTTGCCGATCACTCAGTGTCAGTCCAATAATACTAAGAGCCTTTTCATTATCCCGGTTGAAGTCAGCTATTTTCTTCTTATCTTCATCATTTGTTGGATCCCAAGCTGTTATAATAGGTGGATTATTAACCACAGTCCATAATCCTTCTTTACGCAAAAGTAAGCTGCACTTCATAGACCAGGAAACATAGTTAGTTCCATCTAACCTGGTTATCAGGGATAAGCTAGTTGACTGTTCTTGTGCCATTGTTAATTTAACAGTAAACCACAAGTTAGCTGTCCGAGTATGAAACTGAATATTCACACTAACTCTCAATATCTCTGTGGGCCCATAACCAGTGTTAATGTATTAGCAGAGTATTCCTTGTGTTACCAAGGTTGTGCATACAGAAACGTTTAGATTGAGATCAGTTGTGAATAAGTACTCAGCCACACACAGATACACTAACTTGAGTTAAAAGTTTACTTTAAGAAATAGCATTTTCTATAAACAGTCCAAAGTCGTACACTTAACAGTCATAACAATCCAAGTATTATCCAGTACAAATACATTTTAGCTATAATACATAACTACAACACAGAGAGAAATGCAGAGCATACATACTCTAGTGAGTAGCAGAGAACACACACTGAGTAGCAGAGACTACACTAAGTAGCAGAGACCAAAGACAAACAGAGGGACTCCCATAGAAATAAGCTGTGAACTCTAGCTCCCTCTTGTGGCAGTCTGCAACACCTAAGCTAAACAGACTTATAGCTGTTAAAAGCTAGACATATATTATCTATCCAATCAGTTATGGTCAGAGACCTAACATTCTCCCCTTTGGGTAGATCAATATATAATACCTTACATCTTTAAACCATAGTTTTCACAACACTCTTTGTGTTTAATTGCACCTTGCGCTTTAGTGAAATGATCTGCAATATTCTGTTCAGTCATGCAGTATTCCAACTTAACCATTTTATTTTGAACACATTGTCTAACATTCAAATATCTCAAATCAGTATGTTTCGACCTTGTTTTCACAGCTAAACTATTAGCCATACTAATGGCAGATTGATTGTCTTCATACACAATAAATGGCTCCTGTACAGTAATTCCTATATCCTTTAACAATTGTTTATAATACACCAATTCTGTACACATTAATGATAAACTCGAGAATTCTGCTTCCATAGTGGATAAACTAATATGTTGTTGCCTAATAGATTTCCACCCTATTAAAGCATTACCCAACATTACCACTATACCTGATGTTGATTTGCGAGTCATTGCATCAGTAGCAAAACTTGCATCAGCATATGCAGTTAACACTAATTCATTTCTCGGTTCTAAATATAAAGAATAATGTATTGTGTGCTTTAGGTATCTAAGTATTCGTTTAGCTGCTTGCCAATGCCTTTCATTTGGTTCAGCATTATATCTAGCCAGTTGATTTACGCTGTAAGATATATCTGGTCTAGACCAATTACTCAAATATGAGAGACTACCAATTAGAGACTGATATATCTCCTTATCAAACACAGGACATTTACTATCACTATTTGTAAATCCCTGATCCATTGGTGTCTTAGCAGTTTTACAATTCTCCAGGTTATATCTTTTTAACAATTGGCTAATCTTCTTAGCTTGCGAAATTTTGAATCCTCTATTTGTCTTCATTATATCAAGACCCAAATAATTAATTTCTCCTAAATTTCTAATCTTGAACTTTCTTTGTAATTCAGAAACAATATCATTTGCTTCTTGTTCAGTCTTTGTGATGATCGCTATATCATCTGTAAATAATAGCAACAGAGAAATCAAACCATCTTTCTCCTAAATAAACAAGGATCACCTATACCAGCTTTAAAATCCATGGAAACTAATTCTTTTACAATGCATTTATTCCATTCATAACCTGATTGCTTTAAACCATAAAGACTTTTCTTTAATTTCCAATAATCATTTTTCCATCATCTTTTAAACCTAATGGCTTTCTCATATAAATGGTATGTTGTAAAGGTGCATGTAGATATGCAGTTTCGACATCTACATGATTAATTATGCATTTATTTTTAGCTGCCCAAACTAATGCTCCTCTCAATGTATTTGCTCTCAGACTAGGTGCAAATACCTCATCATAATCCTTATCTGATTGAGCAAATCCCTGAGCAACTAATCTTGCTTTATGGGTAACAGTGCCATCCACACCAGTCTTTAATTTATACACCCATCTGCAACCTATTGCACGCTCACCTGTGGTAACTTTACATCTTCATATACCTCAAGATCCTTTAAAGATTTTAATTCCTTATTCATAGCTTCCTGCCAAGCTACCTGTTCCTTTGTTGGATACAGCTTAATTTCATTATAATTAGACGGTTCCACATTAACCTGGCATACAATACTTGCCTGATATCTATCAGGTGGACGTCTCTCCCTAGTCGACCTCCTAGGCAATTTAGTACAAGTTGTTGGAATTTCCTCTTCCTTTTCCTCCCCTATCGAAGTATCTTCTACATCATCCATAGATGGTTTTTCCATAGATGATTCCTCTATTGAGGATTCTTTCACTATCCTATCATCAGTACTTTTCTTATCAGAATCATCAGGAAACAATGGATCCTCAACAACAATACTATCTTGTTCCTTTATTCCTGTTCCAGTTTACTCCATCCAACATGCTCAAGGAATTTAGCACTTGCACTACAATATACTCTAGTAGTACCTGGCTCCCAGAATCTAAATGATCTATGATTAGATTCATACCCTACAAAACATAATTTCCGTGCTCTATGTTGTCCCTTTCGCCTTACTTGTGTGGGAATATGCACCCATGCTGGTGCACCAAATGTATGCAAATAACTAAGATTTGGTTTCCTACCATACCAACGGGTAAATGGCAATTCACCAGTTGTTGCATTAACTACATTGTTCAAAACATGGTTAGCACACATTATAGCTTCACCCCAGAGCCTCTCTGGTAAACCAGAATCTGAAATCATGGTTCTAGACATAGCCTGTAATGTCTGACCTCTACGTTCAATATGCGCATTATGTTGTGGCCAAAAAGGAGCAGAACGCTTATGTTCAATACCAGCTCTCTTTAGCATATCTTCAAATCTCTTATTGGTAAACTCAGTACCATTATCTGTTACTAAACTAAACAGTTTCTTATTCATTTTTCGTTCAACAAACCTTAACCAGTTTACAAAATGCTGATATGTTTCTGTTTTTGTTTTCATCAGATAACAGAAACCATATCTAGAAAAATGATCAACTATGCTCAATATATAACAGGCTCCACCTAAACTGGGTTTCTTAGGGCCAATGAGATCAGCAAATACAACCTCTAATGGTTCCTTGGTTTTAAATCCATTTAACCTGTTTGCAGGAATTACCTTGCTCTTTTCCTGATTGCAAGCATTACAATTTAAATATCTTGCACAAGGTTTTAATTTTATACCATTAGATAACTCAACAGTTTTCTTTAAAATTTTGAAATTTAAATGTCCCATACGTCTATGGAGCAAATGAATACATTCGTCATGAGGCTTTCTATTTTCATAAACTGAATTGGCCTTATTTAATGGATTATCATGGATAATGTATAAGCCATCATGCAATCTTGCAGTAACTCTTTTACCTTGTTTTTCAATTAAACATTTATCTCCCTGAAAAGTTATCACAAACCCTGCTTTTACCAATTCTCTCACAGATAGTAAGTTATTTTTAAGGTTAGGTACATATAACATTGGTAAACTTTCATTAATACATGAACAATATGCATTACCTTCTCCAGATACTCTCAATTTCCAGCCATTTGCTAATGATACATGCTGGTTACTTTTAGTCATATTAACAAATCTCTCTTTACTTTTAGTTATACACTGAGATGCTCCACTGTCTATTATCCAGATATCATGGCTTACAGTTTTATTTGTACTTGATATAGCTGTACTAACATCATTATAAGCTCTCTGCATATTACTAGCATTCTGCTTTTTACCCCTTTTACAGAATCTGGCTATATGACCCTTAGCCCCACAAGAATAACATTTCTTAACAATATAGGCAGTTGAAGACAATTGTACTTCCTGTAGTTGTTTCTCTCTCAGTTGTTTTCTATCTTGCCTTCTTCTAGACTCTTCTAACAGTCTTCCTATTATGCCAGTCAATGTCAGTTCATCTCTGGTCAAAACTTCCAGTGAAGACACATAATCATCATAAGAGTCATCCAAAGAAGAAAGAATAATATAAACTTGATGCAACTCTGAGAAAATAACTTCTTTTTCATGTAGCTCTTGTAATGTTCTCTTCATAAACTCCAAATGAGCTAACATGTCACCACCATTTAACAAACGTGCTCTGAACAGTTTACGTGTAAGGTGTATGTGCGCACCAACACTATCTCTAACATAAAGTCTCTTTAAGGTACTCCAACACTTGGCAGCAGAATCTTCACCATGAATATGGACCAGTTGCCGATCACTCAGTGTCAGTCCAATAATACTAAGAGCCTTTTCATTATCCCGGTTGAAGTCAGCTATTTTCTTCTTATCTTCATCATTTGTTGGATCCCAAGCTGTTATAATAGGTGGATTATTAACCACAGTCCATAATCCTTCTTTACGCAAAAGTAAGCTGCACTTCATAGACCAGGAAACATAGTTAGTTCCATCTAACCTGGTTATCAGGGATAAGCTAGTTGACTGTTCTTGTGCCATTGTTAATTTAACAGTAAACCACAAGTTAGCTGTCCGAGTATGAAACTGAATATTCACACTAACTCTCAATATCTCTGTGGGCCCATAACCAGTGTTAATGTATTAGCAGAGTATTCCTTGTGTTACCAAGGTTGTGCATACAGAAACGTTTAGATTGAGATCAGTTGTGAATAAGTACTCAGCCACACACAGATACACTAACTTGAGTTAAAAGTTTACTTTAAGAAATAGCATTTTCTATAAACAGTCCAAAGTCGTACACTTAACAGTCATAACAATCCAAGTATTATCCAGTACAAATACATTTTAGCTATAATACATAACTACAACACAGAGAGAAATGCAGAGCATACATACTCTAGTGAGTAGCAGAGAACACACACTGAGTAGCAGAGACTACACTAAGTAGCAGAGACCAAAGACAAACAGAGGGACTCCCATAGAAATAAGCTGTGAACTCTAGCTCCCTCTTGTGGCAGTCTGCAACACCTAAGCTAAACAGACTTATAGCTGTTAAAAGCTAGACATATATTATCTATCCAATCAGTTATGGTCAGAGACCTAACATTCTCCCCTTTGGGTAGATCAATATATAATACCTTACATCTTTAAACCATAGTTTTCACAACACTCTTTGTGTTTAATTGCACCTTGCGCTTTAGTGAAATGATCTGCAATATTCTGTTCAGTCATGCAGTATTCCAACTTAACCATTTTATTTTGAACACATTGTCTAACATTCAAATATCTCAAATCAGTATGTTTCGACCTTGTTTTCACAGCTAAACTATTAGCCATACTAATGGCAGATTGATTGTCTTCATACACAATAAATGGCTCCTGTACAGTAATTCCTATATCCTTTAACAATTGTTTATAATACACCAATTCTGTACACATTAATGATAAACTCGAGAATTCTGCTTCCATAGTGGATAAACTAATATGTTGTTGCCTAATAGATTTCCACCCTATTAAAGCATTACCCAACATTACCACTATACCTGATGTTGATTTGCGAGTCATTGCATCAGTAGCAAAACTTGCATCAGCATATGCAGTTAACACTAATTCATTTCTCGGTTCTAAATATAAAGAATAATGTATTGTGTGCTTTAGGTATCTAAGTATTCGTTTAGCTGCTTGCCAATGCCTTTCATTTGGTTCAGCATTATATCTAGCCAGTTGATTTACGCTGTAAGATATATCTGGTCTAGACCAATTACTCAAATATGAGAGACTACCAATTAGAGACTGATATATCTCCTTATCAAACACAGGACATTTACTATCACTATTTGTAAATCCCTGATCCATTGGTGTCTTAGCAGTTTTACAATTCTCCAGGTTATATCTTTTTAACAATTGGCTAATCTTCTTAGCTTGCGAAATTTTGAATCCTCTATTTGTCTTCATTATATCAAGACCCAAATAATTAATTTCTCCTAAATTTCTAATCTTGAACTTTCTTTGTAATTCAGAAACAATATCATTTGCTTCTTGTTCAGTCTTTGTGATAATCGCTATATCATCTGTAAATAATAGCAACAGAGAAATCAAACCATCTTTCTCCTAAATAAACAAGGATCACCTATACCAGCTTTAAAATCCATGGAAACTAATTCTTTTACAATGCATTTATTCCATTCATAACCTGATTGCTTTAAACCATAAAGACTT
Source organism: Diadophis punctatus similis (assembly GCA_023053685.1). Classification (NCBI taxonomy): domain Eukaryota; kingdom Metazoa; phylum Chordata; class Lepidosauria; order Squamata; family Dipsadidae; genus Diadophis; species Diadophis punctatus. Next base: position 1,103,260 of record JALIGW010000083.1, read on the forward strand.
TTCTTTAATTTCCAATAATCATTTTTCCATCATCTTTTAAACCTAATGGCTTTCTCATATAAATGGTATGTTGTAAAGGTGCATGTAGATATGCAGTTTCGACATCTACATGATTAATTATGCATTTATTTTTAGCTGCCCAAACTAATGCTCCTCTCAATGTATTTGCTCTCAGACTAGGTGCAAATACCTCATCATAATCCTTATCTGATTGAGCAAATCCCTGAGCAACTAATCTTGCTTTATGGGTAACAGTGCCATCCACACCAGTCTTTAATTTATACACCCATCTGCAACCTATTGCACGCTCACCTGTGGTAACTTTACATCTTCATATACCTCAAGATCCTTTAAAGATTTTAATTCCTTATTCATAGCTTCCTGCCAAGCTACCTGTTCCTTTGTTGGATACAGCTTAATTTCATTATAATTAGACGGTTCCACATTAACCTGGCATACAATACTTGCCTGATATCTATCAGGTGGACGTCTCTCCCTAGTCGACCTCCTAGGCAATTTAGTACAAGTTGTTGGAATTTCCTCTTCCTTTTCCTCCCCTATCGAAGTATCTTCTACATCATCCATAGATGGTTTTTCCATAGATGATTCCTCTATTGAGGATTCTTTCACTATCCTATCATCAGTACTTTTCTTATCAGAATCATCAGGAAACAATGGATCCTCAACAACAATACTATCTTGTTCCTTTATTCCTGTTCCAGTTTACTCCATCCAACATGCTCAAGGAATTTAGCACTTGCACTACAATATACTCTAGTAGTACCTGGCTCCCAGAATCTAAATGATCTATGATTAGATTCATACCCTACAAAACATAATTTCCGTGCTCTATGTTGTCCCTTTCGCCTTACTTGTGTGGGAATATGCACCCATGCTGGTGCACCAAATGTATGCAAATAACTAAGATTTGGTTTCCTACCATACCAACGGGTAAATGGCAATTCACCAGTTGTTGCATTAACTACATTGTTCAAAACATGGTTAGCACACATTATAGCTTCACCCCAGAGCCTCTCTGGTAAACCAGAATCTGAAATCATGGTTCTAGACATAGCCTGTAATGTCTGACCTCTACGTTCAATATGCGCATTATGTTGTGGCCAAAAAGGAGCAGAACGCTTATGTTCAATACCAGCTCTCTTTAGCATATCTTCAAATCTCTTATTGGTAAACTCAGTACCATTATCTGTTACTAAACTAAACAGTTTCTTATTCATTTTTCGTTCAACAAACCTTAACCAGTTTACAAAATGCTGATATGTTTCTGTTTTTGTTTTCATCAGATAACAGAAACCATATCTAGAAAAATGATCAACTATGCTCAATATATAACAGGCTCCACCTAAACTGGGTTTCTTAGGGCCAATGAGATCAGCAAATACAACCTCTAATGGTTCCTTGGTTTTAAATCCATTTAACCTGTTTGCAGGAATTACCTTGCTCTTTTCCTGATTGCAAGCATTACAATTTAAATATCTTGCACAAGGTTTTAATTTTATACCATTAGATAACTCAACAGTTTTCTTTAAAATTTTGAAATTTAAATGTCCCATACGTCTATGGAGCAAATGAATACATTCGTCATGAGGCTTTCTATTTTCATAAACTGAATTGGCCTTATTTAATGGATTATCATGGATAATGTATAAGCCATCATGCAATCTTGCAGTAACTCTTTTACCTTGTTTTTCAATTAAACATTTATCTCCCTGAAAAGTTATCACAAACCCTGCTTTTACCAATTCTCTCACAGATAGTAAGTTATTTTTAAGGTTAGGTACATATAACATTGGTAAACTTTCATTAATACATGAACAATATGCATTACCTTCTCCAGATACTCTCAATTTCCAGCCATTTGCTAATGATACATGCTGGTTACTTTTAGTCATATTAACAAATCTCTCTTTACTTTTAGTTATACACTGAGATGCTCCACTGTCTATTATCCAGATATCATGGCTTACAGTTTTATTTGTACTTGATATAGCTGTACTAACATCATTATAAGCTCTCTGCATATTACTAGCATTCTGCTTTTTACCCTTTTTACAGAATCTGGCTATATGACCCTTAGCCCCACAAGAATAACATTTCTTAACAATATAGGCAGTTGAAGACAATTGTACTTCCTGTAGTTGTTTCTCTCTCAGTTGTTTTCTATCTTGCCTTCTTCTAGACTCTTCTAACAGTCTTCCTATTATGCCAGTCAATGTCAGTTCATCTCTGGTCAAAACTTCCAGTGAAGACACATAATCATCATAAGAGTCATCCAAAGAAGAAAGAATAATATAAACTTGATGCAACTCTGAGAAAATAACTTCTTTTTCATGTAGCTCTTGTAATGTTCTCTTCATAAACTCCAAATGAGCTAACATGTCACCACCATTTAACAAACGTGCTCTGAACAGTTTACGTGTAAGGTGTATGTGCGCACCAACACTATCTCTAACATAAAGTCTCTTTAAGGTACTCCAACACTTGGCAGCAGAATCTTCACCATGAATATGGACCAGTTGCCGATCACTCAGTGTCAGTCCAATAATACTAAGAGCCTTTTCATTATCCCGGTTGAAGTCAGCTATTTTCTTCTTATCTTCATCATTTGTTGGATCCCAAGCTGTTATAATAGGTGGATTATTAACCACAGTCCATAATCCTTCTTTACGCAAAAGTAAGCTGCACTTCATAGACCAGGAAACATAGTTAGTTCCATCTAACCTGGTTATCAGGGATAAGCTAGTTGACTGTTCTTGTGCCATTGTTAATTTAACAGTAAACCACAAGTTAGCTGTCTGAGTATGAAACTGAATATTCACACTAACTCTCAATATCTCTGTGGGCCCATAACCAGTGTTAATGTATTAGCAGAGTATTCCTTGTGTTACCAAGGTTGTGCATACAGAAACGTTTAGATTGAGATCAGTTGTGAATAAGTACTCAGCCACACACAGATACACTAACTTGAGTTAAAAGTTTACTTTAAGAAATAGCATTTTCTATAAACAGTCCAAAGTCGTACACTTAACAGTCATAACAATCCAAGTATTATCCAGTACAAATACATTTTAGCTATAATACATAACTACAACACAGAGAGAAATGCAGAGCATACATACTCTAGTGAGTAGCAGAGAACACACACTGAGTAGCAGAGACTACACTAAGTAGCAGAGACCAAAGACAAACAGAGGGACTCCCATAGAAATAAGCTGTGAACTCTAGCTCCCTCTTGTGGCAGTCTGCAACACCTAAGCTAAACAGACTTATAGCTGTTAAAAGCTAGACATATATTATCTATCCAATCAGTTATGGTCAGAGACCTAACATTCTCCCCTTTGGGTAGATCAATATATAATACCTTACATCTTTAAACCATAGTTTTCACAACACTCTTTGTGTTTAATTGCACCTTGCGCTTTAGTGAAATGATCTGCAATATTCTGTTCAGTCATGCAGTATTCCAACTTAACCATTTTATTTTGAACACATTGTCTAACATTCAAATATCTCAAATCAGTATGTTTCGACCTTGTTTTCACAGCTAAACTATTAGCCATACTAATGGCAGATTGATTGTCTTCATACACAATAAATGGCTCCTGTACAGTAATTCCTATATCCTTTAACAATTGTTTATAATACACCAATTCTGTACACATTAATGATAAACTCGAGAATTCTGCTTCCATAGTGGATAAACTAATATGTTGTTGCCTAATAGATTTCCACCCTATTAAAGCATTACCCAACATTACCACTATACCTGATGTTGATTTGCGAGTCATTGCATCAGTAGCAAAACTTGCATCAGCATATGCAGTTAACACTAATTCATTTCTCGGTTCTAAATATAAAGAATAATGTATTGTGTGCTTTAGGTATCTAAGTATTCGTTTAGCTGCTTGCCAATGCCTTTCATTTGGTTCAGCATTATATCTAGCCAGTTGATTTACGCTGTAAGATATATCTGGTCTAGACCAATTACTCAAATATGAGAGACTACCAATTAGAGACTGATATATCTCCTTATCAAACACAGGACATTTACTATCACTATTTGTAAATCCCTGATCCATTGGTGTCTTAGCAGTTTTACAATTCTCCAGGTTATATCTTTTTAACAATTGGCTAATCTTCTTAGCTTGCGAAATTTTGAATCCTCTATTTGTCTTCATTATATCAAGACCCAAATAATTAATTTCTCCTAAATTTCTAATCTTGAACTTTCTTTGTAATTCAGAAACAATATCATTTGCTTCTTGTTCAGTCTTTGTGATGATCGCTATATCATCTGTAAATAATAGCAACAGAGAAATCAAACCATCTTTCTCCTAAATAAACAAGGATCACCTATACCAGCTTTAAAATCCATGGAAACTAATTCTTTTACAATGCATTTATTCCATTCATAACCTGATTGCTTTAAACCATAAAGACTTTTCTTTAATTTCCAATAATCATTTTTCCATCATCTTTTAAACCTAATGGCTTTCTCATATAAATGGTATGTTGTAAAGGTGCATGTAGATATGCAGTTTCGACATCTACATGATTAATTATGCATTTATTTTTAGCTGCCCAAACTAATGCTCCTCTCAATGTATTTGCTCTCAGACTAGGTGCAAATACCTCATCATAATCCTTATCTGATTGAGCAAATCCCTGAGCAACTAATCTTGCTTTATGGGTAACAGTGCCATCCACACCAGTCTTTAATTTATACACCCATCTGCAACCTATTGCACGCTCACCTGTGGTAACTTTACATCTTCATATACCTCAAGATCCTTTAAAGATTTTAATTCCTTATTCATAGCTTCCTGCCAAGCTACCTGTTCCTTTGTTGGATACAGCTTAATTTCATTATAATTAGACGGTTCCACATTAACCTGGCATACAATACTTGCCTGATATCTATCAGGTGGACGTCTCTCCCTAGTCGACCTCCTAGGCAATTTAGTACAAGTTGTTGGAATTTCCTCTTCCTTTTCCTCCCCTATCGAAGTATCTTCTACATCATCCATAGATGGTTTTTCCATAGATGATTCCTCTATTGAGGATTCTTTCACTATCCTATCATCAGTACTTTTCTTATCAGAATCATCAGGAAACAATGGATCCTCAACAACAATACTATCTTGTTCCTTTATTCCTGTTCCAGTTTACTCCATCCAACATGCTCAAGGAATTTAGCACTTGCACTACAATATACTCTAGTAGTACCTGGCTCCCAGAATCTAAATGATCTATGATTAGATTCATACCCTACAAAACATAATTTCCGTGCTCTATGTTGTCCCTTTCGCCTTACTTGTGTGGGAATATGCACCCATGCTGGTGCACCAAATGTATGCAAATAACTAAGATTTGGTTTCCTACCATACCAACGGGTAAATGGCAATTCACCAGTTGTTGCATTAACTACATTGTTCAAAACATGGTTAGCACACATTATAGCTTCACCCCAGAGCCTCTCTGGTAAACCAGAATCTGAAATCATGGTTCTAGACATAGCCTGTAATGTCTGACCTCTACGTTCAATATGCGCATTATGTTGTGGCCAAAAAGGAGCAGAACGCTTATGTTCAATACCAGCTCTCTTTAGCATATCTTCAAATCTCTTATTGGTAAACTCAGTACCATTATCTGTTACTAAACTAAACAGTTTCTTATTCATTTTTCGTTCAACAAACCTTAACCAGTTTACAAAATGCTGATATGTTTCTGTTTTTGTTTTCATCAGATAACAGAAACCATATCTAGAAAAATGATCAACTATGCTCAATATATAACAGGCTCCACCTAAACTGGGTTTCTTAGGGCCAATGAGATCAGCAAATACAACCTCTAATGGTTCCTTGGTTTTAAATCCATTTAACCTGTTTGCAGGAATTACCTTGCTCTTTTCCTGATTGCAAGCATTACAATTTAAATATCTTGCACAAGGTTTTAATTTTATACCATTAGATAACTCAACAGTTTTCTTTAAAATTTTGAAATTTAAATGTCCCATACGTCTATGGAGCAAATGAATACATTCGTCATGAGGCTTTCTATTTTCATAAACTGAATTGGCCTTATTTAATGGATTATCATGGATAATGTATAAGCCATCATGCAATCTTGCAGTAACTCTTTTACCTTGTTTTTCAATTAAACATTTATCTCCCTGAAAAGTTATCACAAACCCTGCTTTTACCAATTCTCTCACAGATAGTAAGTTATTTTTAAGGTTAGGTACATATAACATTGGTAAACTTTCATTAATACATGAACAATATGCATTACCTTCTCCAGATACTCTCAATTTCCAGCCATTTGCTAATGATACATGCTGGTTACTTTTAGTCATATTAACAAATCTCTCTTTACTTTTAGTTATACACTGAGATGCTCCACTGTCTATTATCCAGATATCATGGCTTACAGTTTTATTTGTACTTGATATAGCTGTACTAACATCATTATAAGCTCTCTGCATATTACTAGCATTCTGCTTTTTACCCTTTTTACAGAATCTGGCTATATGACCCTTAGCCCCACAAGAATAACATTTCTTAACAATATAGGCAGTTGAAGACAATTGTACTTCCTGTAGTTGTTTCTCTCTCAGTTGTTTTCTATCTTGCCTTCTTCTAGACTCTTCTAACAGTCTTCCTATTATGCCAGTCAATGTCAGTTCATCTCTGGTCAAAACTTCCAGTGAAGACACATAATCATCATAAGAGTCATCCAAAGAAGAAAGAATAATATAAACTTGATGCAACTCTGAGAAAATAACTTCTTTTTCATGTAGCTCTTGTAATGTTCTCTTCATAAACTCCAAATGAGCTAACATGTCACCACCATTTAACAAACGTGCTCTGAACAGTTTACGTGTAAGGTGTATGTGCGCACCAACACTATCTCTAACATAAAGTCTCTTTAAGGTACTCCAACACTTGGCAGCAGAATCTTCACCATGAATATGGACCAGTTGCCGATCACTCAGTGTCAGTCCAATAATACTAAGAGCCTTTTCATTATCCCGGTTGAAGTCAGCTATTTTCTTCTTATCTTCATCATTTGTTGGATCCCAAGCTGTTATAATAGGTGGATTATTAACCACAGTCCATAATCCTTCTTTACGCAAAAGTAAGCTGCACTTCATAGACCAGGAAACATAGTTAGTTCCATCTAACCTGGTTATCAGGGATAAGCTAGTTGACTGTTCTTGTGCCATTGTTAATTTAACAGTAAACCACAAGTTAGCTGTCTGAGTATGAAACTGAATATTCACACTAACTCTCAATATCTCTGTGGGCCCATAACCAGTGTTAATGTATTAGCAGAGTATTCCTTGTGTTACCAAGGTTGTGCATACAGAAACGTTTAGATTGAGATCAGTTGTGAATAAGTACTCAGCCACACACAGATACACTAACTTGAGTTAAAAGTTTACTTTAAGAAATAGCATTTTCTATAAACAGTCCAAAGTCGTACACTTAACAGTCATAACAATCCAAGTATTATCCAGTACAAATACATTTTAGCTATAATACATAACTACAACACAGAGAGAAATGCAGAGCATACATACTCTAGTGAGTAGCAGAGAACACACACTGAGTAGCAGAGACTACACTAAGTAGCAGAGACCAAAGACAAACAGAGGGACTCCCATAGAAATAAGCTGTGAACTCTAGCTCCCTCTTGTGGCAGTCTGCAACACCTAAGCTAAACAGACTTATAGCTGTTAAAAGCTAGACATATATTATCTATCCAATCAGTTATGGTCAGAGACCTAACATTCTCCCCTTTGGGTAGATCAATATATAATACCTTACATCTTTAAACCATAGTTTTCACAACACTCTTTGTGTTTAATTGCACCTTGCGCTTTAGTGAAATGATCTGCAATATTCTGTTCAGTCATGCAGTATTCCAACTTAACCATTTTATTTTGAACACATTGTCTAACATTCAAATATCTCAAATCAGTATGTTTCGACCTTGTTTTCACAGCTAAACTATTAGCCATACTAATGGCAGATTGATTGTCTTCATACACAATAAATGGCTCCTGTACAGTAATTCCTATATCCTTTAACAATTGTTTATAATACACCAATTCTGTACACATTAATGATAAACTCGAGAATTCTGCTTCCATAGTGGATAAACTAATATGTTGTTGCCTAATAGATTTCCACCCTATTAAAGCATTACCCAACATTACCACTATACCTGATGTTGATTTGCGAGTCATTGCATCAGTAGCAAAACTTGCATCAGCATATGCAGTTAACACTAATTCATTTCTCGGTTCTAAATATAAAGAATAATGTATTGTGTGCTTTAGGTATCTAAGTATTCGTTTAGCTGCTTGCCAATGCCTTTCATTTGGTTCAGCATTATATCTAGCCAGTTGATTTACGCTGTAAGATATATCTGGTCTAGACCAATTACTCAAATATGAGAGACTACCAATTAGAGACTGATATATCTCCTTATCAAACACAGGACATTTACTATCACTATTTGTAAATCCCTGATCCATTGGTGTCTTAGCAGTTTTACAATTCTCCAGGTTATATCTTTTTAACAATTGGCTAATCTTCTTAGCTTGCGAAATTTTGAATCCTCTATTTGTCTTCATTATATCAAGACCCAAATAATTAATTTCTCCTAAATTTCTAATCTTGAACTTTCTTTGTAATTCAGAAACAATATCATTTGCTTCTTGTTCAGTCTTTGTGATGATCGCTATATCATCTGTAAATAATAGCAACAGAGAAATCAAACCATCTTTCTCCTAAATAAACAAGGATCACCTATACCAGCTTTAAAATCCATGGAAACTAATTCTTTTACAATGCATTTATTCCATTCATAACCTGATTGCTTTAAACCATAAAGACTTTTCTTTAATTTCCAATAATCATTTTTCCATCATCTTTTAAACCTAATGGCTTTCTCATATAAATGGTATGTTGTAAAGGTGCATGTAGATATGCAGTTTCGACATCTACATGATTAATTATGCATTTATTTTTAGCTGCCCAAACTAATGCTCCTCTCAATGTATTTGCTCTCAGACTAGGTGCAAATACCTCATCATAATCCTTATCTGATTGAGCAAATCCCTGAGCAACTAATCTTGCTTTATGGGTAACAGTGCCATCCACACCAGTCTTTAATTTATACACCCATCTGCAACCTATTGCACGCTCACCTGTGGTAACTTTACATCTTCATATACCTCAAGATCCTTTAAAGATTTTAATTCCTTATTCATAGCTTCCTGCCAAGCTACCTGTTCCTTTGTTGGATACAGCTTAATTTCATTATAATTAGACGGTTCCACATTAACCTGGCATACAATACTTGCCTGATATCTATCAGGTGGACGTCTCTCCCTAGTCGACCTCCTAGGCAATTTAGTACAAGTTGTTGGAATTTCCTCTTCCTTTTCCTCCCCTATCGAAGTATCTTCTACATCATCCATAGATGGTTTTTCCATAGATGATTCCTCTATTGAGGATTCTTTCACTATCCTATCATCAGTACTTTTCTTATCAGAATCATCAGGAAACAATGGATCCTCAACAACAATACTATCTTGTTCCTTTATTCCTGTTCCAGTTTACTCCATCCAACATGCTCAAGGAATTTAGCACTTGCACTACAATATACTCTAGTAGTACCTGGCTCCCAGAATCTAAATGATCTATGATTAGATTCATACCCTACAAAACATAATTTCCGTGCTCTATGTTGTCCCTTTCGCCTTACTTGTGTGGGAATATGCACCCATGCTGGTGCACCAAATGTATGCAAATAACTAAGATTTGGTTTCCTACCATACCAACGGGTAAATGGCAATTCACCAGTTGTTGCATTAACTACATTGTTCAAAACATGGTTAGCACACATTATAGCTTCACCCCAGAGCCTCTCTGGTAAACCAGAATCTGAAATCATGGTTCTAGACATAGCCTGTAATGTCTGACCTCTACGTTCAATATGCGCATTATGTTGTGGCCAAAAAGGAGCAGAACGCTTATGTTCAATACCAGCTCTCTTTAGCATATCTTCAAATCTCTTATTGGTAAACTCAGTACCATTATCTGTTACTAAACTAAACAGTTTCTTATTCATTTTTCGTTCAACAAACCTTAACCAGTTTACAAAATGCTGATATGTTTCTGTTTTTGTTTTCATCAGATAACAGAAACCATATCTAGAAAAATGATCAACTATGCTCAATATATAACAGGCTCCACCTAAACTGGGTTTCTTAGGGCCAATGAGATCAGCAAATACAACCTCTAATGGTTCCTTGGTTTTAAATCCATTTAACCTGTTTGCAGGAATTACCTTGCTCTTTTCCTGATTGCAAGCATTACAATTTAAATATCTTGCACAAGGTTTTAATTTTATACCATTAGATAACTCAACAGTTTTCTTTAAAATTTTGAAATTTAAATGTCCCATACGTCTATGGAGCAAATGAATACATTCGTCATGAGGCTTTCTATTTTCATAAACTGAATTGGCCTTATTTAATGGATTATCATGGATAATGTATAAGCCATCATGCAATCTTGCAGTAACTCTTTTACCTTGTTTTTCAATTAAACATTTATCTCCCTGAAAAGTTATCACAAACCCTGCTTTTACCAATTCTCTCACAGATAGTAAGTTATTTTTAAGGTTAGGTACATATAACATTGGTAAACTTTCATTAATACATGAACAATATGCATTACCTTCTCCAGATACTCTCAATTTCCAGCCATTTGCTAATGATACATGCTGGTTACTTTTAGTCATATTAACAAATCTCTCTTTACTTTTAGTTATACACTGAGATGCTCCACTGTCTATTATCCAGATATCATGGCTTACAGTTTTATTTGTACTTGATATAGCTGTACTAACATCATTATAAGCTCTCTGCATATTACTAGCATTCTGCTTTTTACCCTTTTTACAGAATCTGGCTATATGACCCTTAGCCCCACAAGAATAACATTTCTTAACAATATAGGCAGTTGAAGACAATTGTACTTCCTGTAGTTGTTTCTCTCTCAGTTGTTTTCTATCTTGCCTTCTTCTAGACTCTTCTAACAGTCTTCCTATTATGCCAGTCAATGTCAGTTCATCTCTGGTCAAAACTTCCAGTGAAGACACATAATCATCATAAGAGTCATCCAAAGAAGAAAGAATAATATAAACTTGATGCAACTCTGAGAAAATAACTTCTTTTTCATGTAGCTCTTGTAATGTTCTCTTCATAAACTCCAAATGAGCTAACATGTCACCACCATTTAACAAACGTGCTCTGAACAGTTTACGTGTAAGGTGTATGTGCGCACCAACACTATCTCTAACATAAAGTCTCTTTAAGGTATTCCAACACTTGGCAGCAGAATCTTCACCATGAATATGGACCAGTTGCCGATCACTCAGTGTCAGTCCAATAATACTAAGAGCCTTTTCATTATCCCGGTTGAAGTCAGCTATTTTCTTCTTATCTTCATCATTTGTTGGATCCCAAGCTGTTATAATAGGTGGATTATTAACCACAGTCCATAATCCTTCTTTACGCAAAAGTAAGCTGCACTTCATAGACCAGGAAACATAGTTAGTTCCATCTAACCTGGTTATCAGGGATAAGCTAGTTGACTGTTCTTGTGCCATTGTTAATTTAACAGTAAACCACAAGTTAGCTGTCTGAGTATGAAACTGAATATTCACACTAACTCTCAATATCTCTGTGGGCCCATAACCAGTGTTAATGTATTAGCAGAGTATTCCTTGTGTTACCAAGGTTGTGCATACAGAAACGTTTAGATTGAGATCAGTTGTGAATAAGTACTCAGCCACACACAGATACACTAACTTGAGTTAAAAGTTTACTTTAAGAAATAGCATTTTCTATAAACAGTCCAAAGTCGTACACTTAACAGTCATAACAATCCAAGTATTATCCAGTACAAATACATTTTAGCTATAATACATAACTACAACACAGAGAGAAATGCAGAGCATACATACTCTAGTGAGTAGCAGAGAACACACACTGAGTAGCAGAGACTACACTAAGTAGCAGAGACCAAAGACAAACAGAGGGACTCCCATAGAAATAAGCTGTGAACTCTAGCTCCCTCTTGTGGCAGTCTGCAACACCTAAGCTAAACAGACTTATAGCTGTTAAAAGCTAGACATATATTATCTATCCAATCAGTTATGGTCAGAGACCTAACATTCTCCCCTTTGGGTAGATCAATATATAATACCTTACATCTTTAAACCATAGTTTTCACAACACTCTTTGTGTTTAATTGCACCTTGCGCTTTAGTGAAATGATCTGCAATATTCTGTTCAGTCATGCAGTATTCCAACTTAACCATTTTATTTTGAACACATTGTCTAACATTCAAATATCTCAAATCAGTATGTTTCGACCTTGTTTTCACAGCTAAACTATTAGCCATACTAATGGCAGATTGATTGTCTTCATACACAATAAATGGCTCCTGTACAGTAATTCCTATATCCTTTAACAATTGTTTATAATACACCAATTCTGTACACATTAATGATAAACTCGAGAATTCTGCTTCCATAGTGGATAAACTAATATGTTGTTGCCTAATAGATTTCCACCCTATTAAAGCATTACCCAACATTACCACTATACCTGATGTTGATTTGCGAGTCATTGCATCAGTAGCAAAACTTGCATCAGCATATGCAGTTAACACTAATTCATTTCTCGGTTCTAAATATAAAGAATAATGTATTGTGTGCTTTAGGTATCTAAGTATTCGTTTAGCTGCTTGCCAATGCCTTTCATTTGGTTCAGCATTATATCTAGCCAGTTGATTTACGCTGTAAGATATATCTGGTCTAGACCAATTACTCAAATATGAGAGACTACCAATTAGAGACTGATATATCTCCTTATCAAACACAGGACATTTACTATCACTATTTGTAAATCCCTGATCCATTGGTGTCTTAGCAGTTTTACAATTCTCCAGGTTATATCTTTTTAACAATTGGCTAATCTTCTTAGCTTGCGAAATTTTGAATCCTCTATTTGTCTTCATTATATCAAGACCCAAATAATGTTTAATTTCTCCTAAATTTCTAATCTTGAACTTTCTTTGTAATTCAGAAACAATATCATTTGCTTCTTGTTCAGTCTTTGTGATAATCGCTATATCATCTGTAAATAATAGCAACAGAGAAATCAAACCATCTTTCTCCTAAATAAACAAGGATCACCTATACCAGCTTTAAAATCCATGGAAACTAATTCTTTTACAATGCATTTATTCCATTCATAACCTGATTGCTTTAAACCATAAAGACTTTTCTTTAATTTCCAATAATCATTTTTCCATCATCTTTTAAACCTAATGGCTTTCTCATATAAATGGTATGTTGTAAAGGTGCATGTAGATATGCAGTTTCGACATCTACATGATTAATTATGCATTTATTTTTAGCTGCCCAAACTAATGCTCCTCTCAATGTATTTGCTCTCAGACTAGGTGCAAATACCTCATCATAATCCTTATCTGATTGAGCAAATCCCTGAGCAACTAATCTTGCTTTATGGGTAACAGTGCCATCCACACCAGTCTTTAATTTATACACCCATCTGCAACCTATTGCACGCTCACCTGTGGTAACTTTACATCTTCATATACCTCAAGATCCTTTAAAGATTTTAATTCCTTATTCATAGCTTCCTGCCAAGCTACCTGTTCCTTTGTTGGATACAGCTTAATTTCATTATAATTAGACGGTTCCACATTAACCTGGCATACAATACTTGCCTGATATCTATCAGGTGGACGTCTCTCCCTAGTCGACCTCCTAGGCAATTTAGTACAAGTTGTTGGAATTTCCTCTTCCTTTTCCTCCCCTATCGAAGTATCTTCTACATCATCCATAGATGGTTTTTCCATAGATGATTCCTCTATTGAGGATTCTTTCACTATCCTATCATCAGTACTTTTCTTATCAGAATCATCAGGAAACAATGGATCCTCAACAACAATACTATCTTGTTCCTTTATTCCTGTTCCAGTTTACTCCATCCAACATGCTCAAGGAATTTAGCACTTGCACTACAATATACTCTAGTAGTACCTGGCTCCCAGAATCTAAATGATCTATGATTAGATTCATACCCTACAAAACATAATTTCCGTGCTCTATGTTGTCCCTTTCGCCTTACTTGTGTGGGAATATGCACCCATGCTGGTGCACCAAATGTATGCAAATAACTAAGATTTGGTTTCCTACCATACCAACGGGTAAATGGCAATTCACCAGTTGTTGCATTAACTACATTGTTCAAAACATGGTTAGCACACATTATAGCTTCACCCCAGAGCCTCTCTGGTAAACCAGAATCTGAAATCATGGTTCTAGACATAGCCTGTAATGTCTGACCTCTACGTTCAATATGCGCATTATGTTGTGGCCAAAAAGGAGCAGAACGCTTATGTTCAATACCAGCTCTCTTTAGCATATCTTCAAATCTCTTATTGGTAAACTCAGTACCATTATCTGTTACTAAACTAAACAGTTTCTTATTCATTTTTCGTTCAACAAACCTTAACCAGTTTACAAAATGCTGATATGTTTCTGTTTTTGTTTTCATCAGATAACAGAAACCATATCTAGAAAAATGATCAACTATGCTCAATATATAACAGGCTCCACCTAAACTGGGTTTCTTAGGGCCAATGAGATCAGCAAATACAACCTCTAATGGTTCCTTGGTTTTAAATCCATTTAACCTGTTTGCAGGAATTACCTTGCTCTTTTCCTGATTGCAAGCATTACAATTTAAATATCTTGCACAAGGTTTTAATTTTATACCATTAGATAACTCAACAGTTTTCTTTAAAATTTTGAAATTTAAATGTCCCATACGTCTATGGAGCAAATGAATACATTCGTCATGAGGCTTTCTATTTTCATAAACTGAATTGGCCTTATTTAATGGATTATCATGGATAATGTATAAGCCATCATGCAATCTTGCAGTAACTCTTTTACCTTGTTTTTCAATTAAACATTTATCTCCCTGAAAAGTTATCACAAACCCTGCTTTTACCAATTCTCTCACAGATAGTAAGTTATTTTTAAGGTTAGGTACATATAACATTGGTAAACTTTCATTAATACATGAACAATATGCATTACCTTCTCCAGATACTCTCAATTTCCAGCCATTTGCTAATGATACATGCTGGTTACTTTTAGTCATATTAACAAATCTCTCTTTACTTTTAGTTATACACTGAGATGCTCCACTGTCTATTATCCAGATATCATGGCTTACAGTTTTATTTGTACTTGATATAGCTGTACTAACATCATTATAAGCTCTCTGCATATTACTAGCATTCTGCTTTTTACCCTTTTTACAGAATCTGGCTATATGACCCTTAGCCCCACAAGAATAACATTTCTTAACAATATAGGCAGTTGAAGACAATTGTACTTCCTGTAGTTGTTTCTCTCTCAGTTGTTTTCTATCTTGCCTTCTTCTAGACTCTTCTAACAGTCTTCCTATTATGCCAGTCAATGTCAGTTCATCTCTGGTCAAAACTTCCAGTGAAGACACATAATCATCATAAGAGTCATCCAAAGAAGAAAGAATAATATAAACTTGATGCAACTCTGAGAAAATAACTTCTTTTTCATGTAGCTCTTGTAATGTTCTCTTCATAAACTCCAAATGAGCTAACATGTCACTACCATTTAACAAACGTGCTCTGAACAGTTTACGTGTAAGGTGTATGTGCGCACCAACACTATCTCTAACATAAAGTCTCTTTAAGGTACTCCAACACTTGGCAGCAGAATCTTCACCATGAATATGGACCAGTTGCCGATCACTCAGTGTCAGTCCAATAATACTAAGAGCCTTTTCATTATCCCGGTTGAAGTCAGCTATTTTCTTCTTATCTTCATCATTTGTTGGATCCCAAGCTGTTATAATAGGTGGATTATTAACCACAGTCCATAATCCTTCTTTACGCAAAAGTAAGCTGCACTTCATAGACCAGGAAACATAGTTAGTTCCATCTAACCTGGTTATCAGGGATAAGCTAGTTGACTGTTCTTGTGCCATTGTTAATTTAACAGTAAACCACAAGTTAGCTGTCTGAGTATGAAACTGAATATTCACACTAACTCTCAATATCTCTGTGGGCCCATAACCAGTGTTAATGTATTAGCAGAGTATTCCTTGTGTTACCAAGGTTGTGCATACAGAAACGTTTAGATTGAGATCAGTTGTGAATAAGTACTCAGCCACACACAGATACACTAACTTGAGTTAAAAGTTTACTTTAAGAAATAGCATTTTCTATAAACAGTCCAAAGTCGTACACTTAACAGTCATAACAATCCAAGTATTATCCAGTACAAATACATTTTAGCTATAATACATAACTACAACACAGAGAGAAATGCAGAGCATACATACTCTAGTGAGTAGCAGAGAACACACACTGAGTAGCAGAGACTACACTAAGTAGCAGAGACCAAAGACAAACAGAGGGACTCCCATAGAAATAAGCTGTGAACTCTAGCTCCCTCTTGTGGCAGTCTGCAACACCTAAGCTAAACAGACTTATAGCTGTTAAAAGCTAGACATATATTATCTATCCAATCAGTTATGGTCAGAGACCTAACATTCTCCCCTTTGGGTAGATCAATATATAATACCTTACATCTTTAAACCATAGTTTTCACAACACTCTTTGTGTTTAATTGCACCTTGCGCTTTAGTGAAATGATCTGCAATATTCTGTTCAGTCATGCAGTATTCCAACTTAACCATTTTATTTTGAACACATTGTCTAACATTCAAATATCTCAAATCAGTATGTTTCGACCTTGTTTTCACAGCTAAACTATTAGCCATACTAATGGCAGATTGATTGTCTTCATACACAATAAATGGCTCCTGTACAGTAATTCCTATATCCTTTAACAATTGTTTATAATACACCAATTCTGTACACATTAATGATAAACTCGAGAATTCTGCTTCCATAGTGGATAAACTAATATGTTGTTGCCTAATAGATTTCCACCCTATTAAAGCATTACCCAACATTACCACTATACCTGATGTTGATTTGCGAGTCATTGCATCAGTAGCAAAACTTGCATCAGCATATGCAGTTAACACTAATTCATTTCTCGGTTCTAAATATAAAGAATAATGTATTGTGTGCTTTAGGTATCTAAGTATTCGTTTAGCTGCTTGCCAATGCCTTTCATTTGGTTCAGCATTATATCTAGCCAGTTGATTTACGCTGTAAGATATATCTGGTCTAGACCAATTACTCAAATATGAGAGACTACCAATTAGAGACTGATATATCTCCTTATCAAACACAGGACATTTACTATCACTATTTGTAAATCCCTGATCCATTGGTGTCTTAGCAGTTTTACAATTCTCCAGGTTATATCTTTTTAACAATTGGCTAATCTTCTTAGCTTGCGAAATTTTGAATCCTCTATTTGTCTTCATTATATCAAGACCCAAATAATGTTTAATTTCTCCTAAATTTCTAATCTTGAACTTTCTTTGTAATTCAGAAACAATATCATTTGCTTCTTGTTCAGTCTTTGTGATAATCGCTATATCATCTGTAAATAATAGCAACAGAGAAATCAAACCATCTTTCTCCTAAATAAACAAGGATCACCTATACCAGCTTTAAAATCCATGGAAACTAATTCTTTTACAATGCATTTATTCCATTCATAACCTGATTGCTTTAAACCATAAAGACTTTTCTTTAATTTCCAATAATCATTTTTCCATCATCTTTTAAACCTAATGGCTTTCTCATATAAATGGTATGTTGTAAAGGTGCATGTAGATATGCAGTTTCGACATCTACATGATTAATTATGCATTTATTTTTAGCTGCCCAAACTAATGCTCCTCTCAATGTATTTGCTCTCAGACTAGGTGCAAATACCTCATCATAATCCTTATCTGATTGAGCAAATCCCTGAGCAACTAATCTTGCTTTATGGGTAACAGTGCCATCCACACCAGTCTTTAATTTATACACCCATCTGCAACCTATTGCACGCTCACCTGTGGTAACTTTACATCTTCATATACCTCAAGATCCTTTAAAGATTTTAATTCCTTATTCATAGCTTCCTGCCAAGCTACCTGTTCCTTTGTTGGATACAGCTTAATTTCATTATAATTAGACGGTTCCACATTAACCTGGCATACAATACTTGCCTGATATCTATCAGGTGGACGTCTCTCCCTAGTCGACCTCCTAGGCAATTTAGTACAAGTTGTTGGAATTTCCTCTTCCTTTTCCTCCCCTATCGAAGTATCTTCTACATCATCCATAGATGGTTTTTCCATAGATGATTCCTCTATTGAGGATTCTTTCACTATCCTATCATCAGTACTTTTCTTATCAGAATCATCAGGAAACAATGGATCCTCAACAACAATACTATCTTGTTCCTTTATTCCTGTTCCAGTTTACTCCATCCAACATGCTCAAGGAATTTAGCACTTGCACTACAATATACTCTAGTAGTACCTGGCTCCCAGAATCTAAATGATCTATGATTAGATTCATACCCTACAAAACATAATTTCCGTGCTCTATGTTGTCCCTTTCGCCTTACTTGTGTGGGAATATGCACCCATGCTGGTGCACCAAATGTATGCAAATAACTAAGATTTGGTTTCCTACCATACCAACGGGTAAATGGCAATTCACCAGTTGTTGCATTAACTACATTGTTCAAAACATGGTTAGCACACATTATAGCTTCACCCCAGAGCCTCTCTGGTAAACCAGAATCTGAAATCATGGTTCTAGACATAGCCTGTAATGTCTGACCTCTACGTTCAATATGCGCATTATGTTGTGGCCAAAAAGGAGCAGAACGCTTATGTTCAATACCAGCTCTCTTTAGCATATCTTCAAATCTCTTATTGGTAAACTCAGTACCATTATCTGTTACTAAACTAAACAGTTTCTTATTCATTTTTCGTTCAACAAACCTTAACCAGTTTACAAAATGCTGATATGTTTCTGTTTTTGTTTTCATCAGATAACAGAAACCATATCTAGAAAAATGATCAACTATGCTCAATATATAACAGGCTCCACCTAAACTGGGTTTCTTAGGGCCAATGAGATCAGCAAATACAACCTCTAATGGTTCCTTGGTTTTAAATCCATTTAACCTGTTTGCAGGAATTACCTTGCTCTTTTCCTGATTGCAAGCATTACAATTTAAATATCTTGCACAAGGTTTTAATTTTATACCATTAGATAACTCAACAGTTTTCTTTAAAATTTTGAAATTTAAATGTCCCATACGTCTATGGAGCAAATGAATACATTCGTCATGAGGCTTTCTATTTTCATAAACTGAATTGGCCTTATTTAATGGATTATCATGGATAATGTATAAGCCATCATGCAATCTTGCAGTAACTCTTTTACCTTGTTTTTCAATTAAACATTTATCTCCCTGAAAAGTTATCACAAACCCTGCTTTTACCAATTCTCTCACAGATAGTAAGTTATTTTTAAGGTTAGGTACATATAACATTGGTAAACTTTCATTAATACATGAACAATATGCATTACCTTCTCCAGATACTCTCAATTTCCAGCCATTTGCTAATGATACATGCTGGTTACTTTTAGTCATATTAACAAATCTCTCTTTACTTTTAGTTATACACTGAGATGCTCCACTGTCTATTATCCAGATATCATGGCTTACAGTTTTATTTGTACTTGATATAGCTGTACTAACATCATTATAAGCTCTCTGCATATTACTAGCATTCTGCTTTTTACCCTTTTTACAGAATCTGGCTATATGACCCTTAGCCCCACAAGAATAACATTTCTTAACAATATAGGCAGTTGAAGACAATTGTACTTCCTGTAGTTGTTTCTCTCTCAGTTGTTTTCTATCTTGCCTTCTTCTAGACTCTTCTAACAGTCTTCCTATTATGCCAGTCAATGTCAGTTCATCTCTGGTCAAAACTTCCAGTGAAGACACATAATCATCATAAGAGTCATCCAAAGAAGAAAGAATAATATAAACTTGATGCAACTCTGAGAAAATAACTTCTTTTTCATGTAGCTCTTGTAATGTTCTCTTCATAAACTCCAAATGAGCTAACATGTCACTACCATTTAACAAACGTGCTCTGAACAGTTTACGTGTAAGGTGTATGTGCGCACCAACACTATCTCTAACATAAAGTCTCTTTAAGGTACTCCAACACTTGGCAGCAGAATCTTCACCATGAATATGGACCAGTTGCCGATCACTCAGTGTCAGTCCAATAATACTAAGAGCCTTTTCATTATCCCGGTTGAAGTCAGCTATTTTCTTCTTATCTTCATCATTTGTTGGATCCCAAGCTGTTATAATAGGTGGATTATTAACCACAGTCCATAATCCTTCTTTACGCAAAAGTAAGCTGCACTTCATAGACCAGGAAACATAGTTAGTTCCATCTAACCTGGTTATCAGGGATAAGCTAGTTGACTGTTCTTGTGCCATTGTTAATTTAACAGTAAACCACAAGTTAGCTGTCTGAGTATGAAACTGAATATTCACACTAACTCTCAATATCTCTGTGGGCCCATAACCAGTGTTAATGTATTAGCAGAGTATTCCTTGTGTTACCAAGGTTGTGCATACAGAAACGTTTAGATTGAGATCAGTTGTGAATAAGTACTCAGCCACACACAGATACACTAACTTGAGTTAAAAGTTTACTTTAAGAAATAGCATTTTCTATAAACAGTCCAAAGTCGTACACTTAACAGTCATAACAATCCAAGTATTATCCAGTACAAATACATTTTAGCTATAATACATAACTACAACACAGAGAGAAATGCAGAGCATACATACTCTA
Source organism: Diadophis punctatus similis (assembly GCA_023053685.1). Taxonomy (NCBI): domain Eukaryota; kingdom Metazoa; phylum Chordata; class Lepidosauria; order Squamata; family Dipsadidae; genus Diadophis; species Diadophis punctatus. The sequence goes on from JALIGW010000083.1 coordinate 1,124,262, forward strand.
GTGAGTAGCAGAGAACACACACTGAGTAGCAGAGACTACACTAAGTAGCAGAGACCAAAGACAAACAGAGGGACTCCCATAGAAATAAGCTGTGAACTCTAGCTCCCTCTTGTGGCAGTCTGCAACACCTAAGCTAAACAGACTTATAGCTGTTAAAAGCTAGACATATATTATCTATCCAATCAGTTATGGTCAGAGACCTAACATTCTCCCCTTTGGGTAGATCAATATATAATACCTTACATCTTTAAACCATAGTTTTCACAACACTCTTTGTGTTTAATTGCACCTTGCGCTTTAGTGAAATGATCTGCAATATTCTGTTCAGTCATGCAGTATTCCAACTTAACCATTTTATTTTGAACACATTGTCTAACATTCAAATATCTCAAATCAGTATGTTTCGACCTTGTTTTCACAGCTAAACTATTAGCCATACTAATGGCAGATTGATTGTCTTCATACACAATAAATGGCTCCTGTACAGTAATTCCTATATCCTTTAACAATTGTTTATAATACACCAATTCTGTACACATTAATGATAAACTCGAGAATTCTGCTTCCATAGTGGATAAACTAATATGTTGTTGCCTAATAGATTTCCACCCTATTAAAGCATTACCCAACATTACCACTATACCTGATGTTGATTTGCGAGTCATTGCATCAGTAGCAAAACTTGCATCAGCATATGCAGTTAACACTAATTCATTTCTCGGTTCTAAATATAAAGAATAATGTATTGTGTGCTTTAGGTATCTAAGTATTCGTTTAGCTGCTTGCCAATGCCTTTCATTTGGTTCAGCATTATATCTAGCCAGTTGATTTACGCTGTAAGATATATCTGGTCTAGACCAATTACTCAAATATGAGAGACTACCAATTAGAGACTGATATATCTCCTTATCAAACACAGGACATTTACTATCACTATTTGTAAATCCCTGATCCATTGGTGTCTTAGCAGTTTTACAATTCTCCAGGTTATATCTTTTTAACAATTGGCTAATCTTCTTAGCTTGCGAAATTTTGAATCCTCTATTTGTCTTCATTATATCAAGACCCAAATAATGTTTAATTTCTCCTAAATTTCTAATCTTGAACTTTCTTTGTAATTCAGAAACAATATCATTTGCTTCTTGTTCAGTCTTTGTGATAATCGCTATATCATCTGTAAATAATAGCAACAGAGAAATCAAACCATCTTTCTCCTAAATAAACAAGGATCACCTATACCAGCTTTAAAATCCATGGAAACTAATTCTTTTACAATGCATTTATTCCATTCATAACCTGATTGCTTTAAACCATAAAGACTTTTCTTTAATTTCCAATAATCATTTTTCCATCATCTTTTAAACCTAATGGCTTTCTCATATAAATGGTATGTTGTAAAGGTGCATGTAGATATGCAGTTTCGACATCTACATGATTAATTATGCATTTATTTTTAGCTGCCCAAACTAATGCTCCTCTCAATGTATTTGCTCTCAGACTAGGTGCAAATACCTCATCATAATCCTTATCTGATTGAGCAAATCCCTGAGCAACTAATCTTGCTTTATGGGTAACAGTGCCATCCACACCAGTCTTTAATTTATACACCCATCTGCAACCTATTGCACGCTCACCTGTGGTAACTTTACATCTTCATATACCTCAAGATCCTTTAAAGATTTTAATTCCTTATTCATAGCTTCCTGCCAAGCTACCTGTTCCTTTGTTGGATACAGCTTAATTTCATTATAATTAGACGGTTCCACATTAACCTGGCATACAATACTTGCCTGATATCTATCAGGTGGACGTCTCTCCCTAGTCGACCTCCTAGGCAATTTAGTACAAGTTGTTGGAATTTCCTCTTCCTTTTCCTCCCCTATCGAAGTATCTTCTACATCATCCATAGATGGTTTTTCCATAGATGATTCCTCTATTGAGGATTCTTTCACTATCCTATCATCAGTACTTTTCTTATCAGAATCATCAGGAAACAATGGATCCTCAACAACAATACTATCTTGTTCCTTTATTCCTGTTCCAGTTTACTCCATCCAACATGCTCAAGGAATTTAGCACTTGCACTACAATATACTCTAGTAGTATATTGGCTCCCAGAATCTAAATGATCTATGATTAGATTCATACCCTACAAAACATAATTTCCGTGCTCTATGTTGTCCCTTTCGCCTTACTTGTGTGGGAATATGCACCCATGCTGGTGCACCAAATGTATGCAAATAACTAAGATTTGGTTTCCTACCATACCAACGGGTAAATGGCAATTCACCAGTTGTTGCATTAACTACATTGTTCAAAACATGGTTAGCACACATTATAGCTTCACCCCAGAGCCTCTCTGGTAAACCAGAATCTGAAATCATGGTTCTAGACATAGCCTGTAATGTCTGACCTCTACGTTCAATATGCGCATTATGTTGTGGCCAAAAAGGAGCAGAACGCTTATGTTCAATACCAGCTCTCTTTAGCATATCTTCAAATCTCTTATTGGTAAACTCAGTACCATTATCTGTTACTAAACTAAACAGTTTCTTATTCATTTTTCGTTCAACAAACCTTAACCAGTTTACAAAATGCTGATATGTTTCTGTTTTTGTTTTCATCAGATAACAGAAACCATATCTAGAAAAATGATCAACTATGCTCAATATATAACAGGCTCCACCTAAACTGGGTTTCTTAGGGCCAATGAGATCAGCAAATACAACCTCTAATGGTTCCTTGGTTTTAAATCCATTTAACCTGTTTGCAGGAATTACCTTGCTCTTTTCCTGATTGCAAGCATTACAATTTAAATATCTTGCACAAGGTTTTAATTTTATACCATTAGATAACTCAACAGTTTTCTTTAAAATTTTGAAATTTAAATGTCCCATACGTCTATGGAGCAAATGAATACATTCGTCATGAGGCTTTCTATTTTCATAAACTGAATTGGCCTTATTTAATGGATTATCATGGATAATGTATAAGCCATCATGCAATCTTGCAGTAACTCTTTTACCTTGTTTTTCAATTAAACATTTATCTCCCTGAAAAGTTATCACAAACCCTGCTTTTACCAATTCTCTCACAGATAGTAAGTTATTTTTAAGGTTAGGTACATATAACATTGGTAAACTTTCATTAATACATGAACAATATGCATTACCTTCTCCAGATACTCTCAATTTCCAGCCATTTGCTAATGATACATGCTGGTTACTTTTAGTCATATTAACAAATCTCTCTTTACTTTTAGTTATACACTGAGATGCTCCACTGTCTATTATCCAGATATCATGGCTTACAGTTTTATTTGTACTTGATATAGCTGTACTAACATCATTATAAGCTCTCTGCATATTACTAGCATTCTGCTTTTTACCCCTTTTACAGAATCTGGCTATATGACCCTTAGCCCCACAAGAATAACATTTCTTAACAATATAGGCAGTTGAAGACAATTGTACTTCCTGTAGTTGTTTCTCTCTCAGTTGTTTTCTATCTTGCCTTCTTCTAGACTCTTCTAACAGTCTTCCTATTATGCCAGTCAATGTCAGTTCATCTCTGGTCAAAACTTCCAGTGAAGACACATAATCATCATAAGAGTCATCCAAAGAAGAAAGAATAATATAAACTTGATGCAACTCTGAGAAAATAACTTCTTTTTCATGTAGCTCTTGTAATGTTCTCTTCATAAACTCCAAATGAGCTAACATGTCACCACCATTTAACAAACGTGCTCTGAACAGTTTACGTGTAAGGTGTATGTGCGCACCAACACTATCTCTAACATAAAGTCTCTTTAAGGTACTCCAACACTTGGCAGCAGAATCTTCACCATGAATATGGACCAGTTGCCGATCACTCAGTGTCAGTCCAATAATACTAAGAGCCTTTTCATTATCCCGGTTGAAGTCAGCTATTTTCTTCTTATCTTCATCATTTGTTGGATCCCAAGCTGTTATAATAGGTGGATTATTAACCACAGTCCATAATCCTTCTTTACGCAAAAGTAAGCTGCACTTCATAGACCAGGAAACATAGTTAGTTCCATCTAACCTGGTTATCAGGGATAAGCTAGTTGACTGTTCTTGTGCCATTGTTAATTTAACAGTAAACCACAAGTTAGCTGTCTGAGTATGAAACTGAATATTCACACTAACTCTCAATATCTCTGTGGGCCCATAACCAGTGTTAATGTATTAGCAGAGTATTCCTTGTGTTACCAAGGTTGTGCATACAGAAACGTTTAGATTGAGATCAGTTGTGAATAAGTACTCAGCCACACACAGATACACTAACTTGAGTTAAAAGTTTACTTTAAGAAATAGCATTTTCTATAAACAGTCCAAAGTCGTACACTTAACAGTCATAATAACAATCCAAGTATTATCCAGTACAAATACATTTTAGCTATAATACATAACTACAACACAGAGAGAAATGCAGAGCATACATACTCTAGTGAGTAGCAGAGAACACACACTGAGTAGCAGAGACTACACTAAGTAGCAGAGACCAAAGACAAACAGAGGGACTCCCATAGAAATAAGCTGTGAACTCTAGCTCCCTCTTGTGGCAGTCTGCAACACCTAAGCTAAACAGACTTATAGCTGTTAAAAGCTAGACATATATTATCTATCCAATCAGTTATGGTCAGAGACCTAACATTCTCCCCTTTGGGTAGATCAATATATAATACCTTACATCTTTAAACCATAGTTTTCACAACACTCTTTGTGTTTAATTGCACCTTGCGCTTTAGTGAAATGATCTGCAATATTCTGTTCAGTCATGCAGTATTCCAACTTAACCATTTTATTTTGAACACATTGTCTAACATTCAAATATCTCAAATCAGTATGTTTCGACCTTGTTTTCACAGCTAAACTATTAGCCATACTAATGGCAGATTGATTGTCTTCATACACAATAAATGGCTCCTGTACAGTAATTCCTATATCCTTTAACAATTGTTTATAATACACCAATTCTGTACACATTAATGATAAACTCGAGAATTCTGCTTCCATAGTGGATAAACTAATATGTTGTTGCCTAATAGATTTCCACCCTATTAAAGCATTACCCAACATTACCACTATACCTGATGTTGATTTGCGAGTCATTGCATCAGTAGCAAAACTTGCATCAGCATATGCAGTTAACACTAATTCATTTCTCGGTTCTAAATATAAAGAATAATGTATTGTGTGCTTTAGGTATCTAAGTATTCGTTTAGCTGCTTGCCAATGCCTTTCATTTGGTTCAGCATTATATCTAGCCAGTTGATTTACGCTGTAAGATATATCTGGTCTAGACCAATTACTCAAATATGAGAGACTACCAATTAGAGACTGATATATCTCCTTATCAAACACAGGACATTTACTATCACTATTTGTAAATCCCTGATCCATTGGTGTCTTAGCAGTTTTACAATTCTCCAGGTTATATCTTTTTAACAATTGGCTAATCTTCTTAGCTTGCGAAATTTTGAATCCTCTATTTGTCTTCATTATATCAAGACCCAAATAATTAATTTCTCCTAAATTTCTAATCTTGAACTTTCTTTGTAATTCAGAAACAATATCATTTGCTTCTTGTTCAGTCTTTGTGATGATCGCTATATCATCTGTAAATAATAGCAACAGAGAAATCAAACCATCTTTCTCCTAAATAAACAAGGATCACCTATACCAGCTTTAAAATCCATGGAAACTAATTCTTTTACAATGCATTTATTCCATTCATAACCTGATTGCTTTAAACCATAAAGACTTTTCTTTAATTTCCAATAATCATTTTTCCATCATCTTTTAAACCTAATGGCTTTCTCATATAAATGGTATGTTGTAAAGGTGCATGTAGATATGCAGTTTCGACATCTACATGATTAATTATGCATTTATTTTTAGCTGCCCAAACTAATGCTCCTCTCAATGTATTTGCTCTCAGACTAGGTGCAAATACCTCATCATAATCCTTATCTGATTGAGCAAATCCCTGAGCAACTAATCTTGCTTTATGGGTAACAGTGCCATCCACACCAGTCTTTAATTTATACACCCATCTGCAACCTATTGCACGCTCACCTGTGGTAACTTTACATCTTCATATACCTCAAGATCCTTTAAAGATTTTAATTCCTTATTCATAGCTTCCTGCCAAGCTACCTGTTCCTTTGTTGGATACAGCTTAATTTCATTATAATTAGACGGTTCCACATTAACCTGGCATACAATACTTGCCTGATATCTATCAGGTGGACGTCTCTCCCTAGTCGACCTCCTAGGCAATTTAGTACAAGTTGTTGGAATTTCCTCTTCCTTTTCCTCCCCTATCGAAGTATCTTCTACATCATCCATAGATGGTTTTTCCATAGATGATTCCTCTATTGAGGATTCTTTCACTATCCTATCATCAGTACTTTTCTTATCAGAATCATCAGGAAACAATGGATCCTCAACAACAATACTATCTTGTTCCTTTATTCCTGTTCCAGTTTACTCCATCCAACATGCTCAAGGAATTTAGCACTTGCACTACAATATACTCTAGTAGTACCTGGCTCCCAGAATCTAAATGATCTATGATTAGATTCATACCCTACAAAACATAATTTCCGTGCTCTATGTTGTCCCTTTCGCCTTACTTGTGTGGGAATATGCACCCATGCTGGTGCACCAAATGTATGCAAATAACTAAGATTTGGTTTCCTACCATACCAACGGGTAAATGGCAATTCACCAGTTGTTGCATTAACTACATTGTTCAAAACATGGTTAGCACACATTATAGCTTCACCCCAGAGCCTCTCTGGTAAACCAGAATCTGAAATCATGGTTCTAGACATAGCCTGTAATGTCTGACCTCTACGTTCAATATGCGCATTATGTTGTGGCCAAAAAGGAGCAGAACGCTTATGTTCAATACCAGCTCTCTTTAGCATATCTTCAAATCTCTTATTGGTAAACTCAGTACCATTATCTGTTACTAAACTAAACAGTTTCTTATTCATTTTTCGTTCAACAAACCTTAACCAGTTTACAAAATGCTGATATGTTTCTGTTTTTGTTTTCATCAGATAACAGAAACCATATCTAGAAAAATGATCAACTATGCTCAATATATAACAGGCTCCACCTAAACTGGGTTTCTTAGGGCCAATGAGATCAGCAAATACAACCTCTAATGGTTCCTTGGTTTTAAATCCATTTAACCTGTTTGCAGGAATTACCTTGCTCTTTTCCTGATTGCAAGCATTACAATTTAAATATCTTGCACAAGGTTTTAATTTTATACCATTAGATAACTCAACAGTTTTCTTTAAAATTTTGAAATTTAAATGTCCCATACGTCTATGGAGCAAATGAATACATTCGTCATGAGGCTTTCTATTTTCATAAACTGAATTGGCCTTATTTAATGGATTATCATGGATAATGTATAAGCCATCATGCAATCTTGCAGTAACTCTTTTACCTTGTTTTTCAATTAAACATTTATCTCCCTGAAAAGTTATCACAAACCCTGCTTTTACCAATTCTCTCACAGATAGTAAGTTATTTTTAAGGTTAGGTACATATAACATTGGTAAACTTTCATTAATACATGAACAATATGCATTACCTTCTCCAGATACTCTCAATTTCCAGCCATTTGCTAATGATACATGCTGGTTACTTTTAGTCATATTAACAAATCTCTCTTTACTTTTAGTTATACACTGAGATGCTCCACTGTCTATTATCCAGATATCATGGCTTACAGTTTTATTTGTACTTGATATAGCTGTACTAACATCATTATAAGCTCTCTGCATATTACTAGCATTCTGCTTTTTACCCTTTTTACAGAATCTGGCTATATGACCCTTAGCCCCACAAGAATAACATTTCTTAACAATATAGGCAGTTGAAGACAATTGTACTTCCTGTAGTTGTTTCTCTCTCAGTTGTTTTCTATCTTGCCTTCTTCTAGACTCTTCTAACAGTCTTCCTATTATGCCAGTCAATGTCAGTTCATCTCTGGTCAAAACTTCCAGTGAAGACACATAATCATCATAAGAGTCATCCAAAGAAGAAAGAATAATATAAACTTGATGCAACTCTGAGAAAATAACTTCTTTTTCATGTAGCTCTTGTAATGTTCTCTTCATAAACTCCAAATGAGCTAACATGTCACTACCATTTAACAAACGTGCTCTGAACAGTTTACGTGTAAGGTGTATGTGCGCACCAACACTATCTCTAACATAAAGTCTCTTTAAGGTACTCCAACACTTGGCAGCAGAATCTTCACCATGAATATGGACCAGTTGCCGATCACTCAGTGTCAGTCCAATAATACTAAGAGCCTTTTCATTATCCCGGTTGAAGTCAGCTATTTTCTTCTTATCTTCATCATTTGTTGGATCCCAAGCTGTTATAATAGGTGGATTATTAACCACAGTCCATAATCCTTCTTTACGCAAAAGTAAGCTGCACTTCATAGACCAGGAAACATAGTTAGTTCCATCTAACCTGGTTATCAGGGATAAGCTAGTTGACTGTTCTTGTGCCATTGTTAATTTAACAGTAAACCACAAGTTAGCTGTCTGAGTATGAAACTGAATATTCACACTAACTCTCAATATCTCTGTGGGCCCATAACCAGTGTTAATGTATTAGCAGAGTATTCCTTGTGTTACCAAGGTTGTGCATACAGAAACGTTTAGATTGAGATCAGTTGTGAATAAGTACTCAGCCACACACAGATACACTAACTTGAGTTAAAAGTTTACTTTAAGAAATAGCATTTTCTATAAACAGTCCAAAGTCGTACACTTAACAGTCATAACAATCCAAGTATTATCCAGTACAAATACATTTTAGCTATAATACATAACTACAACACAGAGAGAAATGCAGAGCATACATACTCTAGTGAGTAGCAGAGAACACACACTGAGTAGCAGAGACTACACTAAGTAGCAGAGACCAAAGACAAACAGAGGGACTCCCATAGAAATAAGCTGTGAACTCTAGCTCCCTCTTGTGGCAGTCTGCAACACCTAAGCTAAACAGACTTATAGCTGTTAAAAGCTAGACATATATTATCTATCCAATCAGTTATGGTCAGAGACCTAACATTCTCCCCTTTGGGTAGATCAATATATAATACCTTACATCTTTAAACCATAGTTTTCACAACACTCTTTGTGTTTAATTGCACCTTGCGCTTTAGTGAAATGATCTGCAATATTCTGTTCAGTCATGCAGTATTCCAACTTAACCATTTTATTTTGAACACATTGTCTAACATTCAAATATCTCAAATCAGTATGTTTCGACCTTGTTTTCACAGCTAAACTATTAGCCATACTAATGGCAGATTGATTGTCTTCATACACAATAAATGGCTCCTGTACAGTAATTCCTATATCCTTTAACAATTGTTTATAATACACCAATTCTGTACACATTAATGATAAACTCGAGAATTCTGCTTCCATAGTGGATAAACTAATATGTTGTTGCCTAATAGATTTCCACCCTATTAAAGCATTACCCAACATTACCACTATACCTGATGTTGATTTGCGAGTCATTGCATCAGTAGCAAAACTTGCATCAGCATATGCAGTTAACACTAATTCATTTCTCGGTTCTAAATATAAAGAATAATGTATTGTGTGCTTTAGGTATCTAAGTATTCGTTTAGCTGCTTGCCAATGCCTTTCATTTGGTTCAGCATTATATCTAGCCAGTTGATTTACGCTGTAAGATATATCTGGTCTAGACCAATTACTCAAATATGAGAGACTACCAATTAGAGACTGATATATCTCCTTATCAAACACAGGACATTTACTATCACTATTTGTAAATCCCTGATCCATTGGTGTCTTAGCAGTTTTACAATTCTCCAGGTTATATCTTTTTAACAATTGGCTAATCTTCTTAGCTTGCGAAATTTTGAATCCTCTATTTGTCTTCATTATATCAAGACCCAAATAATGTTTAATTTCTCCTAAATTTCTAATCTTGAACTTTCTTTGTAATTCAGAAACAATATCATTTGCTTCTTGTTCAGTCTTTGTGATAATCGCTATATCATCTGTAAATAATAGCAACAGAGAAATCAAACCATCTTTCTCCTAAATAAACAAGGATCACCTATACCAGCTTTAAAATCCATGGAAACTAATTCTTTTACAATGCATTTATTCCATTCATAACCTGATTGCTTTAAACCATAAAGACTTTTCTTTAATTTCCAATAATCATTTTTCCATCATCTTTTAAACCTAATGGCTTTCTCATATAAATGGTATGTTGTAAAGGTGCATGTAGATATGCAGTTTCGACATCTACATGATTAATTATGCATTTATTTTTAGCTGCCCAAACTAATGCTCCTCTCAATGTATTTGCTCTCAGACTAGGTGCAAATACCTCATCATAATCCTTATCTGATTGAGCAAATCCCTGAGCAACTAATCTTGCCATCCACACCAGTCTTTAATTTATACACCCATCTGCAACCTATTGCACGCTCACCTGTGGTAACTTTACATCTTCATATACCTCAAGATCCTTTAAAGATTTTAATTCCTTATTCATAGCTTCCTGCCAAGCTACCTGTTCCTTTGTTGGATACAGCTTAATTTCATTATAATTAGACGGTTCCACATTAACCTGGCATACAATACTTGCCTGATATCTATCAGGTGGACGTCTCTCCCTAGTCGACCTCCTAGGCAATTTAGTACAAGTTGTTGGAATTTCCTCTTCCTTTTCCTCCCCTATCGAAGTATCTTCTACATCATCCATAGATGGTTTTTCCATAGATGATTCCTCTATTGAGGATTCTTTCACTATCCTATCATCAGTACTTTTCTTATCAGAATCATCAGGAAACAATGGATCCTCAACAACAATACTATCTTGTTCCTTTATTCCTGTTCCAGTTTACTCCATCCAACATGCTCAAGGAATTTAGCACTTGCACTACAATATACTCTAGTAGTACCTGGCTCCCAGAATCTAAATGATCTATGATTAGATTCATACCCTACAAAACATAATTTCCGTGCTCTATGTTGTCCCTTTCGCCTTACTTGTGTGGGAATATGCACCCATGCTGGTGCACCAAATGTATGCAAATAACTAAGATTTGGTTTCCTACCATACCAACGGGTAAATGGCAATTCACCAGTTGTTGCATTAACTACATTGTTCAAAACATGGTTAGCACACATTATAGCTTCACCCCAGAGCCTCTCTGGTAAACCAGAATCTGAAATCATGGTTCTAGACATAGCCTGTAATGTCTGACCTCTACGTTCAATATGCGCATTATGTTGTGGCCAAAAAGGAGCAGAACGCTTATGTTCAATACCAGCTCTCTTTAGCATATCTTCAAATCTCTTATTGGTAAACTCAGTACCATTATCTGTTACTAAACTAAACAGTTTCTTATTCATTTTTCGTTCAACAAACCTTAACCAGTTTACAAAATGCTGATATGTTTCTGTTTTTGTTTTCATCAGATAACAGAAACCATATCTAGAAAAATGATCAACTATGCTCAATATATAACAGGCTCCACCTAAACTGGGTTTCTTAGGGCCAATGAGATCAGCAAATACAACCTCTAATGGTTCCTTGGTTTTAAATCCATTTAACCTGTTTGCAGGAATTACCTTGCTCTTTTCCTGATTGCAAGCATTACAATTTAAATATCTTGCACAAGGTTTTAATTTTATACCATTAGATAACTCAACAGTTTTCTTTAAAATTTTGAAATTTAAATGTCCCATACGTCTATGGAGCAAATGAATACATTCGTCATGAGGCTTTCTATTTTCATAAACTGAATTGGCCTTATTTAATGGATTATCATGGATAATGTATAAGCCATCATGCAATCTTGCAGTAACTCTTTTACCTTGTTTTTCAATTAAACATTTATCTCCCTGAAAAGTTATCACAAACCCTGCTTTTACCAATTCTCTCACAGATAGTAAGTTATTTTTAAGGTTAGGTACATATAACATTGGTAAACTTTCATTAATACATGAACAATATGCATTACCTTCTCCAGATACTCTCAATTTCCAGCCATTTGCTAATGATACATGCTGGTTACTTTTAGTCATATTAACAAATCTCTCTTTACTTTTAGTTATACACTGAGATGCTCCACTGTCTATTATCCAGATATCATGGCTTACAGTTTTATTTGTACTTGATATAGCTGTACTAACATCATTATAAGCTCTCTGCATATTACTAGCATTCTGCTTTTTACCCTTTTTACAGAATCTGGCTATATGACCCTTAGCCCCACAAGAATAACATTTCTTAACAATATAGGCAGTTGAAGACAATTGTACTTCCTGTAGTTGTTTCTCTCTCAGTTGTTTTCTATCTTGCCTTCTTCTAGACTCTTCTAACAGTCTTCCTATTATGCCAGTCAATGTCAGTTCATCTCTGGTCAAAACTTCCAGTGAAGACACATAATCATCATAAGAGTCATCCAAAGAAGAAAGAATAATATAAACTTGATGCAACTCTGAGAAAATAACTTCTTTTTCATGTAGCTCTTGTAATGTTCTCTTCATAAACTCCAAATGAGCTAACATGTCACCACCATTTAACAAACGTGCTCTGAACAGTTTACGTGTAAGGTGTATGTGCGCACCAACACTATCTCTAACATAAAGTCTCTTTAAGGTACTCCAACACTTGGCAGCAGAATCTTCACCATGAATATGGACCAGTTGCCGATCACTCAGTGTCAGTCCAATAATACTAAGAGCCTTTTCATTATCCCGGTTGAAGTCAGCTATTTTCTTCTTATCTTCATCATTTGTTGGATCCCAAGCTGTTATAATAGGTGGATTATTAACCACAGTCCATAATCCTTCTTTACGCAAAAGTAAGCTGCACTTCATAGACCAGGAAACATAGTTAGTTCCATCTAACCTGGTTATCAGGGATAAGCTAGTTGACTGTTCTTGTGCCATTGTTAATTTAACAGTAAACCACAAGTTAGCTGTCTGAGTATGAAACTGAATATTCACACTAACTCTCAATATCTCTGTGGGCCCATAACCAGTGTTAATGTATTAGCAGAGTATTCCTTGTGTTACCAAGGTTGTGCATACAGAAACGTTTAGATTGAGATCAGTTGTGAATAAGTACTCAGCCACACACAGATACACTAACTTGAGTTAAAAGTTTACTTTAAGAAATAGCATTTTCTATAAACAGTCCAAAGTCGTACACTTAACAGTCATAACAATCCAAGTATTATCCAGTACAAATACATTTTAGCTATAATACATAACTACAACACAGAGAGAAATGCAGAGCATACATACTCTAGTGAGTAGCAGAGAACACACACTGAGTAGCAGAGACTACACTAAGTAGCAGAGACCAAAGACAAACAGAGGGACTCCCATAGAAATAAGCTGTGAACTCTAGCTCCCTCTTGTGGCAGTCTGCAACACCTAAGCTAAACAGACTTATAGCTGTTAAAAGCTAGACATATATTATCTATCCAATCAGTTATGGTCAGAGACCTAACATTCTCCCCTTTGGGTAGATCAATATATAATACCTTACATCTTTAAACCATAGTTTTCACAACACTCTTTGTGTTTAATTGCACCTTGCGCTTTAGTGAAATGATCTGCAATATTCTGTTCAGTCATGCAGTATTCCAACTTAACCATTTTATTTTGAACACATTGTCTAACATTCAAATATCTCAAATCAGTATGTTTCGACCTTGTTTTCACAGCTAAACTATTAGCCATACTAATGGCAGATTGATTGTCTTCATACACAATAAATGGCTCCTGTACAGTAATTCCTATATCCTTTAACAATTGTTTATAATACACCAATTCTGTACACATTAATGATAAACTCGAGAATTCTGCTTCCATAGTGGATAAACTAATATGTTGTTGCCTAATAGATTTCCACCCTATTAAAGCATTACCCAACATTACCACTATACCTGATGTTGATTTGCGAGTCATTGCATCAGTAGCAAAACTTGCATCAGCATATGCAGTTAACACTAATTCATTTCTCGGTTCTAAATATAAAGAATAATGTATTGTGTGCTTTAGGTATCTAAGTATTCGTTTAGCTGCTTGCCAATGCCTTTCATTTGGTTCAGCATTATATCTAGCCAGTTGATTTACGCTGTAAGATATATCTGGTCTAGACCAATTACTCAAATATGAGAGACTACCAATTAGAGACTGATATATCTCCTTATCAAACACAGGACATTTACTATCACTATTTGTAAATCCCTGATCCATTGGTGTCTTAGCAGTTTTACAATTCTCCAGGTTATATCTTTTTAACAATTGGCTAATCTTCTTAGCTTGCGAAATTTTGAATCCTCTATTTGTCTTCATTATATCAAGACCCAAATAATGTTTAATTTCTCCTAAATTTCTAATCTTGAACTTTCTTTGTAATTCAGAAACAATATCATTTGCTTCTTGTTCAGTCTTTGTGATAATCGCTATATCATCTGTAAATAATAGCAACAGAGAAATCAAACCATCTTTCTCCTAAATAAACAAGGATCACCTATACCAGCTTTAAAATCCATGGAAACTAATTCTTTTACAATGCATTTATTCCATTCATAACCTGATTGCTTTAAACCATAAAGACTTTTCTTTAATTTCCAATAATCATTTTTCCATCATCTTTTAAACCTAATGGCTTTCTCATATAAATGGTATGTTGTAAAGGTGCATGTAGATATGCAGTTTCGACATCTACATGATTAATTATGCATTTATTTTTAGCTGCCCAAACTAATGCTCCTCTCAATGTATTTGCTCTCAGACTAGGTGCAAATACCTCATCATAATCCTTATCTGATTGAGCAAATCCCTGAGCAACTAATCTTGCCATCCACACCAGTCTTTAATTTATACACCCATCTGCAACCTATTGCACGCTCACCTGTGGTAACTTTACATCTTCATATACCTCAAGATCCTTTAAAGATTTTAATTCCTTATTCATAGCTTCCTGCCAAGCTACCTGTTCCTTTGTTGGATACAGCTTAATTTCATTATAATTAGACGGTTCCACATTAACCTGGCATACAATACTTGCCTGATATCTATCAGGTGGACGTCTCTCCCTAGTCGACCTCCTAGGCAATTTAGTACAAGTTGTTGGAATTTCCTCTTCCTTTTCCTCCCCTATCGAAGTATCTTCTACATCATCCATAGATGGTTTTTCCATAGATGATTCCTCTATTGAGGATTCTTTCACTATCCTATCATCAGTACTTTTCTTATCAGAATCATCAGGAAACAATGGATCCTCAACAACAATACTATCTTGTTCCTTTATTCCTGTTCCAGTTTACTCCATCCAACATGCTCAAGGAATTTAGCACTTGCACTACAATATACTCTAGTAGTACCTGGCTCCCAGAATCTAAATGATCTATGATTAGATTCATACCCTACAAAACATAATTTCCGTGCTCTATGTTGTCCCTTTCGCCTTACTTGTGTGGGAATATGCACCCATGCTGGTGCACCAAATGTATGCAAATAACTAAGATTTGGTTTCCTACCATACCAACGGGTAAATGGCAATTCACCAGTTGTTGCATTAACTACATTGTTCAAAACATGGTTAGCACACATTATAGCTTCACCCCAGAGCCTCTCTGGTAAACCAGAATCTGAAATCATGGTTCTAGACATAGCCTGTAATGTCTGACCTCTACGTTCAATATGCGCATTATGTTGTGGCCAAAAAGGAGCAGAACGCTTATGTTCAATACCAGCTCTCTTTAGCATATCTTCAAATCTCTTATTGGTAAACTCAGTACCATTATCTGTTACTAAACTAAACAGTTTCTTATTCATTTTTCGTTCAACAAACCTTAACCAGTTTACAAAATGCTGATATGTTTCTGTTTTTGTTTTCATCAGATAACAGAAACCATATCTAGAAAAATGATCAACTATGCTCAATATATAACAGGCTCCACCTAAACTGGGTTTCTTAGGGCCAATGAGATCAGCAAATACAACCTCTAATGGTTCCTTGGTTTTAAATCCATTTAACCTGTTTGCAGGAATTACCTTGCTCTTTTCCTGATTGCAAGCATTACAATTTAAATATCTTGCACAAGGTTTTAATTTTATACCATTAGATAACTCAACAGTTTTCTTTAAAATTTTGAAATTTAAATGTCCCATACGTCTATGGAGCAAATGAATACATTCGTCATGAGGCTTTCTATTTTCATAAACTGAATTGGCCTTATTTAATGGATTATCATGGATAATGTATAAGCCATCATGCAATCTTGCAGTAACTCTTTTACCTTGTTTTTCAATTAAACATTTATCTCCCTGAAAAGTTATCACAAACCCTGCTTTTACCAATTCTCTCACAGATAGTAAGTTATTTTTAAGGTTAGGTACATATAACATTGGTAAACTTTCATTAATACATGAACAATATGCATTACCTTCTCCAGATACTCTCAATTTCCAGCCATTTGCTAATGATACATGCTGGTTACTTTTAGTCATATTAACAAATCTCTCTTTACTTTTAGTTATACACTGAGATGCTCCACTGTCTATTATCCAGATATCATGGCTTACAGTTTTATTTGTACTTGATATAGCTGTACTAACATCATTATAAGCTCTCTGCATATTACTAGCATTCTGCTTTTTACCCTTTTTACAGAATCTGGCTATATGACCCTTAGCCCCACAAGAATAACATTTCTTAACAATATAGGCAGTTGAAGACAATTGTACTTCCTGTAGTTGTTTCTCTCTCAGTTGTTTTCTATCTTGCCTTCTTCTAGACTCTTCTAACAGTCTTCCTATTATGCCAGTCAATGTCAGTTCATCTCTGGTCAAAACTTCCAGTGAAGACACATAATCATCATAAGAGTCATCCAAAGAAGAAAGAATAATATAAACTTGATGCAACTCTGAGAAAATAACTTCTTTTTCATGTAGCTCTTGTAATGTTCTCTTCATAAACTCCAAATGAGCTAACATGTCACCACCATTTAACAAACGTGCTCTGAACAGTTTACGTGTAAGGTGTATGTGCGCACCAACACTATCTCTAACATAAAGTCTCTTTAAGGTACTCCAACACTTGGCAGCAGAATCTTCACCATGAATATGGACCAGTTGCCGATCACTCAGTGTCAGTCCAATAATACTAAGAGCCTTTTCATTATCCCGGTTGAAGTCAGCTATTTTCTTCTTATCTTCATCATTTGTTGGATCCCAAGCTGTTATAATAGGTGGATTATTAACCACAGTCCATAATCCTTCTTTACGCAAAAGTAAGCTGCACTTCATAGACCAGGAAACATAGTTAGTTCCATCTAACCTGGTTATCAGGGATAAGCTAGTTGACTGTTCTTGTGCCATTGTTAATTTAACAGTAAACCACAAGTTAGCTGTCTGAGTATGAAACTGAATATTCACACTAACTCTCAATATCTCTGTGGGCCCATAACCAGTGTTAATGTATTAGCAGAGTATTCCTTGTGTTACCAAGGTTGTGCATACAGAAACGTTTAGATTGAGATCAGTTGTGAATAAGTACTCAGCCACACACAGATACACTAACTTGAGTTAAAAGTTTACTTTAAGAAATAGCATTTTCTATAAACAGTCCAAAGTCGTACACTTAACAGTCATAACAATCCAAGTATTATCCAGTACAAATACATTTTAGCTATAATACATAACTACAACACAGAGAGAAATGCAGAGCATACATACTCTAGTGAGTAGCAGAGAACACACACTGAGTAGCAGAGACTACACTAAGTAGCAGAGACCAAAGACAAACAGAGGGACTCCCATAGAAATAAGCTGTGAACTCTAGCTCCCTCTTGTGGCAGTCTGCAACACCTAAGCTAAACAGACTTATAGCTGTTAAAAGCTAGACATATATTATCTATCCAATCAGTTATGGTCAGAGACCTAACATTCTCCCCTTTGGGTAGATCAATATATAATACCTTACATCTTTAAACCATAGTTTTCACAACACTCTTTGTGTTTAATTGCACCTTGCGCTTTAGTGAAATGATCTGCAATATTCTGTTCAGTCATGCAGTATTCCAACTTAACCATTTTATTTTGAACACATTGTCTAACATTCAAATATCTCAAATCAGTATGTTTCGACCTTGTTTTCACAGCTAAACTATTAGCCATACTAATGGCAGATTGATTGTCTTCATACACAATAAATGGCTCCTGTACAGTAATTCCTATATCCTTTAACAATTGTTTATAATACACCAATTCTGTACACATTAATGATAAACTCGAGAATTCTGCTTCCATAGTGGATAAACTAATATGTTGTTGCCTAATAGATTTCCACCCTATTAAAGCATTACCCAACATTACCACTATACCTGATGTTGATTTGCGAGTCATTGCATCAGTAGCAAAACTTGCATCAGCATATGCAGTTAACACTAATTCATTTCTCGGTTCTAAATATAAAGAATAATGTATTGTGTGCTTTAGGTATCTAAGTATTCGTTTAGCTGCTTGCCAATGCCTTTCATTTGGTTCAGCATTATATCTAGCCAGTTGATTTACGCTGTAAGATATATCTGGTCTAGACCAATTACTCAAATATGAGAGACTACCAATTAGAGACTGATATATCTCCTTATCAAACACAGGACATTTACTATCACTATTTGTAAATCCCTGATCCATTGGTGTCTTAGCAGTTTTACAATTCTCCAGGTTATATCTTTTTAACAATTGGCTAATCTTCTTAGCTTGCGAAATTTTGAATCCTCTATTTGTCTTCATTATATCAAGACCCAAATAATGTTTAATTTCTCCTAAATTTCTAATCTTGAACTTTCTTTGTAATTCAGAAACAATATCATTTGCTTCTTGTTCAGTCTTTGTGATAATCGCTATATCATCTGTAAATAATAGCAACAGAGAAATCAAACCATCTTTCTCCTAAATAAACAAGGATCACCTATACCAGCTTTAAAATCCATGGAAACTAATTCTTTTACAATGCATTTATTCCATTCATAACCTGATTGCTTTAAACCATAAAGACTTTTCTTTAATTTCCAATAATCATTTTTCCATCATCTTTTAAACCTAATGGCTTTCTCATATAAATGGTATGTTGTAAAGGTGCATGTAGATATGCAGTTTCGACATCTACATGATTAATTATGCATTTATTTTTAGCTGCCCAAACTAATGCTCCTCTCAATGTATTTGCTCTCAGACTAGGTGCAAATACCTCATCATAATCCTTATCTGATTGAGCAAATCCCTGAGCAACTAATCTTGCTTTATGGGTAACAGTGCCATCCACACCAGTCTTTAATTTATACACCCATCTGCAACCTATTGCACGCTCACCTGTGGTAACTTTACATCTTCATATACCTCAAGATCCTTTAAAGATTTTAATTCCTTATTCATAGCTTCCTGCCAAGCTACCTGTTCCTTTGTTGGATACAGCTTAATTTCATTATAATTAGACGGTTCCACATTAACCTGGCATACAATACTTGCCTGATATCTATCAGGTGGACGTCTCTCCCTAGTCGACCTCCTAGGCAATTTAGTACAAGTTGTTGGAATTTCCTCTTCCTTTTCCTCCCCTATCGAAGTATCTTCTACATCATCCATAGATGGTTTTTCCATAGATGATTCCTCTATTGAGGATTCTTTCACTATCCTATCATCAGTACTTTTCTTATCAGAATCATCAGGAAACAATGGATCCTCAACAACAATACTATCTTGTTCCTTTATTCCTGTTCCAGTTTACTCCATCCAACATGCTCAAGGAATTTAGCACTTGCACTACAATATACTCTAGTAGTACCTGGCTCCCAGAATCTAAATGATCTATGATTAGATTCATACCCTACAAAACATAATTTCCGTGCTCTATGTTGTCCCTTTCGCCTTACTTGTGTGGGAATATGCACCCATGCTGGTGCACCAAATGTATGCAAATAACTAAGATTTGGTTTCCTACCATACCAACGGGTAAATGGCAATTCACCAGTTGTTGCATTAACTACATTGTTCAAAACATGGTTAGCACACATTATAGCTTCACCCCAGAGCCTCTCTGGTAAACCAGAATCTGAAATCATGGTTCTAGACATAGCCTGTAATGTCTGACCTCTACGTTCAATATGCGCATTATGTTGTGGCCAAAAAGGAGCAGAACGCTTATGTTCAATACCAGCTCTCTTTAGCATATCTTCAAATCTCTTATTGGTAAACTCAGTACCATTATCTGTTACTAAACTAAACAGTTTCTTATTCATTTTTCGTTCAACAAACCTTAACCAGTTTACAAAATGCTGATATGTTTCTGTTTTTGTTTTCATCAGATAACAGAAACCATATCTAGAAAAATGATCAACTATGCTCAATATATAACAGGCTCCACCTAAACTGGGTTTCTTAGGGCCAATGAGATCAGCAAATACAACCTCTAATGGTTCCTTGGTTTTAAATCCATTTAACCTGTTTGCAGGAATTACCTTGCTCTTTTCCTGATTGCAAGCATTACAATTTAAATATCTTGCACAAGGTTTTAATTTTATACCATTAGATAACTCAACAGTTTTCTTTAAAATTTTGAAATTTAAATGTCCCATACGTCTATGGAGCAAATGAATACATTCGTCATGAGGCTTTCTATTTTCATAAACTGAATTGGCCTTATTTAATGGATTATCATGGATAATGTATAAGCCATCATGCAATCTTGCAGTAACTCTTTTACCTTGTTTTTCAATTAAACATTTATCTCCCTGAAAAGTTATCACAAACCCTGCTTTTACCAATTCTCTCACAGATAGTAAGTTATTTTTAAGGTTAGGTACATATAACATTGGTAAACTTTCATTAATACATGAACAATATGCATTACCTTCTCCAGATACTCTCAATTTCCAGCCATTTGCTAATGATACATGCTGGTTACTTTTAGTCATATTAACAAATCTCTCTTTACTTTTAGTTATACACTGAGATGCTCCACTGTCTATTATCCAGATATCATGGCTTACAGTTTTATTTGTACTTGATATAGCTGTACTAACATCATTATAAGCTCTCTGCATATTACTAGCATTCTGCTTTTTACCCTTTTTACAGAATCTGGCTATATGACCCTTAGCCCCACAAGAATAACATTTCTTAACAATATAGGCAGTTGAAGACAATTGTACTTCCTGTAGTTGTTTCTCTCTCAGTTGTTTTCTATCTTGCCTTCTTCTAGACTCTTCTAACAGTCTTCCTATTATGCCAGTCAATGTCAGTTCATCTCTGGTCAAAACTTCCAGTGAAGACACATAATCATCATAAGAGTCATCCAAAGAAGAAAGAATAATATAAACTTGATGCAACTCTGAGAAAATAACTTCTTTTTCATGTAGCTCTTGTAATGTTCTCTTCATAAACTCCAAATGAGCTAACATGTCACTACCATTTAACAAACGTGCTCTGAACAGTTTACGTGTAAGGTGTATGTGCGCACCAACACTATCTCTAACATAAAGTCTCTTTAAGGTACTCCAACACTTGGCAGCAGAATCTTCACCATGAATATGGACCAGTTGCCGATCACTCAGTGTCAGTCCAATAATACTAAGAGCCTTTTCATTATCCCGGTTGAAGTCAGCTATTTTCTTCTTATCTTCATCATTTGTTGGATCCCAAGCTGTTATAATAGGTGGATTATTAACCACAGTCCATAATCCTTCTTTACGCAAAAGTAAGCTGCACTTCATAGACCAGGAAACATAGTTAGTTCCATCTAACCTGGTTATCAGGGATAAGCTAGTTGACTGTTCTTGTGCCATTGTTAATTTAACAGTAAACCACAAGTTAGCTGTCTGAGTATGAAACTGAATATTCACACTAACTCTCAATATCTCTGTGGGCCCATAACCAGTGTTAATGTATTAGCAGAGTATTCCTTGTGTTACCAAGGTTGTGCATACAGAAACGTTTAGATTGAGATCAGTTGTGAATAAGTACTCAGCCACACACAGATACACTAACTTGAGTTAAAAGTTTACTTTAAGAAATAGCATTTTCTATAAACAGTCCAAAGTCGTACACTTAACAGTCATAACAATCCAAGTATTATCCAGTACAAATACATTTTAGCTATAATACATAACTACAACACAGAGAGAAATGCAGAGCATACATACTCTAGTGAGTAGCAGAGAACACACACTGAGTAGCAGAGACTACACTAAGTAGCAGAGACCAAAGACAAACAGAGGGACTCCCATAGAAATAAGCTGTGAACTCTAGCTCCCTCTTGTGGCAGTCTGCAACACCTAAGCTAAACAGACTTATAGCTGTTAAAAGCTAGACATATATTATCTATCCAATCAGTTATGGTCAGAGACCTAACATTCTCCCCTTTGGGTAGATCAATATATAATACCTTACATCTTTAAACCATAGTTTTCACAACACTCTTTGTGTTTAATTGCACCTTGCGCTTTAGTGAAATGATCTGCAATATTCTGTTCAGTCATGCAGTATTCCAACTTAACCATTTTATTTTGAACACATTGTCTAACATTCAAATATCTCAAATCAGTATGTTTCGACCTTGTTTTCACAGCTAAACTATTAGCCATACTAATGGCAGATTGATTGTCTTCATACACAATAAATGGCTCCTGTACAGTAATTCCTATATCCTTTAACAATTGTTTATAATACACCAATTCTGTACACATTAATGATAAACTCGAGAATTCTGCTTCCATAGTGGATAAACTAATATGTTGTTGCCTAATAGATTTCCACCCTATTAAAGCATTACCCAACATTACCACTATACCTGATGTTGATTTGCGAGTCATTGCATCAGTAGCAAAACTTGCATCAGCATATGCAGTTAACACTAATTCATTTCTCGGTTCTAAATATAAAGAATAATGTATTGTGTGCTTTAGGTATCTAAGTATTCGTTTAGCTGCTTGCCAATGCCTTTCATTTGGTTCAGCATTATATCTAGCCAGTTGATTTACGCTGTAAGATATATCTGGTCTAGACCAATTACTCAAATATGAGAGACTACCAATTAGAGACTGATATATCTCCTTATCAAACACAGGACATTTACTATCACTATTTGTAAATCCCTGATCCATTGGTGTCTTAGCAGTTTTACAATTCTCCAGGTTATATCTTTTTAACAATTGGCTAATCTTCTTAGCTTGCGAAATTTTGAATCCTCTATTTGTCTTCATTATATCAAGACCCAAATAATGTTTAATTTCTCCTAAATTTCTAATCTTGAACTTTCTTTGTAATTCAGAAACAATATCATTTGCTTCTTGTTCAGTCTTTGTGATAATCGCTATATCATCTGTAAATAATAGCAACAGAGAAATCAAACCATCTTTCTCCTAAATAAACAAGGATCACCTATACCAGCTTTAAAATCCATGGAAACTAATTCTTTTACAATGCATTTATTCCATTCATAACCTGATTGCTTTAAACCATAAAGACTTTTCTTTAATTTCCAATAATCATTTTTCCATCATCTTTTAAACCTAATGGCTTTCTCATATAAATGGTATGTTGTAAAGGTGCATGTAGATATGCAGTTTCGACATCTACATGATTAATTATGCATTTATTTTTAGCTGCCCAAACTAATGCTCCTCTCAATGTATTTGCTCTCAGACTAGGTGCAAATACCTCATCATAATCCTTATCTGATTGAGCAAATCCCTGAGCAACTAATCTTGCTTTATGGGTAACAGTGCCATCCACACCAGTCTTTAATTTATACACCCATCTGCAACCTATTGCACGCTCACCTGTGGTAACTTTACATCTTCATATACCTCAAGATCCTTTAAAGATTTTAATTCCTTATTCATAGCTTCCTGCCAAGCTACCTGTTCCTTTGTTGGATACAGCTTAATTTCATTATAATTAGACGGTTCCACATTAACCTGGCATACAATACTTGCCTGATATCTATCAGGTGGACGTCTCTCCCTAGTCGACCTCCTAGGCAATTTAGTACAAGTTGTTGGAATTTCCTCTTCCTTTTCCTCCCCTATCGAAGTATCTTCTACATCATCCATAGATGGTTTTTCCATAGATGATTCCTCTATTGAGGATTCTTTCACTATCCTATCATCAGTACTTTTCTTATCAGAATCATCAGGAAACAATGGATCCTCAACAACAATACTATCTTGTTCCTTTATTCCTGTTCCAGTTTACTCCATCCAACATGCTCAAGGAATTTAGCACTTGCACTACAATATACTCTAGTAGTATATTGGCTCCCAGAATCTAAATGATCTATGATTAGATTCATACCCTACAAAACATAATTTCCGTGCTCTATGTTGTCCCTTTCGCCTTACTTGTGTGGGAATATGCACCCATGCTGGTGCACCAAATGTATGCAAATAACTAAGATTTGGTTTCCTACCATACCAACGGGTAAATGGCAATTCACCAGTTGTTGCATTAACTACATTGTTCAAAACATGGTTAGCACACATTATAGCTTCACCCCAGAGCCTCTCTGGTAAACCAGAATCTGAAATCATGGTTCTAGACATAGCCTGTAATGTCTGACCTCTACGTTCAATATGTGCATTATGTTGTGGCCAAAAAGGAGCAGAACGCTTATGTTCAATACCAGCTCTCTTTAGCATATCTTCAAATCTCTTATTGGTAAACTCAGTACCATTATCTGTTACTAAACTAAACAGTTTCTTATTCATTTTTCGTTCAACAAACCTTAACCAGTTTACAAAATGCTGATATGTTTCTGTTTTTGTTTTCATCAGATAACAGAAACCATATCTAGAAAAATGATCAACTATGCTCAATATATAACAGGCTCCACCTAAACTGGGTTTCTTAGGGCCAATGAGATCAGCAAATACAACCTCTAATGGTTCCTTGGTTTTAAATCCATTTAACCTGTTTGCAGGAATTACCTTGCTCTTTTCCTGATTGCAAGCATTACAATTTAAATATCTTGCACAAGGTTTTAATTTTATACCATTAGATAACTCAACAGTTTTCTTTAAAATTTTGAAATTTAAATGTCCCATACGTCTATGGAGCAAATGAATACATTCGTCATGAGGCTTTCTATTTTCATAAACTGAATTGGCCTTATTTAATGGATTATCATGGATAATGTATAAGCCATCATGCAATCTTGCAGTAACTCTTTTACCTTGTTTTTCAATTAAACATTTATCTCCCTGAAAAGTTATCACAAACCCTGCTTTTACCAATTCTCTCACAGATAGTAAGTTATTTTTAAGGTTAGGTACATATAACATTGGTAAACTTTCATTAATACATGAACAATATGCATTACCTTCTCCAGATACTCTCAATTTCCAGCCATTTGCTAATGATACATGCTGGTTACTTTTAGTCATATTAACAAATCTCTCTTTACTTTTAGTTATACACTGAGATGCTCCACTGTCTATTATCCAGATATCATGGCTTACAGTTTTATTTGTACTTGATATAGCTGTACTAACATCATTATAAGCTCTCTGCATATTACTAGCATTCTGCTTTTTACCCCTTTTACAGAATCTGGCTATATGACCCTTAGCCCCACAAGAATAACATTTCTTAACAATATAGGCAGTTGAAGACAATTGTACTTCCTGTAGTTGTTTCTCTCTCAGTTGTTTTCTATCTTGCCTTCTTCTAGACTCTTCTAACAGTCTTCCTATTATGCCAGTCAATGTCAGTTCATCTCTGGTCAAAACTTCCAGTGAAGACACATAATCATCATAAGAGTCATCCAAAGAAGAAAGAATAATATAAACTTGATGCAACTCTGAGAAAATAACTTCTTTTTCATGTAGCTCTTGTAATGTTCTCTTCATAAACTCCAAATGAGCTAACATGTCACCACCATTTAACAAACGTGCTCTGAACAGTTTACGTGTAAGGTGTATGTGCGCACCAACACTATCTCTAACATAAAGTCTCTTTAAGGTACTCCAACACTTGGCAGCAGAATCTTCACCATGAATATGGACCAGTTGCCGATCACTCAGTGTCAGTCCAATAATACTAAGAGCCTTTTCATTATCCCGGTTGAAGTCAGCTATTTTCTTCTTATCTTCATCATTTGTTGGATCCCAAGCTGTTATAATAGGTGGATTATTAACCACAGTCCATAATCCTTCTTTACGCAAAAGTAAGCTGCACTTCATAGACCAGGAAACATAGTTAGTTCCATCTAACCTGGTTATCAGGGATAAGCTAGTTGACTGTTCTTGTGCCATTGTTAATTTAACAGTAAACCACAAGTTAGCTGTCTGAGTATGAAACTGAATATTCACACTAACTCTCAATATCTCTGTGGGCCCATAACCAGTGTTAATGTATTAGCAGAGTATTCCTTGTGTTACCAAGGTTGTGCATACAGAAACGTTTAGATTGAGATCAGTTGTGAATAAGTACTCAGCCACACACAGATACACTAACTTGAGTTAAAAGTTTACTTTAAGAAATAGCATTTTCTATAAACAGTCCAAAGTCGTACACTTAACAGTCATAATAACAATCCAAGTATTATCCAGTACAAATACATTTTAGCTATAATACATAACTACAACACAGAGAGAAATGCAGAGCATACATACTCTAGTGAGTAGCAGAGAACACACACTGAGTAGCAGAGACTACACTAAGTAGCAGAGACCAAAGACAAACAGAGAGGGACTCCCATAGAAATAAGCTGTGAACTCTAGCTCCCTCTTGTGGCAGTCTGCAACACCTAAGCTAAACAGACTTATAGCTGTTAAAAGCTAGACATATATTATCTATCCAATCAGTTATGGTCAGAGACCTAACAAGAAGTACGGAAGCAATTGGGAAGACTGGCTTGCGAAGGCCATAAGCACTCCTGGCAGCTCTTCACATGTAAGGGGGGGTTCACATGAAACACCCCGTGGCTCTTGGCAAGACAGGGGCCCACGAGTGGAAGCACTGGAGGGCAGTGAACTGGGGGCTCCGTCTTTGTAGCAGGTGGGAGGGGGGAGCGGAAGGGAAAGTAGCCCCAGGTGCCATCCTTTCAGCCAGAAGACATATGGAAGCCAAGGGAGACATCTTTGCCCCAGGCCATCCACTGGGAAAGAGCTGAACTGGGTCATCGCCTGAAAGGACCTCAAAGAGGACTCGGTTGGACCTGAGGCCCCGTTCACACAACACGCTTCCCACTCCTGGCTTTGCGCATCCTGAGCCCCGACTGGGTTTACAGGCTGACTGCAAGGAAAGTTAACCTAACACCAGCCAAGCTGAGAAGGCCATGCAAATGTAGCTGTGAGGGCTTCCCTTCCCGGGGGACAAATTGGGGGGGGGGAAATCGGTTGGGGAGCCATCACAAGGAACCTTCTCCCCCCCCCCAGGTGAGTCTCTTCTTGGGCTCCTTTGCAGGAGACGATCATGGTTTCCCTGTTGCCCCATTAATCAACCCTGCAAGGTAGGGCAACCCCTCGACTGCAAAAAACAATAACCACGGTTACTATTGGTTCAATTATACCAAAGGTCTTCAAACCTGGCAACTTTAAGACTTGTGGACTTCAATTCCCAGAATTCTCCAGCCAGCATAGCATAGCTGGCTAGAGAGTTCTGGGAGTTGAAATCCACAAGTCTTAAAGTTGCCAAGTTTGGGGACCCCCGAGTTATACTGTTGCTTCAGTAAAAGAAACACTTTACTATTTCTTTTATTTTTATGGTTGTTTAGTGAGTGCGCTATTCCCTCTTGCCTCATAGTTTAACTGGAATCACATCACCAATTATTTAAAAATTGTTTTGCGGCATAGCATGTTATTTTACTTAAAAAGTCTCTATTAAGTTTTCTAGTTAAAAACAAGACATACAAAAAATACATAAATACATAAAATACAAACAAACATGGTAAAAGCTAACCACTTTTACAGCTATTTCATTTCTAAATATATTTACATTTTACTATATTAATATTTTAATTTAAACAATCACTATTATTTAACGGCCACCTGATCCCCGGAGACTCCTGGCAGTTTGCAAATGTTAAAACACTTTGTTGTTGTTGTTGTGGGGCACCTATATTGTGAGAGGGGATGAGGGGACAAATCAAGGAAAGAGGATAAAAGTGATTTCAGAATACTTGTTTTTTTCCCCACATTTCCTTGTGTAGGAACTTCTGTGTAGTTTATCTCCTTCCCTTATTTTCCTTTGTGGAATACTTGGTACCTGAGCGTAATCATAATTTTGTCCACCTTCCTGGGTGTTTACCTGGGCCTTCCTCACTTCTCATTCTGGACCCTTTGACTCTCTTGTAATTGTTTTCTGAACCCTCCGACTTCCACAGAAGCAAAAAACTTACCTGTCAGAAACCACTTAGCCAGGATGTTGAATGCAAGAATAGCTCGCTTACAAGAAAAACTCCAAAACCACATAGCTAGAAACTAGAAACTTTGCGAGATACTTATGACCTGTGGTTTGACATTTAGCTATTTTGCATAGCAAGTGTAAAAGCTTTTTGGGGAGGGGCTGTAATGCAGGTAACCATTACGAAGGTAACCAAGGCAGGGATGGGAAACTATGACCCCTTTATGATCTGTGGAACTTCAACTCTCAGGTGATTTCAAGTTTATACAGATTGGAGGTGGAAAATATGCATAACAATGATATGGTCAAAATACTCACTTGCCTAATAATTGTGCACACGGTGTATTATTTTGTCTATATTGAGTTGCGTATTTGTTCCATCTCCCTCAATGCTGCTTTTACCTGAAGTTCAGGACAGAACAGTAACTTGAGAAAACGCCTCAGACAAGCCTCTCCTTAATACATAGCAAGCTGAAGTGAGGAGGGGAAGCGCATTCAGGCCGGCAAAATTCTGTTATTACAGCCATTCTAACAAAAGCAATTTTTAGGCCTGCATGGCATTGACTTCCTAGTCTGGCCTACCCTATAGGGCTGACGGTATCCTTATATTAATTGCAACGTTAGCTCAACCTACTTTGTAAAATTGTTGCTCTGGAGATAATGTTGAAAGGGATAATACTATACATGTTAACCTGAGAAGAAGAAAGATGGGATATATATTTGCTATGAATTTAGCCTTGTTGTCTTGGGGAAGCCAGGAGGGAGAACAGCTCGCAGAATACCAACACTCACTTATTTTTAACGCAGCTGCAGCAGTCGGCAGAAGCCATTTTCTGGAGACACCTGATCACTTGGAGAGCTTTGGTCCCCTTTCCCAAGACAGCCACAGGAGACGTAGGCATTTCTTCCTGGCTGCACTGGGGAGGAGGTCTGGAGGTCCGAGACGTTGCAGTAGAAAGAGTCCATTG
Source organism: Diadophis punctatus similis (assembly GCA_023053685.1). NCBI lineage: Eukaryota > Metazoa > Chordata > Lepidosauria > Squamata > Dipsadidae > Diadophis > Diadophis punctatus. The sequence goes on from JALIGW010000083.1 coordinate 1,153,725, forward strand.
GGCTGCTGCCGAGCGAGGCGCTGGGGGGTTCTGAAGACCTTCTCCATTCATAGCCACATTTGTCGCCCGAGCCACTACATGTAGTCCTCGACTTACGACCAAAATTGAGCCCAGAATGTATGTTTAAGATGAGAAATTTGTTAAATGAGTTTTCACGGCCTGGCCTCTACTTCTAAAAGGCCAACAGGCATTAAAGGGGCTCTGTAGGCCAGCCGAATGTCTGCCTCAGCTCAGGAACTTTGGAAGTTTCCTCAGATAATAAGTGTTATGTCAAGCTACCGCAATATCTTGGGGTTCCCCCAACTCCTTATGAAGAACTGCTTGAGCAGGGGGCTGGACTAGAAGACCTCCAAGGTCCCTTCCAGCTCTATTCCATTCTAAACTGCTACTCAACGAAAACACCTTACTCAACAGGGCCTTCTCTGTGGGGCCCCCTGTTCTCTGGAACCAACTACCCCCAGAGATCCGAATTATCCCCACCTTGCTGGCCTTCCGAAAAGCCATTAAGACATGGCTCTTCCTGCAGGCGGGGATTTGAGACAAATTTACATCTTAGGTCTCCACCACGTATGTATGGTTTTGTATGTTTTTTTTAAATTCTTTTTTAAATTATTAAACTTTTATATTGTTTAGTTGTTCTTGACATGTTGTATGCCATCCTGTGTCAGAGTCCAAACTCTGTCATTCAGAAGAAAAAGGGGGGATTCTGGCTCTGGTTGATCAAAAGGTTATACATATCCGGATCCCAGGCATCTGAGAGCTTTTTCATCTTAAGATAAGGGTTTATGGGGGGGTATCCGGATCCCAGACACATGGGAGCTTCTTCGTCTTAAGAGAATGTTTAATGGGGGGGGGGGTAATTGAAAGGAAGAACGGATTTGAGAAGCGGATCCATTTGTCAAACATTTGTGTATTCATTATGTGGAATGGGGGTGGGGTGTTAAGCTTAAAAGACTTGTCTTGCCTGAGGGCATGTTAGACCTTGCTTTGATTTGAACTGGTTGTATACAGATGCAAATAAAGGAAATCCTTTTGAAAACCTTTGACTGGACTCAGAAGTTCGTACCTTATTTTGTGGCTGGAAGACAATCCTTCCAGGGAGTAGGGTGACATATAAGAACACTAAAATAAATAAATAAGTAAACAAACAAACAAAGGAAATGGTTATTATTCATATTGTGATGCTGTGTTTTTTTAAAAAAAGATTTCTCTCCTGTCCTTCTATGGCAGCCACAGGAAGGCAATTGGGCCCTGCCAGTAATCTTCCTCTAGGGATTAACTTTGCATTGATTAGTTTTTTTAAAAAATAAATTTTTATTCAATTTTTTAAAACAATAAGAAAAAACAAAAACAAAACATATGTACAAATTCACGTTTTACATTTCTGTATCATCGGACTAAAATCGCTATGCATATATATAAATCTATCACATTATTACTGTATATATGTGTATGATATATATGTGTGTGTGTGTATGTGTGTGTAACATTTTTTGCTGACTCTATTGCAAAATATTCACACAATGACTTACAATCATGATGCAATACTTCTACAGCGTAATCTTCTCATTATACAGGTAAAAAGAGGTTAGTTCTTCCCGGCCACTAGACCACGCGGTTTCACATGTTGCCTTTTACATGCTGTCTTGTTTAATGAAGAACAAAGAACTAACTGGAATGCTTTCCAAATTGCCCCTTCTCCTACGTCAGAGCCAATAGGAATTCACAGATGTGGTCACATGGCATGAAACTACATTACCCAGAGTGCGATTTAACTACAATTCCCCTAATGCAAAGACTTAGAGACATATCCTAAATTAAGCTAACTATCCTATCAGCTGTGACAGCACACTCCCGTCTGGGATTTGTAAAATTCCACTATTAACTAGCGAATAAATTGAAGTAAACAAAGGTATAAGCTAAATAATGCAACTTAATCATCTGACTAAGATAAACAAGGCATAGCATAAGCAATATACTATAACTATCTAATTAACTGAATAAACAAAATATAGCATAAACAAGAGTAGCTTAACTATCTAAGTAACTAAAGTAAGCAAATCATGTCATCAAACAATGCAGACATTGAGGTAAATACAAGGCATGCAAAGCTTGAGGTTCAAATGTTTAAGCTCGATCTCTCTTCTTAGCAACACTAGGTCGGTGACTGGTCTGGTGTAGAGCTTCTTGACGTGACTGGTCTGGTGTAGAGCTTCTTGACGGAAGTCTTTGAGTTGGGCAGAGCTTGGAGCACCAGTCCCATGTGCCCAGAGTTTCGAGATGCGTCCTTGTCCCGCAACAGGGTAAGGATCAGGTGCAACTGGAACAGGAACAGGAGCAGGTTCCACAGGAACAGGAGCAGGCTTAACATGAACAGGAACAGAAACAAGGACGGGGTCAGGATCCACAGGAACGGGAACAGGCTAAACAGAAACCGGAACAGGTTCAACAGGAACAGGAACATAAACTGGAGCTGGAGCATAAACTGAAAGTGGCGCTGGAATAGAAACTGGAACAGGCGCAGAAACTGGAACAGGAGCTGGAGCAGAAACTGGAACAGGAGCTGGAACCGGAGCGGGTACCACAGGAACAAGAACAGGAACAGGAGTTGGAACTGGAACTGGATCGACAGGAACAAGAGCAGGAACAGAAACTGGAACAGGGGCTGGAGCAGACTCTGAAACAGAAACTGGAACAGGAGCTGGAGCCGAGGCTGGAACCAGAATTGGGACAGGCGACTGGAACTGGAGCTGGAACCAGAGCGGGTATCACAGGAACAGGACGGGAGCAGAAGTTGAAACTGCAACTGGATCGACAAGAAATGTGGGAGGCGGGGCTTGGAAGTCGCCCTCCCCGCCGTAGACTCTGGCATGTGCCACGGCTGCTGCTAGTATCTTGTGTGTTCTTTTCGGCAAATCTAACTGGATGTCGGCAAGGTCAGGTTCTGTAAGAAGGACTTTGTTCGAAGAAAGGCTTTGGGGCTGAGCATTTGTGTCGAAGACTACTCTTGCCTGGCGTTTGTCCTCTGTTGACATGGCTAAGTCATTGTCTTCTTTGCTGGACTTGAACACTGTCACTCCTAGGGCAGTCTTGTCTTTCAGAGTCGTGAGGTGTTCTTGGCATGGCTTCAAGTGGGATGCTTTGCCGTTGCTGAGACTGGTGGTCGCAGAGGCATTCATTTCCGCTTCAGGGTCTGGTAACTTGATGCTTTCTAACAATGGCGGCAGCGCAAATTTTGCACTCTCCTCTAACAATTCTATGCGGACTCCCGTGGCTTTCCTCCCCGGCGTGCGCTGGTACCCAGTGCACGTCGGTATCTCAAGGTGCTTGTCCTCAGTGTGGACGTCAAAGAGGTCGAAGGCTGCTGACTTAGCTAACGATTGATTGCTTCGCGTGTTTGCGTGATTGCTCGGGTCTTTCTCTCCCTCTATAGGGTTGAATTTGGGGTTGGCGTCTTGGAGCAGTGTTTGTAAAGCTGAGGCCCTTGCCATCTTTAGCTTGGCCTCCTTTTCACACTTCAAAAATTCAAGGTTGGCTTGAGCTATGGCTATTTCCTCCTTTTGTAACTGCTCTTGCCTCGCCAGCTGTAGAGCTACCTTGGCTACTGTGGCATCAACTTGTGTCCTTTCAGCTTCGTCAGCTAGACTTTGTGCTCTCGAAGCCTTAGATCTACAGTTGTGGCAGGATGAGTGTCGTGAGATGCCGCTGCACTCGTGAGACTGGGCTGACTTGGAGTAGCAGGAGGAGGCTTTCTTTGGTCGATGAGACGCCTCTGATCTGGGCTTCTCATTCGATGCATCCTTGAGATGTGCGGATGTGGATTTATCAGAAGCACGTGAAGGAGCTTTAGATGTTTGTGGTGTTGGCATACGCAAGGGGTTAGCCAGCTCGTGTGCATCCCTCTCGCTTGCCGTGGTCTCCGCCTGAATCTCGGTTTGAGGCTGAAAATCGGCTTTGAGAAAGTCAAATTTGCTTAGAAGCCTTTCTCGTACTTTGTTTTTCAGCTGAAGAGCTTGTACGTCCTTCAGGAGCGCCTCATTTTGTAACTTCTTCTGGATGCGGATAAGTTGAGGTACACAATCTTTCCATCGTAGGAACGTATCCGTGAAGTCTTCTTCCATCGTGAGGATGCGACCTGGGGAAAGCGTGTCTTTCTCGGTGTAGTAATATAAGTTCACTCAGTGGTGTGTTACTATCACGGTAGCACTTATCCCATTCCCCATTTAGAATCCTCCGATGTCTTTCTAGCGGATCAGATATTTCTTCAATTGGGATAAGTTCCATAACTTTAGTGTCTTCGTCTGTGTCAGGATTAATTTGGAGGACTATGTCTGCAGACACTGTGGCAGCCTTTGCCATACTTATGAGAATTCAAGAGAATTTTCAAAAAGATCAAAAATTATTTAGCAATGCAATTCACTTTTGGACACTAGGAAGCGCTGTTGGCATTTGGGAACGAAGCTGTAGTTCTCTTGTTGAACAATAAAGGGTGCTGTAGGCTTTTGCTAGTAGGGCTGTGGTTCACTTTGAACACAATGGCTTAGGAATTCACAGATGTGGAAATATGGCATGAAACTACATTACCCAGAGTGCGATTTAACTACAATTCCTCTAATGCAAAGTCTTAAAGAAACATATTCTAAATTAAGCTAACTATCCTGTCAGCTGTGACAACACACTTCTACTCTGACTGAAACTCTTTCCACACTCCAGGCTTTTATGAGTTTTTTCTCCAGTGTGGATCCTTTTATGTCTAGAAAGGTTGCTACTCTGACTGAAACTCTTTCCACATTCTAGGCATTTATGAGGTTTTTCTCCTTTGTGGATTCTTTGATGTGTATAAAGGTTGCTACTCTTACTGAAGCTCTTTCCACACTTCAGGCATTTATGAGGTTTTTCTCCAGTGTGGATTTTGTGTTGTAAATAAAGGCTGCCACTCTGACTGAAACTCTTTCCACATTCTAGGCATTTATGAGGTTTTTCTCCAGTGTGGATTTTGTGATGTGAATAAAGGCTGCTACTGTGACTGAAACTCTTTCCACAGTCTAGGCATTTATGAGATTTTTCTCCAGTGTGGATTTTGTTATGTGAATAAAGGCTGCTACTCCGACTGAAGCTCTTTCCACATTCTAAACATTTATGAGGGTTTTCTCCTGTGTGGATCCTTTGATGTTTATAAAGGCTGCTACTCTGACTGAAGCTCGTTCCACATTCTAGGCATTTATGAGGTTTTTCTCCTGTGTGAATGCTTAGATGCCTTTGAAGATGGTCTTTTGTTCTGAAGGGTTTTTCACAATCTGGGCATTTGTATTTATTCTCTCCTGTGTGGATCCTTAGATGCCTTTGAAGAGTTCCATTATTTTTGAAGGATTTTTCACATTCTGGGCACTGATATTCCTTTCCTCCATCCTGGATCCTTTGGGGATTCCCGGGTCTTCCGAAGGACCCTCCGCCCTCCAGGACCGTCTCGGGGTATCAGCACGTTTCCTTCTGTTTGGATCGTCCTCCAGGCAGCCTCTTTTCCAGGGGTCCCCCTGGGCTCATCCCTCCTGCAGCCCTGGAGCCTCCCGGCCTTTCCCCGCCGTCTCCCTGGGAAGCCGCGCCAGGACCGGGCAGGGTTGCTCCGCGGGGCCCGCTCTACCCCTCCTCCTCTCGGGCGGCGCTTCCTTCCTGCCTCCGCCGGGCTCCTCCGTCCTCCTGCAGGGGAGAAAGAGAGGCGGGTCACGGCTGCGTCCCCTTCCCCGCAGGGGAGACCCAGGCAGAAGCCTCCGCCTCTCCTGGGCCTCCCTCCCAACCGTCACCCACGCCAGACCAGGTCTCCCTTCTCCGGAGAACCGTCCCGGACTGCGATTCCCAGCATCCTCTTCGCCCTACTTGCCTCCGGCCGCATGCTCAACTGAATCGAAATAGTGCTTCCGTTTTTCTCTGAATCCGATACTGAGCGCCAGACCGGCCTCCGTCCCCTTTCGCCAAAGCTCCGCCTTTTCCTCCCCTGGCTCCGCCCCCTGTAGCTCTGCTCTGTTCGTCCGATTACGGAAGTCGGGAAGAAAGCGCTTTTCCCGCCCACCCCGCGGTCATTTGCATCGGGGAAGCTTCTACGCCATCCCATTGGCGGGCTCTGCGGGGCCACGCCCCCTACTCGACCTTACAGCGGCCACCTTCGTTGCTTTCCTCCCGTCTGCGTTCCTCCCCTCGCTTGGCTCCTCCCTTGCGCCGCTGGCTCCGCCCCTCCGCCCCCTCCCCGCCGCCCGTCTTGGGGGAATTGGGGAGGGGGGGGCGAATGGGGATTCCCAAATCATTAAGGAAAGAGGATAAAAGTGATTTCAGAATTCTGTTTTTTCTTCTATTTCGCGGTGCTGAGGCTCTTCCTGGTCCCGCGCGGAGGTGAGGCGGGGGGGGCTCCCCTTAAATTTTGGGGTCCGGTCTTTTCCCCCTCCGCCCCCCCCCCCGCATCCAGACAGGCGGAGCTGCAGGGGCTCCGCTTCCTCCTGGGGGGCTCCGGCCAGGCCCCTCGGTGGCCTGCAGACAGCGAGGAGGTCTCCCAATCCGGCTCCCTCGCCCCCCTTTCCCGCTTCCTCTCCCCCAAAGACCCCTTTGCGAATCTGCAGGGGCTGGAAAATCCCCCCAGGACCCCCCCTTAATATGTGTCCCCTCAGCCTCTGCCATCTTCAGTCTGAAGTGAAGAAGCTTCTTGGATGAGGAGCGAAAGGCCTTCAAAGGAAAAGCAGAAAGTCCAGCTGCCTCTTGAAAAAGCCCCTTTGGGACAACCATGACCTGGATGAGGGAGACGCTCCACAGACCTTCAGGAGGCCTTCTGCTATTCCAGACAAGGGGGAATATGCGGCCTTTGGAGGAGCTGGGAGGCTCTTTCTTGGCTTCCCTGTTGTTTTTCTGCTTTTATTAAAGTTTGTGCTTGTATAAATGTCATACATGCATACATTCCCCACACTTGAAATCATGTATTCAATTCTGGGGGTCCAAGAAGCCGAAGCCTGGTTGTGTGTGTGTGTTTGTGTGTGTGGCCAGTTTTGGGGGACAGGGGGGCCAACAGCTTCTTCCATCATTTTCTGCCCGTTTTCAGGCCATGAGCCTTGACTCTGGGGCCAGAAGTACGGAAGCAATTGGGAAGACTGGCTTGCAAAGGCCATAAGCACTCCTGGCAGCTCTTCACATGTAAGGGGGGTTCATATGAAACGCCTGTGGCTCTTGGCGAGACAGGGGCCCACGAGTGGAAGCAGTGGAGGGCAGTGAAGTGAGGGCTCAGTCTTTGTAGCAGGTGGGAGGGGGGAGCGGAAGGGAGAGTAGCCCCTGGTGCCATCCTTGCAGCCGGCAGACATATGGAAGCCAAGGGAGAGATCTTTGCCCCAGGCCATCCATTGGGAATGGTGAACTGGGTCATCGCCTGAAAGGACCTCAAAGAGGACTCGGTTGGACCTCAGGCCCCGTTCACACAACACGCTTCCCACTCCTGGCTTTGCGCATCCTGAGCCCCGACTGGGTTCACAGGCTGACTGCAAGGAAAGTTAACCTAACACCAGCCAAGCTGAGCAGGCCATGCAAATGTAGCAGGCCATGCAAATGCTCGACACAGGTTGAGGAGGAAAAGTGTGTTGTCTTTTGAAGAACTCTTCCTTCCATTGGGATGTGGATTACTTCCATGTTCGCCCCGTACGGTACTGGTTTCTGGCCATCTCGATCTCGGCTTCTTCGACGGTGAGGTACCTCTGACGCATGTGATTCGGTGTGTCCCTGGCCTCATCAGTGGTTGCTGTGCTCTCAGCGCTTCTTAGCTGTCGTTCTGGGGTCCCCCGGATGTTGAGGTTTTCCAAAGTTTCCCTCACCAGCTGGGCTAGGTATCTTTTCAGGAGACCCCCTCTCAGCGGTGCTTCAGTGAGTACTCCATGGTCAGGGAAAGCGTCTAGCTCCAATTCCCACCGTGGTTTCCGATTCCCTTGGTTGAGGGTGGATCCTCTGGTTCTCCCATCCCAGCTGTTCTTCTTCCCGATGCCAATGGACCAGCTGGGGTTTTCCGGGACTTCCAGAGCTCCCTCATCCTCTTTGATGGGGAGTAGGGAATAGGCATCTGACTGGGTGGTGGTTGATGTTTCCCCCCAGCATTCAGTTTCCTCCTGTTCCCTGCTTGGTTCGGACATGGTTTGCATGATCCCCTCAGTAGAGCAGAATTGCTTCTCTGGGTTGACCGGTTATGCAGATCTTGCTTTCTGTAAGGGTTGCCTCTCCATCTAACTTAGAAAAGAACGAACTCCTGAGCCGAATAGTTCAAAAGGATTTCTTGATTTAAGCAGAAGTGAAAGCTTTCCCATTCAAAGCAAGATCTGAATACCCTTAGGCAAAGCAAACACACTTAAGCTTAGAAACCCCTCCCCATTAGCCAGAGTTTAAACTCTGGCCAATACACACATGTGAGAATCAACTGCGTGGAAACGTAATCTTCTCTGGTTCCCAAAACCTCTTCCGGCCTCTATTCGAATAACATCACCACATGGCCCCTCATAAACCGTGTCCCAAGATGAAGAGATTCCCATATGCCTGGCGCCAGGATACGTGTTGTAAACCCTCAGTTGATACAAGCAATGTTGATACATCAAACCCAAAACTCCCCCTTCTCATTGAATGGCAAAGTCACCTTTTGGGGATTCTGACAATTTAGACAGCCGTTATCCAGCAGCGCCTAGAAAGCAATGACAATAATTTTCTCTTTGCTACTGATATATTCTTGTTTTTTTTTGTTTAATTGTTCTATTATTTCTATTGCTTTGTTTACACTATTTTCACTTTATTTTTATTATAAGCTGCCTAGAGTAGCCCCATGGCGAGATAGGCAGCAAATAAAAATAAATAAAATTAGTTCTGTTATGGTTAAAGTGCTGGAGTGGGCAGACCCAGGTTCAAGTTCAGCTTTAATTCACTGGGTATCTCAGAGGGAATAAAGAACGGCCTTGAAGGACAAAGGGAAGAACTGCTATCAGTGATCAGATAGAAGAAAACCAAGTTCGGGGCAGAACAGTAACTTGAGAAAACGCCTCAGACAAGCCTCTCCTTAATACATAGTAAGCTGAAGTGAGGAGGGGAAGCGCATTCAGGCCAGCAAAATTCTGTTATTACAGCCATTCTAACAAAAGCAATTTTTAGGCCTGCATGGCATTGACTTCTTAGTCTGGCCTACCCTATAGGGCTGACGGTATCCTTATATAAATTGCACCGTTAGCTCAACCTACTTTGTAAAATTGTTGCTCTGGAGATAATGTTGAAAGGGATAATACTATACATGTTGTTACCTCAGAAGAAGAAAGATGGGATATATATTTGCTATGAATTTAGCCTTGTCGTCTTGGGGAAGCCAGGAGGGAGAACAGCTCGCAGAATACCAACAGTCACTTCTTGGTAACGCAGCTGCAGCAGTCGGCAGAAGCCATTTTCTGGAGACACCTGATCACTTGGAGAGCTTTGGTCCCCTTTCCCAAGACAGCCACAGGAGACGTAGGTATTTCTTCCTGGCTTCACTGGGGAGGAGGTCTGGAGGTCCGAGACGTTGCAGTAGAAAGAGTCCATTGGGCTGCTGCCGAGCGAGGCGCTGGGGGGCTCTGAAGACCTTCTCCATTCATGGCCACTTGTGTCGCACGAGCCACTACATGTAGTCCTCGACTTACGACCAAAATTGAGCCCAGAATGTATGTTTAAGATGAGAAATTTGTTAAATGAGTTTTCACGGCCTGGCCTCTTCTTCTAAAAGGCCAACAGGCATCAAAGGGGCTCTGTAGGCCAGCCGAATGTCTTCCTCAGCTCAGGAACTTTGGAAGTTTCCTCAGATAATAAGTGTTATGTCAAGCTACCGCAATATCTTGGGGTTCCCCCAACTCCTTATGAAGAACTGCTTGAGCAGGGGGCTGGACTAGAAGACCTCCAAGGTCCCTTCCAGCTCTATTCCATTCTAAACTGCTACTCAACGAAAACACCTTACTCAACAGGGCCTTCTCTGTGGGGGCCTGTTCTCTGGAACCAACTACCCCCAGAGATCCGAATTATCCCCACCTTGCTGGCCTTCCAAAAAGCCATTAAGACATGGCTCTTCCTGCAGGCGGGGTTTTGAGACAAATTTACATCTTGGGTCTCCCCCATGTATGTATGGTTTTGTATGGTTTTTTAAATTCTTTTTTAAATTATTAAACTTTTATATTGTTTAGTTGTTCTTGACATGTTGTATGCCACCCTGAGTCCCCAGGGAGTAGGGCGACATATAAGAACACTGAAATAAATAAGTAAACAAACAAACAAGGAAATGGTTATTATTCATATTGTGATGCTGTGTTTTTTTAAAAAAGATTTCTCTCCTGTCCTTCTACGGCAGCCACAGGAAGGCAATTGGGCCCTGCCAGTAATCTTCCTCTAGGGATTAACTTTGCATTGATTAGTTTTTTTAAAAAATAAATTTTTATTTAATTTTTTAAAACAATAAGAAAAAACAAAAACAAAACATATGTACAAATTCACGTTTTACATTTCTGTATCATCGGACTAAAATTGCTATGCATATATATAAATCTATCACATTATTACTGTATATATGTGTATGATATATATATATGTGTGTGTGTGTGTGTGTAACATTTTTTGCTGACTCTATTGCAAAATATTCACACAATGACTTACAATCATGATGCAATACTTCTACAGCGTAATCTTCTCATTATATAGGTAAAAAGAGGTTAGTTCTTCCTGGCCACTAGACCACGCGGTTTCACATGTTGCCTTTTACATGCTGTCTTGCTTAATGAAGAACAAAGAACTAACTGGAATGCTTTCCAAATTGTCCCTTCTCCCACGTCAGAGCCAATAGGAATTCACAGATGTGGTCACATGGCATGAAACTACATTACCCAGAGTGCGATTTAACTACAATTCCCCTAATGCAAAGACTTAAAGAGACATATCCTAAATTAAGCTAACTATCCTATCAGCTGTGACAGCACACTCCCGTCTGGGATTTGTAAAATTCCACTATTAACTAGCGAATAAATTGAAGTAAACAAAGGTATAAGCTAAATAATGCAACTTAATCATCTGACTAAGATAAACAAGACATAGCATAAGCAATATACTATAACTATCTAATTAACTGAATAAACAAAATATAGCATAAACAGAGTAGCTTAACTATCTAAGTAACTAAAGTAAGCAAATCATGTCATCAAACAATGCAGACATTGAGGTAAATACAAGGCATGCAAAGCTTGAGGTTCAAATTTTTAAGCTCGATCTCTCTTCTTAGCAACACTAGGTCGGTGACTGGTCTGGTGTAGAGCTTTTTGACGTGACTGGTCTGGTGTAGAGCTTCTTGAAGGAAGTCTTTAGAGTTGGGCAGAGCTTGGAGCACCAGTCCCATGTGCCCAGAGTTTCGAGATGCGTCCTTGTCCCGCAACAGGGTAAGGATCAGGTGCAACTGGAACAGGAACAGGATCAGGTTCCACAGGAACAGGAGCAGGCTTAACATAAACATGAACAGAAACAAGGACGGGGTCAGGATCCACAGGAACGGGAACAGGCTAAACAGAAACCGGAACAGGTTCAACAGGAACAGGAACATAAACTGGAGCTGGAGCAGAAACTGAAACAGGCGCTGGAATAGAAACTGGAACAGGCACAGAAACTGGAACAGGAGCTGGAGCAGAAACTGGAACAGGAGCTGGAGCAGAAACTGGAACAGGAGCTGGAACCGGAGCGGGTACCACAGGAACAAGAGCAGGGAGTTGGAACCGGAACTGGATCGACAGGAACAAGAGCAGGAACAGAAACTGGAACAGGGGCTGGAGCAGGCTCTGAAACAGAAACTGGAACAGGAGCTGGAGCCGAGGCTGGAACCAGAATTGGGACAGGTGACTGGAACTGGAGCTGGAACCAGAGCGGGTATCACAGGAACAGGGACGGGAGCAGAAGTTGAAACTGCAACTGGATCGACAAGAAATGTGGGAGGCGGGGCTTGGAAGTCGCCCTCCCCGCCGTAGACTCTGGCATGTGCCACGGCTGCTGCTAGTATCTTGCGTGTTCTTTTCGGCAAATCTAACTGGATGTCGGCAAGGTCGGGTTCTGTAAGAAGGACTTTGTTCGAAGAAAGGCTTTGGGGCTGAGCATTTGTGTCGAAGACTACTCTTGTCTGGCGTTTGTCCTCTGCTGACATGGCTAAGTCATTGTCTTCTTTGCTGGACTTGAACACTGTCGCTCCTAGGGCAGTCTTGTCTTTCAGAGTCGTGAGGTGTTCTTGGCATGGCTTCAAGTGGGATGCTCTGCCGTTGCTGAGACTGGTGGTCGCAGAGACATTCATTTCCGCTTCAGGGTCTGGTAACTTGACGCTTTCTAACAATGGCGGCAGCGCAAATTTTGCACTCTCCTCTAACAATTCTATGCGAACTCCCGTGGCTTTCCTCCCCGCCGTGCGCTGGTACCCAGTGCACGTCGGTATCTCAAGGTGCTTGTCCTCAGTGTGGACGTCAAAGAGGTCGAAGGCTGCTGACTTAGCTAACGATTGATTGCTTCGCGTGTTTGCGTGATTGCTCGGGTCTTTCTCTCCCTCTATAGGGTTGAATTTGGGGTTGGCGTCTTGGAGCAGTGCTTGTAAAGCTGAGGCCCTTGCCATCTTTAGCTTGGCCTCCTTTTCACACTTCAAAAATTCAAGGTTGGCTTGAGCTATGGCTATTTCCTCCTTTTGTAACTGCTCTTGCCTCGCCAGCTGTAGAGCTACCTTGGCTACTGTGGCATCAACTTGTGCCCTTTCAGCTTCGTCAGCTAGACTTTGTGCTCTCGAAGCCTTAGATCTACAGTTGTGGCAGGATGAGTGTCGTGAGATGCCGCTGCACTCGTGAGACTGGGCTGACTTGGAGTAGCAGGAGGAGGCTTTCTTTGGTCGATGAGACGCCTCTGATCTGGGCTTCTCATTCGATGCATCCTTGAGATGTGCGGATGTGGATTTATCAGAAGCACGTGAAGGAGCTTTGGATGTTTGTGGTGTTGGCGTACGCAAGGGGTTAGCCAGCTCGTGTGCATCCCTCTCGCTTGCCGTGGTCTCCGCCTGAATCTCGGTTTGAGGCTGAAAATCGGCTTTGAGAAAGTCAAATTTGCTTAGAAGCCTTTCTCGTACTTTGTTTTTCAGCTGAAGAGCTTGTACGTCCTTCAGGAGCGCCTCATTTTGTAACTTCTTCTGGATGCGGATAAGTTGAGGTACACAATCTTTCCATCGTAGGAACGTATCCGTGAAGTCTTCTTCCATCGTGAGGATGCGACATGGGGAAAGCGTGTCTTTCTCGGTGTAGTAATATAGCAGTTCACTCCATAATGTGTCACTATCGCGGTAGCACTTATCCCATTCCCCATTTAGAATCCTCTGATGTATTTCTAGCGGATCAGATATTTCTTAAATTGGGATAAGTTCCATAACTTCAGTTTCTTCGTCTGTGTCAGGATTAATTAGGAGGACTATGTCTGCAGACACTGTGGCAGCCTTTGCCATACTTATGAGAATTCAAGAGAATTTTCAAAAAGATCAAAAATTATTTAGCAATGCAATTCACTTTTGGACACTAGGAAGCGCTGTTGGCATTTGGGAACGAAGCTGTACTTATCTTGTTGAACAATAAAGGGTGCTGTAGGCCTTTGCTAGTAGGGCTGTGGTTCACTTTGAACACAATGGCTTAGGAATTCACAGATGTGGTCATATGGCATGAAACTACATTACCCAGAGTGCGATTTAACTACAATTCCTCTAATGCAAAGTCTTAAAGAAACATATTCTAAATTAAGCTAACTAACCTGTCAGCTGTGACAACACACTTCTACTCTGACTGAAACTCTTTCCACACTCCAGGCTTTTATGAGGTTTTTCTCCAGTGTGGATCCTTTTATGTCTAGAAAGGTTGCTACTCTGACTGAAGCTCTTTCCACATTCTAGGCATTTATGAGGTTTTTCTCCTGTGTGGATTTTGAGATGTGAATAAAGGCTGCTACTCTGACTGAAGCTCTTTCCACACTCCAGGCATTTATGAGGTTTTTCTCCTGTGTGGATTTTGTGATGTGAATAAAGGCTGCTACTGTGACTGAAGCTCTTTCCACACTCCAGGCATTTATGAGGTTTTTCTCCAGCATGGATCATTTGATGTCTAGAAAGATTGCTACTCTGACTGAAGCTCTTTCCACATTCTAGGCATTTATGAGGTTTTTCTCCAGTGTGGATTTTGTTATGTGAATAAAGGCTGCTACTCCGACTGAAGCTCTTTCCACATTCTAAACATTTATGAGGTTTTTCTTCTGTGTGGATTCTTTGATGTGTATAAAGGTTGCTACTCTGACTGAAGCTCTTTCCACATTCTAGGCATTTATGTGGTTTTTCTCCTGTGTGGATTTTGTGATGTAAATAAAGGCTGCCACTCTGACTGAAACTCTTTCCACATTCTAGGCATTTATGAGGTTTTTCTCCAGTGTGGATTTTGTTATGTGAATAAAGGCTGCTACTCCGACTGAAACTCTTTCCACATTCTAGGCATTTATGAGGTTTTTCTCCAGTATGGATCGTTTGATGTCTAGAAAGGGTTCCCAACTTACTGAAGCTCTTTCCACATTCTAGGCATTTATGTGGTTTTTCTCCTGTGTGGATTCTTTGATGTGAATAAAGGCTGCTACTCTGACTGAAGCTCTTTCCACATTCTAGGCATTTATGAGGTTTTTCTCCTGTGTGGATTCTTTGATGTGTATAAAGGTTGCTGCTCTGACTGAAGCTCTTTCCACACTTCAGGCATTTATGTGGTTTTTCTCCTGTGTGGATTTTGTGATGTAAATAAAGGCTGCTACTCCGACTGAAGCTCTTTCCACACTTCAGGCATTTATGAGGTTTTTCTCCTGTGTGGATTCTTAGGTGGCTTTGAAGATCTCCCTTATTTTTGAAGGATTTTTCACATTCCAGGCACTGATATTCCTTTCCTTCCTCCTGGATCCTTTGGGGATTCCCGGGTCTTCCGAAGGACCCTCCGCCCTCCAGGACCGTCTCGGGGTCTCCGCCCGTTTCCTTCTGTTTGGATCGCCCTCCAGGCAGCCTCCTTTTCCGGGGTCCCCCTGGGCTCATCCCTCCTGCAGCCCCCGCGGCCCCCGGCCTTCCGCGCCGTCTCCCGGGGAAGCCGCGCAGGGACCGGGCAGGATTGCTCCGCGGGGCCCGCTCTCCTCCTCCTCCTCCTCTCGGGCGGCGCTTCCTTCCTGTCTCCGCCAGGTCCTCCGTCCTCCTGCAGGTGAGAAAGAGAGGCGGGTCATGGCTGCGTCCCCTTCCCCGCAGGGGAGACCCAGGCCGAAGCCTCCGCCTCTCCTGGGCCTCCCTCCCAACCGTCACCCACGCCAGACCAGGCCTCGGGCGTCCCAGCCTCCCCTCCCTCACAGGCCTCCCTTCTCCGGAGGACCGTCACGGACTGCGACTCCCGGCATCCCCTTCGGCCTACCTGCCTCCGGCCGCATGTGCAGACGAATCGAAAAACTCCTTCCGTTTTTCTCTGATTCCGATACTGAGCGCCAGACCGGCCTCCGTCCCCTTTCGGCCAAGCTACGCCTCTTCCTCCCCTGGCCCCGCCCCCTATAGCTCTGCTCTCTTGGTCGGATTGCGGAAGTCGGGAAGAAAGCGCTTTTCCCGCCCCCCCCCGCGGTCATTTGCATCGGGAAAGCTTCTACGCCATCCCATTGGCGGGCGTCTGCGGGGCCACGCCCCCTACTCGACCTTGCAGCGGCCGCCTTCGTTGCTTTCCTCCCGTCTGCGTTCCTCCCCTCGCTTGGCTCCTCCCTTGCGCCGCTGGCTCCGCCCCTCCGCCCCCTCCCCTCCGCCCGGCTTGGGGGAAATTGGGGAGGGGGGGCGAATGGGGTTTCTCAAATCATTAAGGAAAGAGGATAAAAGTGATTTCAGAATTCTGTTTTTTTTTCTATTTCGCGGTGCTGAGGCTCTTCCTGGTCCCGCGCGCAGGTGAGGCGGGGGGGCTCCCCTTAAATTTTGGGGTCCGGTCTTCTCCCCCTCCGCCCCCCCCCCCCTCCAGACAGGCGGAAGTCGTGGGGCCCTTCTGGGGCTGTGAATTTCCCCCTCCCTCCCCCATCCGGGCCCCTCCCCCTAGGCAATGCGGGGGGGGGGCAATCTGTGGAGGGCGTCCAGGTAGGCGGAGCTGCAGGGGCTCCGCTTCCTCCTGGGGGGCTCCGGCCAGGCCCCTCCGTGGCGTCCAGACAGCGAGGAGGTCTCCCAATGCGGCTCCCTCGCCCCCCTTTCCCGCTTCCTCTCCCCCAAAGACCCCTTTGCGAATCTGCAGGGGCTGGAAAATCCCCCCAGGACCCCCCCTTAATATGTGTCCCCTCAGCCTCTGCCATCCTCAGTCTGAAGTGAAGAAGCTTCTTGGATGAGGAGCGAAAGGCCTTCAAAGGAAAAGCAGAAAGTCCAGCTGCCTCTTGAAAAAGCCCCTTTGGGACAACCATGACCTGGATGAGGGAGAAGCTCCACAGACCTTCAGGAGGCCTTCTGCTATTCCAGACAAGGGGGAATATGCGGGCTTTGGAGGAGCTGGGAGGCTCTTTCTTGGCTTCTACGTTGTTTTGCTGCTTTTATTAAAGTTTGTGCTTGTATAAATGTCATACATATAAATTGGGGAGCCATCAGAAGGAACCTTTCCCCCCCCAGGTGACTCTCTTCTTGGGCTCCTTTGCAGAGACGATCATGGTTTCCCTGTTACCCCATTATCAACCCTGCAAGGTAGGGCAACCCCTCGACTGCAAAAAAAAACAATAACCACGGTTACTATTGGTTCAGTTATACCAGAGGTCTTGAAACTTGGCAACTTTAAGACTTGTGGACTTCAATTCCCAGAATTCTCAAGCCGGCATAGCATAGCTGGCTGGAGAATTCTGGGAGTTGAAGTCCACAAGTCTTAAAGTTGCCAAGTTTGGGGACCCCTTACTTATACTGTTGCTTCAGTAAAAGAAACACTTTACTATTTCTTTTATTTTTATGGTTTGATTATTGAGTGCGCTATTACCTCTTCCCTCATAGTTTAACTGGAACCACACCACCAATTATTTAAAAATTGTTTTGCGGCATACTTTTTAAGTAAAATAAGTCTTTATTAAGTTTACTAGTTAAAAACAAGATATACAAAAAATACATAAATACATAAAATACAAACAAACACGGTAAAAGCTAACCACTTTTACAGCTATTTCATTTCCAAATGTATTTACATTTCATTATATTACTATTTTACTTTAAACAATCACTATTATTTAACGGCCACCTGATCCCCGGAGACTCCTGGCAGTTTGCAAATGTTAAAACACGTTTTTGTTGTTCTTGTGGGGCACCTACATTGTGAGAGGGGATGAGGGGACAAATCAAGGAAAGAGGATAAAAGTGATTTCAGAATACTTGTTTTCTTTCACCACATTTCGTTGTGTAGGAACTTCTGTGTAGTTTATCTCCTTCCCTTATTTTCCTTTGTGGAATACTTTTCATGGTACCTGAGCGTAATCATAATTTAGTCCACGATCCTTGGTGCTTACCTGGGCCTTCCTCACTTCTCATTCTGGACCCTTTGACTCTCTTGCAATTGTTTTCTGAACCCTCCGACTTCCACAGAAGCAAAAAATTTACCTGTCAGAAACCACTTATCCAGGATGTTGAATGCAAGAATAGCTCGCTTACAAGAAAAACTCCAAAACCACATAGCTAGAAACTAGAAACTTTGCAAGATACTCATGACCTGCGGTAGGCAACAGGTGGTTTGACATTTAGCTATTTTGCATAGCAAGTGTAAAAGCTTTTTGGGGAGGGGCTGTAATACAGGTAATCAATCAATATTGTAGTGTTAGGGGAAGGGGAAGGATTTGTGTGTGACTCACCTAGGAGTATAAACTTTGTTATAAAACTCTAATCAGGGCCTTGGTGGCTTTCAAACCTTGGGTCCTATATTGGTGCCAAAATAAAACTATATTGTGTCTCACACCTTGTGCTTGGCGATCAATTGGCTTCGACACAAAGCGAAGGCCCAGTTTTGTAGACAACACAAGGTCCCTTCCAGTATTAACCAATTAACCAGGTTAATGCTAATTAATACTCCTAATTAGAGTATTGGCCCCAGGCAGAATCTTGGGGTACCCCACTGCTTACTTCCCTCCATGTGGAAGGGAGGTTCCATTAAGGGAGGGTTGGGGAACTTTGTGGGCATCAACTCCCAGAATTCCTGAGCCAGGTGTTTCGTACATATTCAGCATGGATTCTCTTACTGTTTCCTTACCTATTTTGACTTGCATACTTGTTCAATCTCCCACAACGCTACTTTTACCTGAAGTTCAGAACACAATGGCTGGAAATTCTGGATCTGCAGTCTTCACTTCACCTTTTTTGACTTAGGTACACACCTCTGCCCATTATTATCTTCCATGATTATATCTTCCTTACTCTCTCTACATCTTCTTTTAATAACCCCGTAATCCCTTGCGGCATGCAATCTGGGCAACTGAATGGAGCTGAGTGTTTCCCGGCCGGTTGTCCTTCCAGACACCAATGCGGAGTTTGTTTCAGCAGATATATTCTCATTGTGCCCAGAGAGAGGAATATCTGCCTCTACCTAGGATCGAACTCGCAGCCTGGTGATTATGAGGCAAGAGCTCCACCTTTGGCCAACGCACCACTCTTCCTTACTCTCTATACCATGTTTCAGAATTCAGTCAGCAAACTCTACACACCCCATTATAGAATTGGAGATCTCCAATACAGGCCATCTTCACAACTACAATTGGGTCTACAGAAGAAAGTTAAGTGAATTGTGCCAAATTTAAGACCATTTTCGCCAAGGTTTCTTAGTTTATATAGTTGCTTGCTCGCTCATAGCGAATCTAGGCAGCTTACAAGCAGGTTGTAAAGCAAATCACAGCAGACATTAAGTGAATCATATTATTAAGCGAATCCAGCCATTGGGAAGCCCATCCAGCTTCCCCATTGACTTTGCCTGTCAGAAGCCAACCGGTTGATCCAATGACCCTGGGTCACTGCAACCATCATAAATACATGCGCTGGAATTTTGACCATGCGACTGTGGGGAATTCTGTGACCGTCGGTAAGTGCGAGGACTGGCTGTAACTCATTTTCCGTGCGGTTGTATCTTTGAATAATGGCTAAATGAATGGTTGTAAGCCAAGGACTACCTGTGTATCTGTAGCTCAGGGTTGAACCGGGGGATCCTTGGCTCTCCGAACTTGGTTGGCTTTGCAGGTTTCATGGCTGCCATTTTAGAGTGGCCACAAATAATTGCGGCTGCTCTCAGAATGGTGCCCACTTTCATGACAACAGCACAAAACCTCTTTGTACGAAGGCCACACATTGGAGCGGCTCTTTCCTGAAGAGATCTACTAAAAAGATTTGGTCTAGTATTGGACCTGGAAGGGGGCCAGGCTGGAAAGCAAGAGACACGGAGTTCTAATACACCTTGGGCATGGAAGCCAACTGACCTGAGCCAGCCACTCTGTCTCAGGCCAACTCACCTCACAGAGTCCTTGTGGGGAAATGAGGAGAAAAATGGGTTGGAGATGTTCACCGCCTTGCAAAAATAATAAAAGTGGGATATAAATAAAGTGAGCAATGACGGTCAGATGGGGATGAGGACCCCAGGAGGACAGTGTCAGAATCCCAAAAGGGTGACTCTACCATTCAGTTGAGAGAAGGGGGGGTCTTGGGTTTGATTTATTAGCATTGCCTGTATCAACTGATGTTTTACAAAGTATATCCAGCCGCCAAGCATCTTGAGATCTCTTCATCTTGGGAGATGGTTTATGAGGGGCAATGTGGGATATTTCCTTTGAATGAGGAACGGAAGATACTCAGGGAAATGTATGTTCATCTGGTTCCCAGAGCACTTGATTAAAGAAAACCTTTTCACACTTGTGTATTGGCCAGGCTCTGCATTCTGGCTAATGGGGAGGGGTCTCTACTACTTTAACTCTACCTGCTTTGCCTAAGGGTATTCAGACTGAAATGCTTTCACTTCTGCTTAATAAAAGATCCTTTTGAACTACCTGCCTCAAAAGTTCTCGCTTTCTTAAGTTAGACAGAGAGGCAATCCTTACAAACAGGAAAGCAGGTCTAAGGCCTTTGGGGACCGAGGGGGACCGCAAGCAGTGCCCAGGATGTCTTAGGATGGGGGAGGTCTGAGGCAGGCCACATATGGGCTGGGGAGGTGCCACAGTGGGGTCCCTATTTGCAAACAGGTCATCTGACACTAAGCGGACCACTGACAGAATCCAATTGACAAGTTTGGAGTTTCAAATACATGTGGATAGTGTTTTACAGAGCACTAACAATCAGAAAAACCATATAAGTTCTTTATTTATTTTGTATGGCGTAGTAGCAGACAGCATTAGTGCCCCCACCCAAAAAAACCCAACACAAAACCAGCACACAGAATGTGTATCAAAATATAAAACACCAGAACAATTATTTTAAAGAAACACAATATGAATGAATCCAATTATGAATAAAATGATGTTTTAGCACTACAGAACTGGAAGGGGCCATTCAGTCCTACCCCGTGTTCAGCAAGGAATCCAAAAGAAGGCATCCACAATCATCGTGCTTGACTGCTAGTCTTATAAAGATGGTTTGACTTAATGTGACATTATGGCCGATCTCTGCAGTAGACAAGAACCCCTTTATATAAATGTTCATGCAAAACATCGTTTATTAATTGCATAAACACTGCAGGTGCCCCTTGTAGCCCAAAAGGGAGCACTTTGAATTGGTAGCACCCCAGGGGGGGTGTTAAATGCAGTTTTCCATTCAACGTCTCCTTAATCCTGATTCGATAGTACGCCTCCCTTATATCTAGTTTGGAGAATGTTTTCCCTTTAGCGAGGTGTGCTAGCATATCCTTCATCAGGGGGAATGGTACATATTCTCAACACTTATAGTATTAAGGTTACTAAAGTCCACGCAGAGGCGTTTTGACCCATCTTTTTTCTCCCTAAATAACACTGGGGCTGCAATTTTTGGTCGGGCTGGCTCAATGAAACCCCTTGCTAGGTTTTTCTCAATGAAAGCTCTCAGCTCTTCTAACTCCCCCGGTGACATGCTATACATTTTAGGCGTGGGAAGTTTAGCCCCGGGTAAGATTTCAATTGCACAGTCAGTGGGGCGGTGGGGGGGGAGAAGTTCGTCCGAGGCTTTTTCACTAAAAACGTCAGACAGATCTTTGTATTCCTTAGGTATGCCGTCGGTTGGCAAGGTATAACCAGGCATAGCTGTTTCTCGGCGTTCTCCCCCCTCAGTTTCTATCTGTGTGTTCTCTGCAAAAGTCACGTGCATCTGGAATTTTATGGTGCCTTGCTCCCAATTTATTTTTGGGTTCCATCTTTTCAGCCATGCAAGTCCCAATACTAGTGGCCATTCCATGCCAAGTGCAAACAAGGCTGGTTCCCACCCCCCCTGCTATTGATCCATCCAATTGGCAAAAGGCGATGGGGCTTCTTAGCTTCCTTACGTTGATCCCCAACTCTCTTATTAGGTTTGGGCTGATCAAGCATCGGGTGCACCCTAAGTCCACCAATGCGGAGATTTTTATTTCTCCGTCTTGGTTAGGGATAAACAGTCTTAGAGGGAGAGTAAGCTTACCAGTGGCTCATCCTCTGGATCGCTTCTGACCGAGGGTGGATCCCCTTCTTGAACTGCCGGGATGTTCCCTCCAAAGCGGGGGGGGGAGAGATGGAGGTTCTACCATCTCGCTACTCTTCAGGGCAGTTTCCCTCTCGTGCTGAGCAGGCGTCACTGGTCTCTCCCCCCTCGGGCGTTCTGGTTTCCAGGCGAATGCTTGAGAATGAGGCTCGCGAGCTCAGTGCCCCTCCTCTCCATGCTCGACACAGGTTGGGGGTTTAGGAGGAAAAGTGTGTTGTCTTTTGAAGAACTCTTCCTTCCATTGGGATGTGGATTTCTTCCATGTTCGCCCTGTACGGTACTGGTTTCTGGCCATCTCGATCTCCGCTTCTTCGGCAGTGAGGTACCACTCACGCATGTGATTCGGTGTGTCCCTGGCCTCATCAGTGGTTGCTGTGCTCCCAGCACTTCTTAGCTGTCGTTCTGGGGTCCCCCGGATGTTGAGGTTTTCCAAAGTTTCCCTCACTAGCTGGGCTAGGTATCTTTTCAGGAGACCTCCTCTCAGCGGTGCTTCAGTGAGTACTCCATGGTCAGGGAAAGCTTCTAGCTCCAATTCCCACCGTGGTTTCCGATTCCCATGGTTGAGGGTGGATCCTCTGGATCTCCCATCCCAGCTGTTCTTCTTCCCGATGCCAATGGACCAGCTGGGGTTTTCCGGGACCTTCAGAGCTCCCTCATCCTCTTTGATGGGGAGTAGGGAGAAGGCATCTGACTGGGTGGTGGTTGATGTTTCCCCCCAGCATTCAGTTTCCTCCTGTTCCCTGCTTTGTTCGGACATGGTTTGCACGGTCCCCTCAGTAGAGCAGAATTGCTTCTCTGGGTTGACCGGTTATGCAGATCTTGCTTTCTGTAAGGGTTGCCTCTCCATCTAACTTAGAAAAGAACGAACTCCTGAGCGGAATAGTTCAAAAGGATTTCTTTATTTAAGCAGAAGTGAAAGCTTTCCCATTCAAAGGAAGACCTGAATACCCTTAGGCAAAGCAAACACACTTAAGCTTAGAAACCCCTCCCCATTAGCCAGAGTTTAAACTCTGGCCAATACACACATGTGATAATCAACTGCTTGGAAACGTAATCTTCAATGGTTCCCAAAACCTCTTCCGGCCTCTATTCGAATAACATCACCACATGGCCCCTCATAAACCGTGTCCCAAGATGAAGAGATTCCCATATGCCTGGCGCCAGGATACGTGTTGTAAACCCTCAGTTGATACAAGCAATGTTGATACATCAAACCCAAAACTCCCCTTTCTCATTGAATGGCAGAGTCACCTTTTGGGGATTCTGACAATTTAGACAGCCCTTATCCAGCAGCGCCTAGTAAGCAATGACAATAATTTTCTCTTTGCTATTGATATATTCTTGTTTTCTTTTTGTTTAATTGTTCTATTATTTCTATTGCTTTGTTTACACCCTTTTCACTTCATTTCTATTATAAGCTGCCTAGAGTAGCCCCATGGCGAGATAGGCAGTAAATAAAAATAAATAAAATTAGTTCTGATATGGTTAAAGTGCTGGACTGGGCAGACCCAGGTTCAAGTTCAGCTTTAATTCACTGGGTATCTCAGAGGGAATAAAGAACGGCCTTGAAGGACAGGGGGAAGAGCTGCTATCAGTGATCAGATAAAAGAAAACCAAGTTCGAGGCAGAACAGTAACTTGAGAAAACGCCTCAGACAAGCCTCTCCTTAATACATAGCAAGCTGAAGTGAGGAGGGGAAGCGCATTCAGGCCGGCAAAATTCTGTTATTACAGCCATTCTAACAAAAGTAATTTTTAGGCCTGCATGGCATTTTACTTCTTAGTCTGGCCTACCCTATTGGGCTGATGGTATCCTTATATTAATTGCAACGTTAGCTCAACCAACTTTGTAGAATTGTTGCTCTGGAGATAATGTTGAAAGGGATAATACTATACATGTTGTTACCTCAGAAGAAGAAAGATGGGATATATATTTGCTATGAATTTAGCCTTGTCGTCTTGGGGAAGCCAGGAGGGAGAACAGCTCGCAGAATACCAACACTCACTTCTTTTTAACGCAGCTGCAGCAGTCGGCAGAAGCCATTTTCTGGAGACACCTGATCACTTGGAGAGCTTTGGTCCCCTTTCCCAAGACAGCCACAGGAGACGTAGGCATTTCTTCCTGGCTGCACTGGGGAGGAGGTCTGGAGGTCCGAGACGTTGCAGTAGAAAGAGTCCATTGGGTTGCTGCCGAGCGAGGCACTGGGGGGCTTTGAAGACCTTCTCCATTCATAGCCACTTGTGTCGCCCGAGCTACTACATGTAGTCCTCGACGTACGACCAAAATTGAGCCCAGAATGTATGTTTAAGATGAGAAATTTGTTAAATGAGTTTTCATGGCCTGGACTCTTCTTCTAAAAGGCCATTCTAACAGGCATTAAAGGGGCTCTGTAGGCCAGCCGAATGTCTGCCTCAGCTCAGGAACTTTGGAAGTTTCCTCAGATAATAAGTGTTATGTCAAGCTACCGCAATATCTTGGGGTTCCCCCAACTCCTTATGAAGAACTGCTTGAGCAGGGGGCTGGACTAGAAGACCTCCAAGGTCCCTTCCAGCTCTATTCCATTCTAAACTGCTACTCAACGAAAACACCTTACTCAACAGGGCCTTCTCTGTGGGGGCCTGTTCTCTGGAACCAACTACCCCCAGAGATCTGAATTATCCCCACCTTGCTGGCCTTCCGAAAAGCCATTAAGACATGGCTCTTCCTGCAGGCGGGGTTTTGAGACAAATTCACATCTTAGGTCTCCATGTATGGTTTTGTATGTTTTTTTTAATTCTTTTTTAAATTGTTATTAAACTTTTATATTTAGTTGTTCTTGACATGCTGTATGCCGCCCTGAGTCCCCAGGGAGTAGGGCGGCATATAAGAACACTAAAACAAACAAACAAACAAACAAACAAACAAAAATAGAAAATGGCTATTATTCATATTGTGATGCTGTGTTTTTTTTGTAAAGATTTCTCTCCTGTCCTTCTACGGCAGCCACAGGAAGGCAACTGGGCCCTGCCAGTAATTTTCCTCTAGGGATTAACTTTGCATTGATTAGTTTTTTTAAAAAATAAATTTTTATTCAATTTTTTAAAACAATAAGAAAAAACAAAAACAAAACATATGTACAAATTCACGTTTTACATTTCTGTATCATTGGACTAAAATTGTTATGCATATATATAAATCTATCACATTATTACTGTATATATAAGTGTGTGTATCTATCTATCTGTGTGTGTGTGTGTGTGTGTGTGTACGTACGTACGTACACACACACACACACACACACACACACACACACACACACACACACACACACACACACACATATATATATATATATATATATATATATATATATATATATATATATATATATATATATATATATATATATAAATATTATGATTTTTTTATTAAATCACATTTTTTTATTGCATGGAAGAAATCATCCTGCTCAGTTACAGTTACATTAGAGAGATGGACAGTAACATCCCATAATATTAAGTACAAGCATTGAAATGACCATTGCATTAAAGAGAACGTTCACACGGGAAATGGCATCATGACTCACATAAGTCTGTTGTGAAAAGGTACAATTTAAGCCAGTTGAAATATTTAGTACGTACAATTGAAAAATTCCTTTATTAATCAGCCTAGGAATGTCCGTTATTTGGCAGTTATTATTTACCCTTCTTAATATCTTCTTTACTCAACCCTCTTATTGAAATTATTATATTTATCATGAATATCATTATTCTGTTCCTTTGGAAGGACACTGAGAGTTTGTACACTCGGGACAAATTCCTAGTGTGTCTATTCACGATTGACCAAACTGAATACGCAATTCAATTCAATTCCTGAGATACACAGGAAATGAAGATCTTCTCACACTCAGGAATGTTAATCATTTTACTCCCACATAAATTTGAATTCTTTGGTGCCGAGTGAGGCTTCTACGCTCAGTATAGCTCTTTACACACTCAAGGCATTTGTAGAGTTTCTCTCCTGTGTGGATTACTTGATGCTTAACAAGATTTCCCCTTTCACTGAAGCTCTTTCCACACTCCAGGCATTTATGAGGTTTGTCTCCAGTGTGGATCCTTTGATGTCTATAAAGGCTGCTATTCTGACTGAAGCTCTTTCCACACTCCAGGCATTTACCGTATTTTTCTGAGTATAAGACACACCTTTTTACCCCCCAAAAGAGGGTGAAAACTTGGGTGCGTCTTATACACCGAATGTAGCCCCACCCACCACCCACCCCCACCCTTTGGCCTCTGTCTTCCAGCAATTTACCTGTTTGCAGCAAAGAGGGAAGAGCCTGTAAAGTCAAGCAAGTCACTAGCAGCTTCCCGACGTACAGCTGATTTGCCACGTGCTAAAATGAAAGTGAAACTAGCTTGCAAAGAGGCAAATAGCTGGGAGAGACACAGATTTTTATTTTCTGCTGAACTGGATGGAAGGGGGTAAGTGAATAACTATAAATGTCTGTAGAATGTTCAAATTATTTGACTTATTTTTTAAAGACTGCTTTATTATTGTTCTAGAGCAGTGGTTCCCAACCTGGGGGTCGGGACCCCTTTGGGGGTCGAATGACCATTTCCCAGGGGTCGCCCCAGCATCCTCAGCTCCCCCCCCCACTGCCACAAGCCTGGCCATATCAACTCAACTCGCCCGAGCCTTCCGATTGGTTGGGAGAGGTGCCATTCGGTGAGAGGCGTTTGTGACGCCTGGCGGCCGAGCTTTGACGGCATCAGCTACGGGGCCAGCTTTGCTTTGAATTCTGGGAGTTGAAGTCCAGGCACCTTAAAAGTTGCTGAGATTGAGAAATATTGCTGTACACTTGTTGGTTATCAAGTCTAAATACAGAAGTAGACTTGTTGTGGAAGATGATATTCCTTGTGCTCTTGCAAAGACTGGCCCGAGAATTTCTGATCTGGCATAATTACATATTGTTTTTGTGATTAATCGCTATGCTTTAATTATGTTCAATTTGTAACAATGAAAATACACCCTGCATATTAGATATTTACATTACGATTCATAACAGTAGCAAAATTACAGTTATGAAGTAGCAACGAAAATAATTTTATGGTTGGGGGTCACCACAACATGAGGAACTATATTAAGGGGCCGCGGAATTAGAAAGGTTGGGAACCACTGTTCTAGAGCCAGGGGTCTCCAACCTTGGCAATTTAAAGACTTGTGGACATCAACTCCCAGAATTTCACAGCCAGCTTTGTTAGCTTTGCTGGCTGTGGAATTCTGGGAGTTGAAGTCCACAAGTCTTAAAATTGCCATGGTTGGAGATCCCTGTAAATTTAGAGAACTTAACAAAATAAAGCTTTTTAAAATAAATGCTTGCTCTGAAGAGGCCCAGTGCTATTGTATCTTCTTTTAAATAATAGAGAATAATGTATACTTCCAGAAATATGAATTTTAACAGCTCTGTACAAGTATAGTCTGAAATGTAACAGTGTCCTGTTTAGTATTAGAGTTTAGTTACCTTGGAGTAGATCTATTTAAATCATTGGGAAGTTAGTGTGACTACATTTAAGAAAACTTTCTGGCATAATGTACATTTCTCCAATTCTTTGCTATTTCTATGGGTCAGACACACATGCATAGAAATACACAGCAAACAGTGTATATCATCTGTGCTGTTTGCTGTTTGGCAAATTGCTTGGAGGCAGAGGCCTTTTTTCCTTATTTTCCTCCCCCAAAACTAAGGTGCGTCTTATACTCCGAAAAATACGGTATGTGTTTTTTGTCCAGTGTGGATCCTTTGATGTCTAGAAAGGGTTCCCAACTCACTGAAGCTCTTTCCACACTCCAGGCATTTATTTTATTTTTATTTTTTTATTGAAAAGTTTTAAAGGTACAAAGTACAAACATTTTCCCCCATTTTTCTCCCCTCCCCCCTCTCCCCCCTCCCGGACTTCCCAGAAAAAGCACAAGGTATAAATCTAAAAAAAACTAACATAAAACTTACTATAAAAGAAAAAAAAGAAATTATTAGTTCAAAAATACCCATTCATCCTTAACTCTTTAACAATCCAAAAGCTTGAAAATATAGTATATCATTTCACAAATTTCTAGTATTAATAAACTATTTAAATTATTTTGATCTGATACTTTTTTTGAATATATTCAGTCCACCTACTCCATTCCAATATATATCTTTCATTTGAGTGGTCCTTTAAATATGATGAAATCTTGGCCATTTCGGCCAAATGTATCATTTTCAACGTCCATTCTTCAATTGTAGGTATATCTTCTTTCTTCCAGTATTGTGCTACCAACAATCTGGCAGCAGATATGCAATTCAAAACCAGCTTAGTCTCTATAACAGAACAATCCGTTATTATCCCCAACAAAAAGAATTGTGGTGTAAACTTAATCTTTTTCTTTAAAATGTTTTGTATAATCCACCATATTTTTATCCAAAATGCCTTGATCTTTTTACAAGTCCACCATATATGAAAATATGTAGCATCCTCACATTCACATCTCCAACATTTAGAATCTAAATTTGGATACATACAAGCTAACTTTTTTGGGTCTAAATGCCATCTATAAAACATTTTATAAAAATTTTCTCTCAAATTTTGTGCCTGCATGAATTTAACATTTCTGACCCATATTTTTCCCATGTATCCATCATTATCGGTTCACCAATATTCTGAGCCCATTTTATCATACAATCCTTAACTAATACTGATTCTGAATCTAATTCCAATAAAATATTATATAATCTCTTTATATGCATTGGGCCCTTATCTTTCATTTGTACAATCAAATTGTCCTCTTTTTTCAGAATACCAGTTTTTTGATCATCTCTCCATCTAACTTGTAATTGTATGTATCTCCTGTGTGGATCGTTTGATGTCTAGAAAGGGTTCCCAACTCACTGAAGCTCTTTCCACATTCTAGACATTTATAAGGTTTTTCTCCTGTGTGGATTTTGTGATGTGAATAAAGGCTGCTTGTCCTGGTACGAGCTAAACTCGCCCAGTAAGATAACTCAGCACAATGAGAATAACAGACTACTTTATTGCAAAATATTCACACAATGACTTACGATCATGATGCAATACTTCTACAGCGTAATCTTCCCATTGTACAGGTAAAAAGAGGTTAGTTGTTCCCGGCCACTAGACCACGCAGTTTCACATGTTGCCTTTTACATGCTGTCTTGCTCAATGAAGAACAAAGAACTAACTGGATGCTTTCCAAATTGTCCCTTCTCCCACGTCAGAGCCAATAGGAATTCACAGATGTGGTCACATGGCACGAAACTACATTACCCAGAGTGCGATTTAACTACAATTCCCCTAATGCAAAGTCTTAAAGAAACATATCCTAAATTAAGCTAACTATCCTGTCAGCTGTGACAGCACACTCCCCGTCTGGGATTTGTAAAATTCCACTATTAACTAGTGAATAAATTGAAGTAAACAAAGGTATAGGCTAAATAATGCAACTTAATCATCTGACTAAGATAAACAAAGCATAGCATAAGCAATATACTATAACTATCTAATTAACTGAATAAACAAAATATAGATTAAACAGAGTAGCTTAACTATCTAAGTAACTTAAGTAAGCAAATCATATCGTCAAACAATGCAAACATTGAGGTACATACAAGGTATGCAAAGCCTGAGGTTCAAATTTTTAAGCTCGATCTCTCTTCTTAGCAAGACTAAGTCGGTGACTGGTCTGGTGTAGAGCTTCTTGCCGGAAGTCTTTGAGTTGGGCAGAGCTTGGAGTACAATTCCCATGTGCCCAGAGTTTTGAGATGCGTTCTTGTCCCGCAACAGGGAAAGGATCAGGTGCAACCGGAACAGGAACAGGCTCAACAGAAAAGGGAACAGGTTCAACAGGAACAGGAACAAGAACATAAACTGAAACAGGAGCTGGAGCAAGATCTGAAACAGAGACTGGAACAGGAGCTGGAGCTGGAGCCGAGGCTGGAACCAGAATTGGGACAGGCACTGGAACCGGAGCTGGAACCGGAGCGGGTATCACAGGAACAGGGATGGGAGCAGAAGTTGAAACTGGAACTGGATCGACAAGAAATGTGGGAGGCGGGACTTGGAAGTCGCCCTCCCCGCCGTAGACTCTGGCATGTGCCACGGCTGCTGCTAGTATCTTGCGTGTTCTTTTCGGCAAGTCTAACTGGATGTCGGCAACGTCGGGTTCTGTAAGAAGGACTTTGTTCGAAGAAAGGCTTTGGGGCTGAACATTTGTGTCAAAGACTACTCTTGTCTGGCGTTTGTCCTCTGTTGACATGGCTAAGTCATTGTCTTCTTTGCTGGACTTGAACACTGTCGCTCCTAGGGCAGTCTTGTCTTTCAGAGTCGTGAGGTGTTCTTGGCATGGCTTCAAGTGGGATGCTCTGCCGTTGCTGAGACTGGTGGTCGCAGAGACATTCATTTCCGCTTCAGGGTCTGGTAACTTGACGCTTTCTAACAATGGCAGCAGCACGAATTTTGTACTCTCATCTAACGATTCTATGCGGACTCCCATGGCTTTCCTCCCTGCCGTGCGCTGGTACCCAGTGCACTTCGATATCTCAAGGTGCTTGTCCTCAGTGTGGACATTGAAGAGGTCGAAGGCTGCTGACTTAGCTAACGATTGATTGCTTTGCGTGTTTGTGTGATTGCTCGGGTCTTTCTCTCCCTCTATAGGGTTGAATTTGGGGTTGGCGTCTTGGAGCAGTGCTTGTAAAGCTGAGGCCCTTGCCATCTTTAGCTTGGCCTCCTTTTCACACTTCAAAAATTCAAGGTTGGCTTGAGCTATGGCTATTTCCTCCTTTTGTAACTGCTCTTGCCTCGCCAGCTGTAGAGCTACCTTGGCTACTGCGGCATCAACTTGTGCCCTTTCAGCTTTGTCAGCTAGACTTTGTGCTCTCAAAGCCTTAGATCTACAGTTGTGGCAGGATGAGTGTCGTGAGATGCCGCTGCACTCGTGAGACTGGGCTGACTTGGAGTAGCAGGAGGAGGCTTTCTTTGGTCGATGGGACGCCTCTGATCTGGGCTTCTCATTCGATGCATCCTTGAGATGTGCGGATGTGGATTTATCAGAAGCACGTGAAGGAGCTTTAGATGTTAGTGGTGTTGGCGTACGCGAGGGGTTAGCCAGCTCGTGTGCATCCCTCTCGCTTGCCATGGTCTCCGCCTGAATCTCGGTTTGAGGCTGAAAATCGGCTTTGAGAAAGTCAAATTTGCTTAGGAGAAGCCTTTCTCGTACTTTGTTTTTCAGCTGAAGAGCTTGTACGTCCTTCAGGAGCGCCTGATTTTGAAACTTCTTCTGGATGAGGATAAGTTGAGGTACACAATCTTTCCATCGTAGGAACGTATCCGTGAAGTCTTCTTCCATCGTGAGGATGCGACCTGGGGAAAGCGTGTCTTTCTCGGTGTAGTAATATAAGTTCACTCAGTGGTGTGTTACTATCGCGGTAGCACTTATCCCATTCCCCATTTAGAATCCTCCGATGTCTTTCTAGCGGATCAGATATTTCTTCAATTGGGATAAGTTCCATAACTTCAAGTGTCTTCGTTTGTGTCAGGATTAATTTGGAGGACTATGTCTGCAGACACTGTGGCAGCCTTTGCCATACTTATGAGAATTCAAGAGAATTTTCAAAAAGATCAAAAATTATTTAGCAATGCAATTCACTTTTGGACACTAGGAAGCACTGTTGGCATTTGGGAACGAAGCTGTAGTTCTCTTGTTGAACAATAAAGGGTGCTGTAGGCCTTTGCTAGTAGGGCTGTGGTTCACTTTGAACACAATGGCTTAGGAATTCACAGATGTGGTCATATGGCATGAAACTACATTACCCAGAGTGCGATTTAACTACAATTTCTCTAATGCAAAGTCTTAAAGAAACATATTCTAAATTAAGCTAACTATCCTGTCAGCTGTGACAACATACTTCTACTCTGACTGAAACTCTTTCCACACTCCAGGCTTTTATGAGTTTTTTCTCCAGTGTGGATCCTTTTATGTCTAGAAAGGTTGCTACTCTGACTGAAGCTCTTTCCACATTCTAGGCATTTATGAGGTTTTTCTGTGTGGATTCTTTGATGTGTATAAAGGTGGCTACTCTGACTGAAGCTCTTTCCACACTCCAGGCATTTATGTGGTTTTTCTCCAGTGTGGATTTTGTGATGTAAATAAAGGCTACTACTCTGACTGAAACTCTTTCCACATTCTAGGCATTTATGTGGTTTTTCTCCTGTGTGGATCCTTTGATGTCTATAAAGGTTGCTACTCTGACTGAAGCTCTTTCCACACTTCAGGCATTTATGAGGTTTTTCTCCAGTGTGGATTTTGTGATGTAAATAAAGGCTACTACTCTGACTGAAACTCTTTCCACACTCCAAGCATTTATTAATTTATTTATTTATTTTGGTTTTCTTATATGCCGCCCAACTCCCGAGGGACTCAGGGCGGCGTACAGCAAGAGAAAAACAAGAATAACCAACAGTAAATTGCTAAAACCAAATATAAAAATTAAAAAATACAGCATTAAAATCATCAGACATACCCGCGGGAGAGCTTGGCTGGAATTAGGCTCTACCCCCTGCCTGCAGGAAAAGCCATGTCTTTATGGCTTTTCGGAAGGCCAGCAGGGTGGGGATGGTTCAGGTCTCTGGGGGAAGTTGGTTCCAGAGCGCGGGGCCAGCCACAGAGAAGGCCTTCCCCCTGGGGCCCGCCAGCCGGCATTGATTGGTTGACGGGACCTGGAGGAGGCCAACTCTGTGGGCCCTAACCGGTCGGAGGGAAGTATGAGGCAGAATGCGGACCCGGAGATAGCCTGGTCTTAAGCCATAGAGGGCTTTAAAGATGATGATCAACACCTTGAATTGGACCCGGAAACCTATGGGCAACCAATGCAGCTGGCGGAGTATAGGTATCACGTGGGTGTACCTTGGCACACCCACCACAGCACGCGCAGCCGCATTTTGCACCAACTGAAGTCTCCGGATACTCTTCAAGGGTAGCCCCATGTAGAGCGCATTGCAGTAGTCCAAGCGGGAGGTGACAAGGGCATGAGTGACCGTGAGTAGAGCCTCCTTCTCCAAGTATGGCCGTAACTGGTGCACCAGGCGAACCTGTGCAAAGGCCCCCCCTAGCCACAGCAGTAAGATGATGGTCCAATTTCAGCTGTGGGTCTAGGAGAACCCCCAAGTTGCGGACTCGATCTGAGGGAGTCAGTTTCGCTCCCTCGAGGACCAAGGAGCGAGAGTTGTCATGGTCCTTAGGAGCCAATATCCAAAGTCACTCAGTCTTGTCGGGGTTGAATCTGAGTCTGTTCCTCCCTATCCAGATCCTAACGTCGTCCAGGCACCGGCACATTACATCAACTGCCACACTGAATTCAGACGGGGTGGTGATGTACAGCTGGGTGTCATCAGCGTACTGGTGAAAACGCACCCCATGTCTGCAGATGATCTCCCCCAGCGGTTTCATGTATGTTAAACAGGATGGGCGAGAGAACCGACCACTGAGGCACCCCGCATAACAGGGGCCTAGGGGATGATCTCTGCCCTCCTGTTAACACCGACTGCATCCGATCGCCGAGATAAGAGAACCACCGCAAAACGGTGCCTCCCACTCCCAACTCGCCGAGACGATGCAGAAGGATACCATGGTCGATGGTATCGAAAGCCGCTGAGAGGTCAAGTAGCACCAGGATGGAGGAATTTCCCCCATCCCGGGCCCGCCAGAGATCATCCATCAGAGCGACCAAGGCAGTTTCTGTACTGTAGCCCACCTGAAACCCGACTGATAGGCATCTAGATGATCTGTTTCATCCAGAAGTCGCAGAAGCTGAGTAGCCACCACCTTCTCCACAACTTTCCCTAAAAAAGGTAAGTTGGAGACCGGACGATAGTTCTTCAAGTCAGCTGGATCCTTCAAGTCAGCTGGATCCAGGGAAGGCTTCTTCAGGAGGGGTCTCACCACCGCAGCTTTTAATGACTGCGGTACGGATCCCTCCCCCAAAGAAGCGATGACCACTGCTTCCAGCCGCGTGTCACCTCCCTGCTGGCCGAAACCAACCAGGAGGGGCACGGGTCCAATAAACAGGTGGAGGCACCCATCGCCCCCACGGCTCTGTCCACATCCTCGGGAGAAACAGGTCCAAACTCTTCCCACAACGGTGGACTAAGACTTGCCCCTGTCAACTCCTAGGCATTAATGAGGTTTTTCTCCTGTGTGGATCCTTTGATGTCTAGAAAGGGTTCCCAACTTACTGAAGCTCTTTCCACATTCTAGGCATTTATGTGGTTTTTCTCCTGTGTGGATTCTTTGATGTGTATAAAGGTGGCTACTCTGACTGAAGCTCTTTCCACATTCTAGGCATTTATGAGGTTTTTCTCCAGTGTGGATTTTGTGATGTAAATAAAGGCTGCTACTCTGACTGAAACTCTTTCCACATTCTAGGCATTTATGAGGTTTTTCTCCAGTGTGGATTTTGTGATGTGAATAAAGGCTGCTACTCCGACTGAAACTCTTTCCACATTCTAGGCATTTATGAGGTTTTTCTCCTGTGTGGATTCTTTGATGTGTATAAAGGTTGCTACTCTGACTGAAGCTCTTTCCACACTTCAGGCATTTATGAGGTTTTTCTCCAGTGTGGATTTTGTGATGTAAATAAAGGCTGCTACTTTGACTGAAGCTCTTTCCACATTCTAGGCATTTATGAGGTTTTTCTCCAGTATGGATCGTTTGATGTCTAGAAAGATTGCTAATCTGACTGAAGCTCTTTCCACATTCTAGGCATTTATGAGGTTTTTCTCCTGTGTGGATTCTTTGATGTGTATAAAGGTGGCTACTCTGACTGAAGCTCTTTCCACACTTCAGGCATTTATGATGTTTTTCTCCAGTGTGGATTTTGTGATGTAAATAAAGGCTGCTACTCTGACTGAAACTCTTTCCACATTCTAGGCATTTATGAGGTTTTTCTCCAGTGTGGATTTTGTGATGTGAATGAATGCTGCTACTCCGACTGAAACTCTTTCCACATTCTAGGCATTTATGTGGTTTTTCTCCTGTGTGGATTCTTTGATGTGTATAAAGGTAGCTACTCTGGCTGAAGCTCTTTCCACATTCTAGGCATTTATGAGGTTTTTCTCCAGTGTGGATTTTGTGATGTAAATAAAGGCTGCTACTCTGACTGAAAGTCTTTCCACATTCTAGGCATTTATGAGGTTTTTCTCCAGTGTGGATTTTGTGATGTGAATAAAGGCTGCTACTCCGACTGAAACTCTTTCCACATTCTAGGCATTTATGTGGTTTTTCTCCTGTGTGGATTCTTTGATGTGTATAAAGGTGGCTACTCTGACTGAAGCTCTTTCCACATTCAAGGCATTTATGAGGTTTTTCTCCTGTGTGGATTCTTTGATGTGTATAAAGGTGGCTACTCTGACTGAAGCTCTTTCCACATTCTAGGCATTTATGAGGTTTTTCTCCAGTGTGGATTTTGTGATGTGAATAAAGGTTGCTACTGTGACCGAAACTCTTTCCACATTCTAGGCATTTATGAGGTTTTTCTCCAGTGTGGATTCTTAGGTGGCTTTTAAGATTTCCATTATTTTTGAAGGATTTTTCATATTCCGGGCACTGATATTCCTTTCCTCCCTCCTGGATCCTTTGGGGATTTCCGGGTCTTCCGAAGGACCCTCCGCCCTCCAGGACCGTCTCGGGGTCTCCGCACGTTTCCTTCGGTTTGGATCGCCCTCCAGGCAGCCTCTTTTCCGGAGTCCCCCTGGGCTCATCCTTCCTGCAGCCCCGCGCCCCCCCCCCGGCCTTTCCCCGCCGTCTCCCGGGGAAGCCGCGCGGGAACCGGGCAGGGTTGCTCCGCGGGGCCCGCTCTCCTCCTCCTCCTCCTCCTCTCGGGCGGCGCTTCCTTCCTGCTTCCGCCGGGCTCCTTCGTCCTCCTGCAGGGGAGAAAGAGAGGCGGGTCACGGCTGCGTCCCCTTTCCCGCAAAGGAGACCCAGGCCGAAGCCTCCGCCTCTCCTGGGCCTCCCTCCCAACCGTCACCCACGCCAGACCAGGCCTCCCTTCTCCGGAGAACCGTCCCGGACTGCGATTCCCGGCATCCCCTTCGCCCTACCTGCCTCCGGCCGCATGCGCAACTGAATCGAAAAAGTCCTTCCGTCGTTTGTCTGATTCCGATACTGAGCGACAGACCGGCCTCCGTCCCCTTTCGCCTAAGCTCCGCCTCTTCCTCCCGTGGCTCCGCCCCCTTTAGCTCTGCTTTCCGTCCGATTGCGGAAGCCGGGAGGAAAGCGCTTTTCCCGCCCCACCCTCCCGCGGTCATTTGCATCGGGGAAGCTTCTACGCCATCCCATTGGCGGGCTCTGCGGGGCCACGCCCCCTACTCGACCTTGCAGCGGCCGCCTTCGTTGCTTTCCTCCCGTCTGCGTTCCTCCCCTCGCTTGGCTCCTCCCTTGCGCCGCTGGCTCCGCCCCTCCGCCCCCTCCCCTCCGCCCGGCTTGGGGGAATTGGGGAGGGGGGGCGAATGGGGTTTCCCAAATCATTAAGGAAAGAGGATAAAAGTGATTTCAGAATTCTGTTTTTTCTTCTATTTCGCGGTGCTGAGGCTCTTCCTGGTCCCGCGCGGAGGTGAGGCGGGGGGGCTCCCCTTAAATTTTGGGGTCCGGTCTTCTCCCCCTCCGCCCCCCCCGCATCCAGACAGGCGGAAGTCGTGGGGCCCTTCTGGGGCTGTGACTTCCCCCCTCCCTCCCCCATCCGGCCCCTCCCCCTAGGCAATGCGGGGGGGGCAATCTGTGGGGGGCGTCCGGGCAGGCGGAGCTGCAGGGGCTCCGCTTCCTCCTGGGGGGCTCCGGCCAGGCCCCTCCGTGGCGTCCAGACAGCGAGGAGGTCTCCCAATGCGGCTCCCTCGCCCCCCTTTCCCGCTTCCTCTCCCCCAAAGACCCCTTTGCGAATCTGCAGGGGCTGGAAAATCCCCCCAGGACCCCCCCTTAATATGTGTCCCCTCAGCCTCTGCCATCCTCAGTCTGAAGTGAAGAAGCTTCTTGGATGAGGAGCGAAAGGCCTTCAAAGGAAAAGCAGAAAGTCCAGCTGCCTCTTGAAAAAGCCCCTTTGGGACAACCATGACCTGGATGAGGGAGAAGCTCCACAGACCTTCAGGAGGCCTTCTGCTATTCCAGACAAGGGGGAATATGCGGCCTTTGGAGGAGCTGGGAGGCTCTTTCTTGGCTTCCCTGTTGTTTTTCTGCTTTTATTAAAGTTTGTGCTTGTATAAATGTCATACATGCATACATTCCCCACACTTGAAATCATGTATTCAATTCTGGGGGTCCAAGAAGCCGAAGCCTGGTTGTGTGTGTGTGTTTGTGTGTGTGGCCAGTTTCGGGGGACAGGGGGGCCAACAGCTTCTTCCATCATTTTCTGCCCGTTTTCAGGCCATGAGCCTTGACTCTGGGGCCAGAAGTACGGAAGCAATTGGGAAGACTGGCTTGCGAAGGCCATAAGCACTCCTGGCAGCTCTTCACATGTAAGGGGGGTTCACATGAAACGCCTGTGGCTCTTGGCGAGACAGGGGCCCACGAGTGGAAGCAGTGGAGGGCAGTGAAGCGGGGGCTCCGTCTTTGTAGCAGGTGGGAGGGGGGAGCGGAAGGGAGAGTAGCCCCTGGTGCCATCCTTGCAGCCGGCAGACATATGGAAGCCAAGGGAGAGATTCCCACTGGGAATGGTGAACTGGTTCATCGCCTGAAAGGACCTCAAAGAGGACTCGGTTGGACCTGAGGCCCCGTTCACACAACACGCTTCCCACTCCTGGCTTTTGCGCATCTTGAGCCCCGACTGGGTTCACAGGCTGACTGCAAGTAAAGTTAACCTAACACCAGCCAAGCTGAGCAGGCCATGCAAATGTAGCTGTGAGGGCTTCCCTTCCCGGGGGACGCATCTGGGGGGGAATCGGTTGGGGAGCCATCACAAGGAACCTTCTCCCCCCCCCAGGTGAGTCTCTTCTTGGGCTCCTTTGCAAGTGACGATCATGGTTTCCCTGTTGCCCCATTAATCAACCCTGCAAGGTAGGGCAACCTCTGGACTGCAAAAATAATAATCACGGTTACTATTGGTTCAATTATACCAGAGGTCTTCAAACTTGGCAACTTTAAGACTTGTGGACTTCAATTTCCAGAATTCTCCAGCCAGCATAGCATAGCTTGCTGGAGAATTCTGGGTGTTGAAGTCCACAAGTCTTAAAGTTGCCAAGTTTGGGGACCCCCGAGTTATACTGTTGCTTCAGTAAAAGAAACACTTTACTATTTCTTTTATTTTTATGGTTTGTTTAGTGAGTGCGCTATTCCCTCTTGCCTCATAGTTTAACTGGAATCACATCACCAATTATTTAAAAATTGTTTTGCGGCACAGCATGTTATTTTACTTAAAAAGTCTCTATTAAGTTTTCTAGTTAAAAACAAGACATACAAAAAAAATACATAAAATACAAACAAACATGGTAAAAGCTAACCACTTTTACAGCTATTTCATTTCCAAATATATTTACATTTCATTATATTACTATTTTACTTTAAACAATCACTATTATTTAACGGCCACCTGATCCCCGGAGACTCCTGGCAGTTTGCAAATGTTAAAACACTTTGTTGTTGTTGTTGTGGGGCACCTATATTGTGAGAGGGGATGAGGGGACAAATCAAGGAAAGAGGATAAAAGTGATTTCAGAATACTTGGTTTTTTTCCCCACATTTCGTTGTGTAGGAACTTCTGTATAGTTTATCTCCTTCCCTTATTTTCCTTTGTGGAATACTTTTCATGGTACCTGAGCGTAATCATAATTTAGTCCAAGTCCATTTTCCTGAGTGCTTACCTGGGCCTTCCACACTTCTCATTCTGCACCCGTTGATTCTCTTGCAATTGTTTTCTGAACCCTCCGACTTCCACAGAAGCAAAAAACTTACCTGTCAGAAACCACTTAGCCTGGATGTTGAATGCAAGAATAGCTCCCTTACAAGAAAAACTCCAAAACCACAGAGCTAGAAACTAGAAACTTTGCAAGATACTTATGACCTGTGGTAGGCAACAGGTGGTTTGACATTTAGCTATTTTGCATAGCAAGTGTAAAAGCTTTTTGGGGAGGGGCTGTAATGCAGGTAACATTACCAAGGTAACCAAGGCAGGGATGGGAAACTATGACCCCTTTATGACCTGTGGAACTTCAACTCCCAGAATTCCTCAGTCAGGTGATTTCAAGTTTATACAGATTGGAGGTGGAAAATATGCATAACAATGATATCGTCAAAATACTCACTTGCCTAATAATTGTGCACACGGTGTATTATTTTGTCTATATTGAGTTGCATACTTGTTCCATCTCCCTCAATGCTGCTTTTACCTAAAGTTCAGGACATGATGGCTGAAAAGTCGGGAACTGCAGTCTTCACTTCACCTTCTTTGGCTTACGTACAAACCTCTGCCTATCTTGGATTACCTTCCATGGTTATATCTTCCTTGCTCTCTCTACCACGTTTCAGAATTCAATCGTGCATACTCTACACACCCTAGTATAGAATTAGAGATCTCGTCCTGGACTTACAACTACAATTGGGTCCAGAATTTCCATTGCTAAGGAAGGATGTTAAGTCAGTTGCGCCAAATTTAAGACCATTTTGCGAAGGTTTGTTTATACAGCTGCCTACTCGCTCACAGCGACTCTAGGCAGCTTACAAGCAGGTTGTAAAGCAAATGACTGTAGTCATTAAGTGAATCGTGTTATTAAGCAAATCCAGCTGTTGTTAAACCAATCCAGCTTCCCCCATTGACTTTCCTGTCAGA
Source organism: Diadophis punctatus similis (assembly GCA_023053685.1). NCBI lineage: Eukaryota > Metazoa > Chordata > Lepidosauria > Squamata > Dipsadidae > Diadophis > Diadophis punctatus. The sequence goes on from JALIGW010000083.1 coordinate 1,193,303, forward strand.
AGCCAACCGGTTGATCTAATGACCCTGGGTCACTGCAACCATCGGAAATACATGCACCGGAATTTTGATCATGTGATTGTGGGGAAAGATGCGATAGTCATTAAGTGCGAGGACCAGCTGTAACTCACTTTCAGTGTAGTTATATCTTTGAATATGCAAATGCAGGAATGCAAGCAGTGCCCAGGATATTCGATCTTCAACTAGGTGCAGAGACTAGGTGTTTCCCAGTTGTCAGGATCATTAAAAGTCCCCCATTTCTAGGCTTCCTGTTCATCAGCTAAATGATAAGCAAAAGGTTCCTCTAGTTCCTGAGTGGGTAATCCGGAGTATACACCTATGGCAACCTCATTCCGTTTTCCTTTCATATTAACCCAAGTTCAAGTTCAAGGTGGTTTTTTTTTTCTTTACATTTCTACAAAGGTGTAGCTGTTGAGTGCAACTCCACCTCCTCTTTTATTAGGCCTGTTTTGAAAATTTTAAATCCTTCTAGCTTTCATCCCACCATGTTTCAGTAATGGCAGCAATGTCATCTTTGCTCTCATGTACTGGGACTTCAGGTTCACTCTGTTTATTCTTCGTACTTTGGGCGTTAATGGAAAGAGGCATCTCGTCCTTTTTTATTGTGCCTGTGTTTCCTTCCGACATCTGCATTAGTCCCGGACGGTTGAGAAAATAATTTCCAAAGAACTTTGCTCACAAAATGTTTATTCAACAGCTTTTTATTTTCTCTCTCTGCTCCAAGATCTCTGTACTTTTGAATTAATTTGGCAGCTCTTTGACTTTTCAGAGGGAAGGGAAAGAATTAAAACTCTTTGCTTCCTTTCCCCACCTGCCCTTTCAACAAATCACAAGAGACACACTTCAAAAACAATAAACTAGCGATAACATTCAAGTATACCAGCCAAGATGATCCCTGCAGCAGCTTTTTTCCCCTCTGGTCTGCCCCAGCCTGGAGAAAGGGATGGGCCTGGCCTTCCCCACCAGCTGACCTTCCCCCTCTGCAGCAGAGAAGTGGAGTGGGGCTTTGGCCTTGTGGCACGGAGACCCTTACTGTTGCATGAAGCAAAGGGTGGGGCTGCTTGCCCCAACAGCCGGCCTGCCTCCCTCACTGCCCATGGACTCTGTGGAGAAAGGCCTTCTGGATGTGGCTATGCCCAGAAGGGGGTTTTGAACCCTCTCGGAGTCGGGGCACGTTCTCTACCACTGGACGCTTTGTAGGATGCGATCAAAGATGCTTTTGTTGAGAAGACAATTTAATTGGGATATTCTCACCCAGCAAGGTGAACAATCCCCCACCTCGGTCCTTCAGTTAATCTAGCTGGACTTTCAATGGACGGGATGGAAAAAGGGAAGCAGAGCCAGCCCTTCACTGTAGTTTCCAAGGTTTCTGAGCTGCTGCAGTTGAGATTCTCATGACCACAAGTGATGGGGTTCTCCTCCCTTTTCCTCCACCAAGACCCCGGACCCTTTTGCTCAAGAAACAGGTTTGCATGAAGGCCCCTTTTCCTCCCTTCGGTGGGAGGCTCCCTCATAGGTTGGTTGGGGGGAAAAGGCGCCCGTTAAGCACTGCCGGCTAGATTCATCGAGTTGTCCCCATGGCTTTCCCATTGAGGCCTTTGGGCCCCACACATTGCCCAAAAGCTTCCTTGATCTGGTCCAGGTCTAGGACCGTGGGGTTATCGGGGTCTCCCTTCTCAACAGGGACCTTTTTTGTGGTCTTGGTATACACAGTTCTGGGCAGCAGCAAAGAGACCAGACTAGAAAGAGGATTGAAAACACACTGGAGACCTTGGCGTTTCTTGAAAGGTTTCCCAATCTTTCTGAGATGTTCAAAAGGCAAAAGAATCAGAAGTTGGGGAGAACCTATTCAAGAACTTCTGAAGGCTCATGGGAATGGAGACTGCTTGGAGAGAGGCGCAAGGCAGCCTCCGTAAGAAGGCCTTGCCACACACAGGCTGGGCACGCCTGACCGGCAAAAGAGAGACACTTTTGTGTGTTAGCAGGCCGGACCTCCTCCCAACCCTAGTGGGCTGGACACAAACTTTGTGATGCACTGTGGCATCTGCCATCATGCACGGTCTGCCTCGGACATCCCAAGATTTCCCCAGACTTCCTAAGACACCCATGGCACATCGAACCTGGGATTCAGTCCACTTAAGGAGCCGTCACTTAACAAGCAGGAGTGCTGGGCTTGCAGGCTTTGAGCAATAGCAATGACACTGATATATCGCTTCACAGTGCTTCACATCCCTCTCTAAGCCGTTCACCGAGTCAGCCTCTTGCCCCCAGCAATCTGGGTCCTCATTTTACCCACCTCGGAAGGACGGAAGGATGAGTCAACCTTGAACCTGGTGAGATATGAACTGCCAAATTGCAGGCAGCCGGCAGTCCGCAGAAGTAGCCTGCAGTACTGCATTCTAACCACTGCGCCACCATGGCTCAAGCAAAGTGATCACATTCCACCTTGTTTTAAGAACTGAGGCAACTACCCCCACCCATCTCCCGTATTTCTAGAGAGATGCAGAATACTAAAGGTGAGTGACTTAGAACTAGACTTAGAATAGCTTTATTGTCATTTTGAATAGAGTGGAGCAATTTGCAAGTGGTGCCGGATCCTGTAATCAGCCATGGGGTGGTAGGGTAGGCAGAAGGTCCATGGGTATTTCTGTGCCCCAGTGGGCCCTGTAGCCGACACAGGCATTGGCCTACGGAAGATTTCTGCATACTGGGCAGCCTGATAGCCTGCACTGGATCTCCCCCACCCCATAAGCCCCCTCCCCAGCTCTGCTTAATAACCTGTCCAAGCAGTACAACTGGAGGAGCCGGGATAGCAGTCCCTGAAAAAAACCGCCACCCGACATGATTCTGAACCAATTGTGGCCGTAAGTCAAAGGCCATCTGTAATTATGTGTTCCACCCAATTTCCGCTGGCTAACAGAAGACGTACATCTTGTCTCTGGATGTTTGCTTCCCTCTTCCTCCTCTCTAGCACCTTTCCAACTAGCATCAGATTGCGCCTGAGATAAAAGGGCACCCAAAAGCATATTTTGAAAGCAAGGTTTGCACACACACACACATCCACTGATTGTCATCAATTCATATTCCCGAGTCGGCTGACGATTTGGCACAGGATACGGGCCTAAAGAGGCAGAGACATAAATCAATCTGACTTGCAGGGGTGTCAATCCCTCCATCAGACCTGATCCAGACCGCTTGGTGCAGACCTTCCCCATCCTCAGTTCTTGAACCTGGTTTTCATAGATGATGTTCAAGCAGAGAAGATGCCTCACCCCTCGCCGATCTCGCCCAGTTGGTCCAGAGGCCCCTTGGTCAGCAGAAAGTGCCCACCCATTCTGCCTGCTACTCTCGCCAGTGAACTGAGCACCACGGCCCAGATCTTCAGCTGGGGGCAGCCTGGAGAAGTCCCTCCCTTCGCTGGACGCTTGCTCTGGCTTAACTGAAGCAGGGCCTTTGCTGGCGATCTGGTGCTCAATCCTCAGCTTGATCTTCTTCGCCTGAAGCCAGGTCCACCCTCTGCTCATCCATGCGCTTGGCTTGGACCCGCTGGATGAGGCTGAAGAAATCCTCATCGGGCACTGTGGGGCCACGGGGGATGGAATGGGGCGGGGCACAGCGCTGGTCATCCAGGCGGGAGGACTGCAGAAAACGGGTGGATAAAAATTGATGATTTTTTTTTAAATCTGCAATATTTACATTTTTGGTAAACTCATTCAATGAATCCAAGCTCTGCAAGCTGAGATAACATGCACTGCATTGATGCATTCACACAATTTCACAGTAACCATGAGATAAATCATAAAGTAAAGTGCAGGAATATTCCTTTATCCCATTGTTTTTTCAAATCTATGTACATTACAAACTGTATGATTGTTTGAGAGAAATGCATCTGTACCATCAGGCTCTGTGTGAGGTGGAAGAGCAAGCAGTAAAAATGAAAGTGAAACTGTCAGGGTATGTAGATTTAATAGCTGTAATGTCAGATGTGCCTCCCTTCAAAATCCAGGAAAGGAAGACCCCCGACCTCCCCTCCTCCCAAATGCCTAAACCTCCCCCTCCCCGTTTCTATGGCAGCCGAAGCAAGCAAGCAGCATGGAGGCTGACATGTAAGCTGATGAGAAGTTGTAAGTGAAGGCAACTGGAAGCTGATGCAATGGGAATGAGGCAGCAGGGTTACTGCCACTTTAAGAAACTGGGTAAGAAGCTGCCTCATTAGAGGACAGGTCCCTTCTCCTCATGTTCTCTCTCGTAGTGTATTCTCATTGCTCTTCTCCATGTATCAGTAGCTGTATGATAAGGTATTTAACCACGTATAAGTTTGTATATATTTTGCTGTATATAAACCACTATTAATTATCTAAAGGCTCTGTGTGCTACGTGCTGTCTTTTTGCTCCTGGGTTTATCTCATAATACTAGTCACGCTGCCTAAACTCTGACAGAAACCTTCTAAGCAGCTTATAAATATAATATTAAAGAGCCCCTGTCATTTCAGATCCATCATGGCAGCGCCTGTTAGCGGGCATCCACTCACCTGCTACCCGCCACGTCCCTCACCTTGTTGTGTCCCTGCCGCATCACCAGCCGTCCCATTAAAGTGAATGGGACTGTCGGTGAGTCAACAGCGGGTCAGAGGAGGCGCCGCTGCGGGACAAGAGATAAGAGTTGCTCTTTAAAAATTATGATTTAAATCGAGTAGATTTAAATCAAGCCTTTTTATTAGTGGTTTAAATCATCGTTTAAATTGACCTGATTTAAATCAAATCCACCCTGGCAGAAAAGCAAAGGAAAAGGCCACAATCATGACTTAAGGGAGGGGAACTAAGCCAAGTTCTTCTGTTGGGTTGCTCCTGAAGGTAGCACCAGGCCCGGCTTCCTTGCCAGCCAGCTTTGCAGGGTTGTCAGGAGACTTCAGTGTGAGGCCGTAAGAACCCCACACACAGCGCTGAGCATCTTGAGAGGAAAAGCATGAGAAAGCATGACGGTTTAGAGGACATCCAGTGTTTGATGTTCTAAAGCTGAACTAGAGGGGTAGGCAGGAGAAGTCATACACTCTCAAGATCTTTCCCAACAATGGGGAATGGATTGTCCCCTCCTGCTTGGCTCCCCAAATGGAGGACAGGGTCACCCAGCCTGTGCTTAGTCCCTTGTGGTTCTGGACTGGCATCACACCTGTTACGTTCCGCCGAAAGCTAAGATTTGCCCAATGGTAGGTTAAAAAAAAAGTTAGCCCCAACTTCTCGTGATCTGAGCCAGACTGCTCTGAACAGCCACATGTCCTTTATTTCATTACTGCATTTATATCCCGCTTTGTTGAAAATGGCCTATGTCGGGGTGTCCTTCCCCCTCCTCATTTCATCTCCATCTCAACAAGAAAGTAATCAAGGAGAGAAGCAGCCTAGAACTAAGGAGAAATTTCCTGACAGTGAGAACAATTAATCAGTGGAACAGCTTGCCTCCAGAAGTTGTGAATGTTCCAACACTGGAAGTTTTAAAGAAGAGATTGGATAACCACTTGTCTGAAATGGTACAGGGTTGGACTAGAAGACCTCCAACCCTAACTCTGCTACTCTAATTATAATTATTCTAATTCTAAATATTCTAATTCTAATAATTCTAATATTCCCTATCCCATCCTATTCTTGCCTGCAAGGTAGATTTAACTGCAAGAAAGCAAGTGGTTCAAAATCCCGCAGTGAACCCCATGGCTAAATGATGGCTTGAACTGGGGCTGTGTTCTAACTAACCTCGCTGTCAGTTCTCTTCCTTCCGTGCCACGTGGCCGTGCGCAGTGGCAAACCACCTCCCAAAAAGCCAAAAACAAGATGGCGACCGCACAGTGGCGGAAACTTGGCTTCTGCACATGTGCAGAAGAAAAAACCCCGGGGAAAAAATACCAAAAAATATATATAATTCAAACACCACCCCCCCCCCAAAAAGCCAAAAACAACAAGGCGACAGAAATGCAAAGTGCCAGAAATTCGGCTTCTGCGCATATGCAGAAGAAAAAAAAACCGGGGGGAAAATCCCCCCAATTTTTTTTTTAAAAAGATGGTGGCGCCCACGGACCAGCACCGACCGAACCTGTTCCATTATGTCATCGTGATGTCACCAGCTGGTCGCTACCGGTTCGGGCGAACTGGTCCGAACCAGGAGGAACCCACCTCTGGCTTGAATCCAGACCTCAGCCCCAAGGCCAAAGCATTAATGCTAAAAGAGTTCTACGCTCACCCAGGGAACGTGAAGGCCTGCGTAATGAGAGAAGCCCCTCGCCCTTCGGAGGTTTGGCAGAGGTTGAATTTCCCTCCCATTTACTGTTAGAATGCACCACAATTGGTAGGAAGGGCGGGAGAGCAATAAATGTTGAATGGTTGTTTGATGTTTTTTTATACTGTGTTTTTAAATTTTTTATATCTGTTTTTAATTAATATTTAATATTTGGTCATTCTTGAATTTTTCTCTGTTGTACGCCGCCCTGAGTCCTTCGGGAGTTGGGCAGCATATAAGAATACCAAAATAAATAAATAAAATAAATAAACGCACCTGGCATTTCATCAGCATGTTGAAGAATTCATCGCCAGGTTCCTGGGCCTCACCATCCATGCGAAGGTGACCAAGGTTGCTGAGCGTGATGCGGAGGCCGGGCAGTTTCCTCACGCTGGCCCGCTGGTCATCGAGCCGCTGGCTCTGGGAGCTGGCAATGAGGTCGAAGAGCTCTTCGGTCTGTGGGGAGGCCATGGACTGAGCTGGGAGAGAAACCAGTTGAGAGGTGAGTCTTTCCGGCGCAGCGGCAGCAGGCAATGGTGTGCACGTGCATGGCCAATTCATGGAATAGGGCGGTGGCGACGTGTTCAAGAAGCGGAACGGCTCTGGTAATTTTGCCTGAAGCTGCCGTCTCTTTTTCGGCGCAAGCGCCTCTAGCCGCACCAAAAAAAAAGAGGCGGTGGCTGCAGGCATGTCGCATCAAGGGGGGGTGAGATGCGGGCTGGTGGGGAGCCCAGCAGCGATTGTTCAGCCCTGGCTTGCCTTCCCTGGGAGGAAGGTAAGCACAAAGAAAGAGGCGGGGTTAGGGCCGGGGCCTCTGAAGGAGGGGAAACGAGCCTGGCGAAGGGAGAGCGGGAAGCCTTTGACAAATTAGGCCAGGCCTGGGCAGAAAATAGAATAGAAATTCAATTTTTTTTCCTATAGGGTTCTGAGGGCGTGGCTTTATAGGGGGTCATGTGACTGAGTGGCCGTGGCTGTGAGTGACGCTGAGTTGGCCATGCCCACTCAGTCACAGGACCCCACCACCGAGCCATGCCCACAGAACCGGTAGGGAAAAAAATTGAATGTCACTCCTGAGTATATTACTTGGATTATTTAGTGGCGATAGGGGCGGCAAGACGATCTTATCTTTCCGCTCTTATTGCGTCCGCAGATTCTCGTCCAGCCGCCTTGTTTAGGGTGACTCGCTCCCTCCTTGCAAAAGGGGGGAGCGAGGAACACTTACAAGGCAGAGCTGAGGAATTTGCTGAGTTTCTGTCGGATAAAGTCGCTCAGATTCGGTCAAATTTGGACTCCGGCATGGCAGAGTCCATAGAGTTGACAGGGGCGAGTCTTAGTTCACCATTATGGGAAGAGTTTGGGCCTGTTTCTCCCGAGGATGTGGACAGGGCTATGGGAGCGATGGGTACCTCCACCTGTTTATTGGACCCGTGCCCCTCCTGGCTGGTCTCGGCCAGCAGGGAGGTGGCACGCGGCTGGATCCAGGCGGTGATCACCGCTTCTTTGCGAGAGGGATCCGTACCGCAGTCATTAAAAGCTGCGGTGGTGCGACCCCTCCTGAAGAAGCCTTCCCTGGATCCAGCCGATTTGAAAAACTACCGTCCAGTCTCCAACTTACCTTTTCTAGGTAAAGTTGTAGAGAAGGTGGTAGTGACCCAACTTCTGCAGCTCCTGGATGAAACAGATCATCTAGATCCTTATCAGTCGGGTTTCAGGCGCGGCTACAGTACAGAAACTGCCTTGGTCGCTCTGATGGATGATCTCTGGCGGGCCCGGGATGGGGGGAACTCCTCCATCCTGGTGCTACTTGACCTCTCAGCGGCTTTCGATACCATCGACCATGGTATCCTTCTGCATCGGCTCGGCGAGTTGGGAGTGGGAGGCACCGTTTTGCGGTGGTTCTCCTCTTATCTCGCCGATCGGATGCAGTCGGTGTTGGCAGGAGGGCAGAGATCGTCCCCCAGGCCCCTACTATGTGGGGTGCCCCAGGGGTCGGTTCTCTCGCCCATCCTGTTTAACATCTACATGAAACCGTTGGGTGAGATCATCCGCAGGCATGGGGTGTGTTTCCATCAGTACGCTGACGACACCCAGCTGTACATCACCACCCCGTCTGACTTCAGGGAGGCAGTTGATGTAATGTGCCGATGCCTGGACGACGTTAAGATCTGGATGGGGAGGAACAGACTCAGACTTAATCCCGACAAGACCGAGTGGCTGTGGATAATGCCTCCTAAGGACCATGATAACTGTCCCTCCTTGGTCTTCGAGGGTGCGAAACTGACTCCCTCAGACCAGGTCCGCAACTTGGGGGTCCTCCTAGATCCACAGCTAAAATTAGATCATCACCTTTCTGCTGTGGCTAGGGGGGCCTTTGCACAGGTTCGCCTGGTGCACCAGTTGCGGCCATATCTGGAGAAGGAGGCTTTACTCACGGTCACTCATGCCCTTGTCACCTCGCGTTTGGACTACTGCAATGCGCTCTACATGGGGCTACCTTTGAAGAGTATCCGGAGACTTCAGTTGGTGCAAAATGCGGCTGCGCGTGCTGTGGTGGGTGTGCCGAGGTACACCCACGTGACACCGATTCTCCGCCAGCTGCATTGGTTGCCCATCGGTCTCCGGGTCTAATTCAAGGTGTTGATCACCATCTTTAAAGCCCTTCATGGCTTAGGACCAGGATATCTCCGGGACCGCATTCTGCCGCATACTTCCCTCCGACCGGTTAGGGCCCACAGAGTTGGCCTCCTCCGGGTCCCGTCAGCCAAGCAATGCCGGCTGGCGGGCCCCAGGGGGAGGGCCTTCTCTGTGGCTGGCCCCGTGCTCTGGAACCAACTCCCCCCAGAGACCCGAACCATCCCCACTCTGCTGGCCTTCCGAAAGGCCGTTAAGACTTGGCTCTTCCTGCAGGTGGGGGGGACAGCTTAATTCCACCTGAGCCTACCCCCCAAGTATGTGTGCTGAATGGATGTTGTTGTTTTAAATAATTGTTTTAAATTTTGTATTTGTTTTTAAATTCCATATAATTTTGTTTATTCTTTTTTTTTTTCCAAAAAGTTTTATTAGTACAAAATTACATAGATAATAGCTAAACATTAAATAGAAAGTACAAACATTTTTTTTTTAATTTTTCTCCCCCCTAACCCACCCCTTTCCCTCCCCCCTCCCCCCCGGACTTCCCAGAGAGAGTACAGGGCATAATATCAATAAAATAAATTTAAATTAAATTAAAAAATTTTGACTTCCACCTTATTTTTTTAAAACTTCAACTCCAAATTGTACACTAATAAAAATTCCTTCCTCCTCCTTTCAATCATCTACCCTTCACAACATTTCTTCACTGTTAACTAAGAATTAAATGATTATTACATAAATGATGACTAAGTATTAAATACAAAAACCTTAAACTTCATCATAAAATCAATCAGTATATAAATAACTTACTATTACTATATATCAGATTATAAGCACTAATTCCAAACTTTAAATAACCTTCCTCCCAAAAAAAAAATGTTAAATCTAATTGTAATATTTTATAACTGGATAGATAACAATTCCAAATCTTTCTCACAATTAAATAAAACTTAAATTGATATTACACAAAAAATAACTAAATAATAATACAAAAACCTTAAACTTCATCATAAATTCTACCACTCTATTAGTAACAAAATGTTACTATGTATTAAATTATTAGGTTCAAAAAAGTTCTAAATCTTTAAAAAGAATTAATAATACTTTGAATAAGCCCCCCAAAAAAAACAAAAGAAAAAAAAAGAATGCAAGAAGTAAAGAAAAGAAAAAAAAATTAAGGAAAGAAGGGAAAAAGAAAAGTACAGTCATAATGGCAACCATCTGTCCAATAAACTTCAACACTGCATCTTGTTGTATCTTGATGATGGTTGCATCTTTTTGTAACTTGATAATTTTGTAGTTGTCAGCTCGCCTCCCATCTGACCCCGATCTTCCATCTCCTTTTCCAGACTGTAGACATCTGTCTGGCTCTGCCAATCATTTAAATTTTGTAAATCTGTTTCGATTTGAAGAGGAAGGGATGGCTTTCCCTCCTCCTCCTCTTTTGTTTTCATACATCTTTCCTCTGGAATCTTGGATATATCAGCCTTTAAGACGTTGACATAAAATTCAGTAGCTTTCTTTGTTGTATTAAGCCGATATCTTTTTCCCAGAAATTTCACTGCAACTCCTGTTGGTGCTTCCCATTTGTAATGTAAATTTAACCTTTTAAATTCATCAATCAGAAAGGTATAATCTTTTCTGGCTTTGAGCATTTTAGAGGGAATTTCTTTCCATATCATCAGTTCCTGGCCATTCACCTGCAGGTTATTTTTAAACGTCGCCAGTATAATCCTATTCCGTAAGGCTCTTGTAGTAAAGTATATTACAATATCCCTTGGTAGGTGTTTTTGTTTTGCATACCAGGAGTTGATTCTATATATTTTATCAATTTGCCTGGCTAGTTCTTCTTTAGACAGTCCAGACACCTGCTCCAAAGCTTCCACCATCCTTCCTTTCAAATCTTCATATAATCCTTCTTTCAACCCCCTGACCCTTATGGCAAATTCCATGGATCTGAATTGCGTCATTAACACCTCTGTTTCAAAATTTGCAATGTCATTTTGTATTTTATCTATATATTCTACTGAAGTTGTCAAAACTTGTTTGTTTTCTTCAATGCGGTTTGCCAAAACTTCAATATTTGTTGCTAGACCTTCACATACCTCCAACACATCATTTCTAATTTGTTGGTCAATATTCTTTAAAGCAGCCTGCATTTTATTATCTATTTCACTAATTTTTTGGTTAAATTCAACAATAAGTTCATCTTTCATAATCTTTAAGGTACTTATTAAATTTTCAGGTGTTAAAGACTTTGGGGGTGTTAACTCAGTGGTAAGTTGCATTTTAGAAATATAACCAGATGAATAATCCATTCTTTTATTCAAAACAATCTTTCCAGATTTTGAAGCCATTTTAGTATTTCCAGTGGTGAACAAAGAAAAAGCCAAGCCTCTAGTTAAAGTTCTTTTAAATTTCTTTTAAAATTCTTTCAAATTCCAAAGCCAGATAGAATTTTATTTTTAAAAAATTGTCAGTTATTATTTAATCCAGAATCGGGAGACAGAGAGAGTAAAGCCAACTTTCAAAATCAAAAATTTCCATAAGAAAAAAAGCTGCTAGAGAAACGAAAGTTACTTTCACTTCTCCTCCCACTTTCTCCGATCGCCATGTTGTAACCTAATAACTGTTACTTAGTTTCTTCCGAAGTGAAAATCAGCAGTGGAGTTGAAAGAAAAAAAAATCTGTACTTGCCCTTTAAAATCCTGTCTCTCTCTGTCTGCTTGTTTAAACAATTAAGTAGTTGTAATCCCATTCATGAAGCAGCGGGTGGTCACAGCATCTTGCTCCGCAAAAGCGGAGGTTTCCAAGTCCCCGGAGCAAGAGACAGGCTGGCTGGGGAGCCCTCACCTTTCGCGCCCCTAGCTGACACTTGGGGCACTAGGGGGGGCTCTACCCCACCTGTCCGGCTCTCATCTCTCCCCTTTGCCCGGGGCAGAGACTTTCAAGCCGCCAGACAGCTGTTCTGGCGGCTTTAACGGGGAAAAGGAAAGGCGCTCAACGAGGAGCGTCCGCGATGCAGCGATCCGGAACCGGAAGTCCAATTTTGTTTATTCTTGTATTTCTTCTTGTTGTAAGCCGCCCTGAGTCCTTCGGGAGTTGGGCGGCATATAAGAATAACAAAATAATAAATAAATAAATAATAAATAAATCCCTGACACGTAATTTCAGACGGTTGCTAAACCAATAGTCTTAAGTTGAGAACTACCTGTAACTCCACCATGATTCTCATTTAACGTAAGAAGGGACAGAGAGAACTTGGGAAGACTTTCAAGAGTCTGTTGTTGGGTCTCCAACAATAATGTCCCTCAAATCCTGGTGATGTTTGCTCCTCAACTTGGTTTATCTCAAAGGGCTGTCAAGAGGCCAGCAGGGTCCTTCCTTGGGTCAAAGTCTGTGCCGGTCTCCTTTTTCCCAAGGGGGGAAATTTCCATCTGTCAATCATAAGGAGGCTTCTTGGCCATGTCATTGCTGCATCCCTTAGAAAGTTGTGTTGCCGTTTGCAACAACAACCCAGCACAGGACAGATATTAACAGATTAACAGAGTTGGAAGGGACCTTGTAGGTCATCTAGTCAACTTCCCCCCCACCGCCCAAGCAGGAGACCCTACACCATTTCTGACAAATGGCAATCCAGTCTCTTGAAAGCCTCCCACAACTTCCCAAGGCAACTTCTGTTCCATGGGTTGATTGTTCTCACTGTCAGAAAACTCCTCCTTATTTCCAGGTTGAATATCTTCTTGTTCAGTTTCCATCCATTATTCCTTGTCTGGCTTTCAGGTGCTTTGGAAAATAGCTTGACCCCCCCCCTCCTTTCTGTGGCAGCCCCTCAAATATTGGAAGATGCTATCCTGTCTCCCCTGGTCCTTCTCTTCACAAGACTAGCCATGCCCAGTTCCTGCAACCGTTCCATCGTATGTTCTAGCCTCCATTCCCTTAATCCGCTTGGTTGCTCTTCTCTGCACTCTTTCTAGAGTCTCAACATCTTTTTTATAGTGTGTTGACCAAAACTGGATGCTGTATGGTCTTACTAAGGCTTTATAGAGTGGTATTAGTACCTCACTTGATTGTATACCTCTGTTAATGAAGCTTAGGATCGCATTGTTTTTTTTGGTTGCAGCCGCTCACTGTTGTCTCATATTTAATTGGTTGTCCACTAAGACTCCAAGATCCCTCTCACAGTTACCACTTGGCCCACTTACTCTTACTTACTAAGATTGGCCTACTTACTCTGTGCCTCTTCCAGGGCAGGGACAGGGGTAGCCGCTGCTTCATCCAACTCACTCTGGGAGTCCTCCAAAGGACACCGCTGGTCTTCCATCCGGTTGCTCTGGAATTTGCTCAGAAGGTCAAAGAAACAGTCCTCGCTGAAAGGGGCTCGCTTGATTTTCTGCAATGATGATGGCCATGACGTTGCAAGAAAGGAGATGGTTGTCGATCGTTGAACATCCTCACACCTGATGGTTAGGTAAAACTACCACTGAGTTTGATTTCTCCCCCTACGCCAGCTCGGAAAAAGATCTTAAAGGAGTCTTTAATTTCTAGCTTTGCATTATTTCTTTAAAATTCATCATTTATTTCATTCAAAGAAAAGTTAAACTACCCTGCGCAAAATGTAAAACTTAAAAACAACCAAAAAATCCCGCCAAAACACAAAAACAACAACAAATAAAACAGAGTAACAGAGTTGGAAGGGACCTTGGAGGTCTTCTAGTCCAACCCCCTGCTTAGGCAGGAAACCCTACACCACTTCAGACAAATTGTTGTCCAACAACTTCTGAAAAACGTCAAGAAACATACAAGACATTGAAAAGAAAAGTGCATTAGCAATAGCACTTAGACATATACCGCTTCATAGTGCTTTACAGCCCTGTCTAAGCGGTTTACAGAGTTCAGCATATTGCCCGCAACAATCTGTGTCCTCATTTTACTGAACTCAGAAGGATGGAAGGCTGAGTAAACCTTGAGCTGGTGAGATTTGAACAGCTGAACTGCTGAACTAGCAGTCAGCTGAAGTAGCCTGCAGTGCTGCACTTTAACCACTGCGCCACCTCGGCTCTCTTAAAAAAAAGTGTGGATCCTTTGATGTCTATAAAGGCTGCTACTCTGACTGAAACTCTTTCCACATTCTAGGCATTTATGAGATTTTTCTCCTGTGTGGATTTTGTGATGTGAATAAAGGCTGCTACTCTGACTGAAACTCTTTCCACACTCCAGGCATTTATGAGGTTTTTCTCCAGTGTGGATCCTTTGATGTATATAAAGGCTGCTACTCTGACTGAAGCTCTTTCCACATTCTAGGCATTTATGAGATTTTTCTCCGGTGTGGATTTTGTGATGTGAATAAAGGCTGCTACTCTGACTGAAACTCTTTCCACACTCCAGGCATTTATGAGGTTTTTCTCCAGTGTGGATCCTTAGATGTGTATAAAGGTGTCCTCTCTGACTGAAACTCTTTCCACACTCCAGGCATTTATGAGGTTTTTCTCCAGTGTGGATCCTTTTATGTATATAAAGGGTTCCCAAGTCACTGAAGCTCTTTCCACATTCTAGGAATTTATGAGGTTTTTCTCCTGTGTGGGTTCTTTGGTGTGTATAAAGGCTGTTTTTACGACTGAAGTTCTTTCCACACTCCAGGCATTTATGTGGTTTTTCTCCTGAGTGGATCCTTTGATGTCTATAAAGGTTGCTACTCTGACTGAAGCTCTTTCCACACTCCAGGCATTGATGAAGTTTCTCTCCTGTGTGGATGCTTAGATGCCTTTGAAAATTTTCATTATTTTTGAAGGATTTTTCACATTCCGCGCATTTGTACTGTTTTTGTAAATGGATCCTTTGATGTCTATAAAGTTTGCTACTCTGACTGAAGCTCTTTCCACACTCCATGCATTTATGAGGTTTTTCTCCTGTGTGGATTTTGTGATGAGAATAAAGGCTGCTACTCTGACTGAAACTCTTTCCACATTCTAGGCATTTATGAGGTTTTTCTCCTGTGTGGATCGTTTGATGTCTATAAAGTTTGCTACTCTGACTGAAGCTCTTTCCACATTCTAGGCATTTATGAGGTTTTTCTACAGTGTGGATCCTTTGATGTCTATAAAGTTTGCTACTCTGACTGAAGCTCTTTCCACATTCTAGGCATTTATGAGGTTTTTCTCCTGTGTGGATTTTGTGATGTGAATAAAGGCTGCTACTGTGACTGAAGCTCTTTCCACATTCTAGACATTTATGAGGTTTTCCTCCTGTGTGGATAATTTGATGTGTATGAAGGTTGCTACTCTGACTGAAGCTCTTTCCACACTCCAGGCATTTATGTGGTTTTTCTCCTGTGTGGATTTTGTGATGTCTAGAAAGGTTTCCCAACTGACTGAAGCCCTTTCCACATTCTAGGCATTTATGAGGTTTTTCTCCTGTGTGGATTTTGTGATGTGAATAAAGGCTGCTACTGTGACTGAAGCTCTTTCCACATTCTAGGCATTTATGAGGTTTTTCTTCTGTGTGGATTTTGTGATGTGAATAAAGGCTGCTACTTTGACTGAAGCTCTTTCCACATTCTAGGCATTTATGAGGTTTTTCTCCAGTGTGGATAATTTGATGTGTATAAAGGTTGCTACTCTGACTGAAGCTCTTTCCACACTCCAGGCATTTATGTGGTTTTTCTCCTGTGTGGATTTTGTGATGTCTAGAAAGGTTTCCCAACTGACTGAAACCCTTTCCACATTCTAGGCATTTATGAGGTTTTACTCCAGTGTGGATTCTTTGATGTTTATAAAGATTTCCCCTTACACTGAAACACCTTCCACACTCCAGACATTTATGCGGTTTTCCAACTGAGTGGTTTCTTAGATGGTTTTCAAAATGTCTATTTGTTTTGAAGCGTTTTTCACATTCTAAACATTTATGAGGTTTTTCTCCTGTGTGGATACTTAGATGCCTTTGAAGATCTCCATTATTTTTGAAGGATTTTTCACATTCCTGGCACTGATATTCCTTTCCTCCCTCCTGGATCCTTTGGGGATTTCCGGGTCTTCCGAAGGACCCTCCGCCCTCCAGGACCGTCTCGGGGTCTCCGCCCGTTTCCTTCTGTTTGGATCGGCCTCCAGGCAGCCTCTTTTCCCGGGATCCCCCTGGGCTCATCCCTCCTGCAGCCCTGGAGCCTCTCCCCCCCGGCCTTTCTCCTCCGTCTCCCGGGGAAGCCGCGCCGGGATTGAGCAGGGTTGCTCCGCGGGGCCCGCTCTCCTCCTCCTCCTCTCGGGCGGTGCTTCCTTCCTGCCTCCGCCGGGCTCCTCCGTCCTCCTGCAGGGGAGAAAGAGAGGCGGGTCATGGCTGCGTCCCCTTCCCCGCAGGGGAGACCCAGGACGAAGCCTCCGCCTCTCCTGGGCCTCCCTCCCAACCGTCACCCACGCCAGACCAGGCCTCGGGCGTCCCGGCCTCCCCTCCCTCACAGGCCTCCCGTCTCCGGAAGGACCGTCCCGGACTGCGACTCCCGGCATCCCCTTCGCCGTACCTGCCTCCGGCCGCATGCGCACTCGAATCGAAAAAGTCCTTCCGTCGTTTATCTGATTCCGTTACTGAGCGCCAGACCGGCCTCCGTCCCCTTTCGGCCAAGCTCCGCCTCTTCCTCCCCTGGCCCCGCTCCCTATAGCTCTGCTCTCTTGGTCCGATTGCGGAAGTCGGGAAGAAAGCAATTTTCCCGCCCCGCCCCCCCAGCGGTCATTTGCATCGGGGAAGCTTCTACGCCATCCCATTGGCGGGCGCCTGCGGGGCCACGCCCCCTACTCGACCTTGCAGCGGCCGCCTTCGTTGCTTTCCTCCCGTCTGCGTTCCTCCCCTCGCTTGGCTCCTCCCTTGCGCCGCTGGCTCCGCCCCTCCGCCCCCTCCCCGCCGCCCGGCTTGGGGGAATGGGGGAGGGGGGGGCGAGGGGGGTTTCCCAAATCATTAAGGAAAGAGGATAAAAGTGATTTCAGAATTCTGTTTTTTTTTCTATTTCGCGGTGCTGAGGCTCTTCCTGGTCCCGCGCACAGGTGAGGCGGGGGGGCTCCCCTTAAATTTTGGGGTCCGGTCTTCTCCCCCTCCGCCCCCCCCGCATCCAGACAGGCGGAAGTCGTGGGGCCCTTCTGGGGCTGTGACTTCCCCCCTCCCTCCCCCATCCGGCCCCTCCCCCTAGGCAATGCGGGGGGGCAATCTGTGGGGGGCGTCCGGGCAGGCGGAGCTGCAGGGGCTCCGCTTCCTCCTGGGGGGCTCCGGCCAGGCCCCTCCGTGGCGTCCAGACAGCGAGGAGGTCTCCCAATGCGGCTCCCTCGCCCCCCTTTCCCGCTTCCTCTCCCCCAAAGACCCCTTTGCGAATCTGCAGGGGCTGGAAAATCCCCCCAGGACCCCCCCTTAATATGTGTCCCCTCAGCCTCTGCCATCTTCAGTCTGAAGTGAAGAAGCTTCTTGGATGAGGAGCGAAAGGCCTTCAAAGGAAAAGCAGAAAGTCCAGCTGCCTCTTGAAAAAGCCCCTTTGGGACAACCATGACCTGGATGAGGGAGAAGCTCCACAGACCTTCAGGAGGCCTTCTGCTATTCCAGACAAGGGGGAATATGCGGCCTTTGGAGGAGCTGGGAGGCTCTTTCTTGGCTTCCCTGTTATTTTTCTGCTTTTATTAAAGTTTGTGCTTGTATAAATGTCATACATGCATACATTCCCCACACTTGAAATCATGTATTCAATTCTGGGGGTCCAAGAAGCCGAAGCCAGGATGTTTGTGTGTGTTTAGTTTGGGGGGACAGGGGGGCCAACAGCTTCTTCCATCATTCTCTGCCCGTTTCCAGGCCGTGAGCCTTGACTCTGGGGCCAGAAGTACGGAAGCAATTGGGAAGACTGGCTTGCGAAGGCCATAAGCACTCCTGGCAGCTCTTCACATGTAAGGGGGGTTCACATGAAATGCCCCATGGCTCTTGGCGAGACAGGGGCCCACGAGTGGAAGCAATAGAGGGCAGTGAAGCGGGGGCTCCATCTTTGAAGCAGGTGGGAGGGGGGAGCGGAAGGGAGAGTAGCCCCAAGTGCCATCCTTGCAGCCGGCAGAAGTATGGAAGCCAAGGGAGACATCTTTCCCCAGGCCATCCACTGGGAAAGAGCTGAACTGGGTCATCGCCTGAAAGGACCTCAAAGAGGACTCGGTTGGACCTGAGGCCCCGTTCACACAACAAGCTTCCCACTCCTGGCTTTGCGCATCCTGAGCCCCGACTGGGTTCACAGGCTGACTGCAAGGAAAGTTAACCTAACACCAGCCAAGCTGAGCAGGCCATGCAAATGTAGCTGTGAGGGCTTCCCTTCCCGGGGGGACGCATCTGGGAGGGAATCGGTTGGGGAGCCATCACAAGGAACCTTCTCCCCCCCCCCCAGGTGAGTCTCTTCTTGGGCTCCTTTGCAGGAGACGATCATGGTTTCCCTGTTGCCCCATTAATCAACCCTGCAAGGTAGGGCAACCCCTCGACTGCAAAAAACAATAACCACGGTTACTATTGGTTCAATTATACCAAAGGTCTTCAAACTTGGCAACTTTAAGACTTGTGGACTTCAATTCCCAGAATTCTGCAGCCAGCATAGCATAGCTGGCTAGAGAGTTCTGGGAGTTGAAATCCACAAGTCTTAAAGTTGCCAAGTTTGGGGACCCCCGAGTTATACTGTTGCTTCAGTAAAAGAAACACTTTACTATTTCTTTTATTTTTATGGTTGTTTAGTGAGTGCGCTATTCCCTCTTGCCTCATAGTTTAACTGGAATCACATGACCAATTATTTAAAAATTGTTTTGCGGCATACCATGTTATTTTACTTAAAAAGTGTCTATTAAGTTTTCTAGTTAAAAACAAGACATACAAAAAAATACATAAATACATAAAATACAAACAAACATGGTAAAAGCTAACCACTTTTACAGCTATTTCATTTCTAAATATATTTACATTTTACTATATTAATATTTTAATTTAAACAATCACTATTATTTAACGGCCACCTGATCCCCGGAGACTCCTGGCAGTTTGCAAATGTTAAAACACTTTGTTGTTGTTGTTGTGGGGCACCTATATTGTGAGAGGGGATGAGGGGACAAATCAAGGAAAGAGGATAAAAGTGATTTCAGAATACTTGTTTTTTTCCCCACATTTCCTTGTGTAGGAACTTCTGTGTAGTTTATCTCCTTCCCTTATTTTCCTTTGTGGAATACTTGGTACCTGAGCGTAATCATAATTTAGTCCACCTTCCTGGGTGTTTACCTGGGCCTTCCTCACTTCTCATTCTGGACCCTTTGACTCTCTTGTAATTGTTTTCTGAACCCTCCGACTTCCACAGAAGCAAAAAACTTACCTGTCAGAAACCACTTAGCCAGGATGTTGAATGCAAGAATAGCTTGCTTACAAGAAAAACTCCAAAACCACAGAGCTAGAAACTAGAAACTTTGCGAGATACTTATGACCTATGGTTTGACATTTAGCTATTTTGCATAGCAAGTGTAAAAGCTTTTTGGGGAGAGGCTGTAATGCAGGTAACCATTACGAAGGTAAGCAAGGCAGGGATGGGAAACTATGACCCCTTTATGACCTGTGGAACTTCAACTCCAAGAATTCCTCAGTCAGGTGATTTCAAGTTTATACAGATTGGAGGTGGAAAATATGCATAACAATGATATGGTCAAAATACTCACTTGCCTAATAATTGTGCACACGGTGTATTATTTTGTCTATATTGAGTTGCGTATTTGTTCCATCTCCCTCAATGCTGCTTTTACCTGAAGTTCAGGACAGAACAGTAACTTGAGAAAACGCCTCAGACAAGCCTCTCCTTAATACATAGCAAGCTGAAGTGAGGAGGGGAAGCGCATTCAGGCCGGCAAAATTCTGTTATTACAGCCATTCTAACAAAAGCAATTTTTAGGCCTGCATGGCATTGACTTCTTAGTCTGGCCTACCCTATAGGGCTGACGGTATCCTTATATTAATTGCACCGTTAGCTCAACCTACTTTGTAAAATTGTTGCTCTGGAGATAATGTTGAAAGGGATAATACTATACATGTTGTTACCTCAGAAGAAGAAAGATGGGATATATATTTGCTATGAATTTAGCCTTGTTGTCTTGGGGAAGCCAGGAGGGAGAACAGCTCGCAGAATACCAACACTCACTTCTTTTTAACACAGCTGCAGCAGACGGCAGAAGCCATTTTCTGGAGACACCTAATCACTTGGAGAGCTTTGGTCCCCTTTCCCAAGACAGCCACAGGAGACGTAGGCATTTCTTCCTGGCTGCACTGGGGAGGAGGTCTGGAGATCCGAGACGTTGCAGTAGAAAGAGTCCATTGGGCTGCTGCCGAGCGAGGCGCTGGGGCGTTCTGAAGACCTTCTCCATTCATAGCCACTTTTGTCGCCCGAGCCACTACATGTAGTCCTCGACTTACGACCAAAATTGAGCCCAGAATGTATGTTTAAGATGAGAAATTTGTTAAATGAGTTTTCACGGCCTGGCCTCTTCTTCTAAAAGGCCAACAGGCATCAAAGGGGCTCTGTAGGCCAGCCGAATGTCTGCCTCAGCTCAGGAACTTTGGAAGTTTCCTCAGATAATAAGTGTTATGTCAAGCTACCGCAATATCTTGGGGTTCCCCCAACTCCTTATGAAGAACTGCTTGAGCAGGGGGCTGGACTAGAAGACCTCCAAGGTCCCTTCCAGCTCTATTCCATTCTAAACTGCTACTCAACGAAAACACCTTACTCAACAGGGCCTTCTCTGGGGCCCCCTGTTCTCTGGAACCAACTACCCCCAGAGATCCGAATTATCCCCACCTTGCTGGCCTTCCGAAAAGCCATTAAGACATGGCTCTTCCTGCAGGCGGGGATTTGAGACAAATTTACATCTTAGGTCTCCACCACGTATGTATGGTTTTGTATGTTTTTTTTAAATTCTTTTTTAAATTATTAAACTTTTATATTGTTTAGTTGTTCTTGACATGCTGTATGCCATCCTGTGTCAGAGTTCAAACTCTCTCATTCAGAAGGAAAAGGTTGGATTCTGGCTCTGGTTGATCAAAAGGTTATACATATCCGGATCCCAGGCATCTGAGAGCTTTTTCATCTTAAGATAAGGGTTTATGGGGGGGTATCCGGATCCCAGACACATGGGAGCTTCTTTGTCTTAAGAGAATGTTTTATGGGGGGGGTAATTGAAAGGAAGAACGGATTTGAGAAGCGGATCCATTTGTCAAACATTTGTGTATTCATTATGTGGAATGGGGGTGGGGTGTTAAGCTTAAAAGACTTGTCTTGCCTGAGGGCATGTTAGACCTTGCTTTGATTTGAACTGGTTGTATACAGATGCAAATAAAGGAAATCCTTTTGAAAAACTTTGACTGGACTCAGAAGTTCGTACCTTATTTTGTGGCTGGAAGACAATCCTTACAGAAAGCAAGGTCTCCAAAATCGGTGAACCCAGAGAGTAACTTCGCTCTACTGAGGGGACCGGGCAATTATGACCGAAAAAAACCGGGAGCAGGAAGAAATTGAATGCTGGGGGGAGACACCAATCACCCCCCCGGGCGGAAGCCTGTCCCGCACTCCCCAGCAAAGAGGCTGAGGGAGATTTCGAGGCCTCTGGAAAGCCCCGCTGGTCTATCGGCATTTGAAAAAAAGACAGCTGGGATGGCAGAACCAGAGGTGTCACCCTTAATCGGGGGGATAGGAAGCCCCGTTGGGAATTAGAGCTAGAAGCAGCCATGGATCAGGAAGAACCCACCGAAGCGCCTCTAAGGGAGGGGCGGTTGAAGAGATACCTGTCCCAGCTGGTGATGGAAACATTAGAAAATCTCAACATCCGAGGGACCCCAGATCGACGGACAACGAGCGCTGGGAGCACAGCAACCGCTGAGGAAACGGGGGGGGCAACAACCTCTGGGGAGCAGGCGTGCAGATGGAGGACGCGGCAGGAAACCCAACAAACCCCCCCAGGGCAGCACACGCAGCGGCACCACTTCCTAACCAACTCCAAACTCCACAACTAGAAAGGAAAACTCCCCCCCTGGGGGTGAAATTTGATGGGGACCCGCAATAATTGGGATTTTTCGTAGCACATGTGCTCACCTACATGCAAGAATATGGACGTGAGTTCCAAACCCAGGGATCTCGGGTGCGAGCAGTTACTTTAGCCCTGGAAGGAGCCGCGGCCAGATGGATGGTAACCCTACATAACGACGACACACCCGAACTGCGCAATTTCAACCAATTCATGACGGCCCTTCGACGACGATTCGAGGACCCGCTGGCAGACCGCAAAGCACGCGACCGTATTAAGGTGGTGAAACAGGGACGACGACCAGTGGCGGAGTACACTGAAGAATTCCGGGACCTCGCATGTCGGCTAAACTGGCCAGAAGACATCCTGGTAAGCTGTTTTAAGGATGGGCTGAGTGACGATCTGTATAATGCCTGCGTGGCTAGGGGTGCACCAAATCACCTGCATGAGTGGTACCTCACCGCTGAAGAAGCGGAGATTGATATGGCTAGGAATCAGTACCGTACGGGGAGAGCATGGAAGAAATCCCCACCCCAATGGAGAAAAGAACCCTTCAGAAGGCAACAGGGCTTCTCCCCTAAACCTCCAATCTGTTACAAATGCGGGAAGGAGGGACACCGAGCACCCGAATGCTGGCCCCAAACACCCACCCGGAAACCCGAACGCCAAACGGGGGAGAGACCAACGAGACCCATCCAGCGGGGGACGGAAACAGCCCTGAGGAGCAGCGAGATGACGGGACCACCACCCCCTCCTCCTGCTGAAAACAACACCCCGGCATTTCAAAGGGAAGATCCAGCCGCGTTCGAGAGCAATCCGGAGGATGAAGCACTGGTAAGCAAACCAATTGAATCGCTCACCCTCCCACTCAGACTATTTATCCCTAACCAAGAGGGGGGAAAAATATCTCCGCTTTAGTAGACTCAGGATGCACCCGTTGCTTAATCAGCCCAACCCTAATCAGGGAACTGGGAATCACAGTGAGAAAGCTGAGAAATCCCATCGCATTTTGCCAATTGGATGGGTCTATAGCAGGGGGGGAGCCGACTGCTTTTGCCACGGAACCCCTGAAAATAGGCATTGATAACCACGAAGAGAAACTTACGTTTATAGTAGCACCTGGCATGGAATGGCCACTAGTCTTGGGACTCGCATGGCTAAAAAAGTGGAATCCAAAAATAAATTGGGAGCAAGGCACCATAAAATTCCAAATGCACGTAACTACTGTGGAGGATCCACAGATAGAAACTGAAGGGGCTGAACGCAGGGAAACAGCCATGCCTGGTCATAGTGTGGAAACAGACAGCATACCCAAGGAATACAAAGACCTGGCAGAAGTCTTTAGCGAGGCAGCGTCAGATGAACTTCCCCCGCATCGCGCATCCGACTGCGCAATAGAAATCTTACCCGGGGCTAAACTACCTAAACCAAAAATGTACAGCATGTCACCGGGGGAGTTAGAGGAACTGAGTGCTTTCATTGAGAAAAACCTAGCAAGGGGTTTCATTGAACCAGCCAGACCAAAGATAGCAGCCCCGGTGCTATTTAGAGAGAAGAAAGATGGCACAAAATGCTTATGTGTTGACTTCAGAAACCTAAACTCGATAAGTGTTGAAAACATGTATCCCCTCCCCCTGATGAAAGACATGCTGGCCCACCTCAAAAAAGGGAAAATCTTTTCCAAACTAGACATCAGGGAGGCTTACTACCGAATCAGAATTAAGGAGGGGGATGAATGGAAAACGGCATTGAACACACCCCTGGGATGTTACCAATTCAAAGTGCTCCCTTTTGGGCTACAAGGGGCACCTGCAGTGTTTATGCAATTAATTAACGATGTGTTACGGGAACACTTATACAAAGGGGTTCTCGTTTACTTAGATGATATTCTATTATACTCAGAGACCGAGGCTGAACATGTTAAATTGGTGAGGGCAGTGCTGAGCAAACTCCGTGAGGCAAAACTTTATGCCAAACTCTCAAAATGTGAATTCCACCGAGAAAAAATTGATTACTTGGGGTACCGTATTTCACACCAGAGCATAGAAATGGATCCTCAAAAAGTACAGGCAGTACTCGATTGGGAAACACCTCGCACACGCAAACAGCTGCAAAGCTTCCTGGGGTTTGCAAACTTCTATCGCCAATTTATCCCCGCGTTCGCTCAAATTGCCCTGCCCATCACAAAACTGCTAAGAACAAAGGGGGAGGGAGATCCTAAACCGAGACAGCCCGTGAATTGGACAATGGAATGCCAGGCAGCGTTTGAGAAGCTAAAACGGCTGTTCTCAACAGAACCAATTTTGAAGCACCCAGACCCAGAAAAACCCTTCATAATACAAGCTGATTCTAGCGATGTGGCAATAGGGGCAATCCTACTCCAGAGCAATGAGCAAGGACAGCTACAGCCATGTGCATATACATCCAGGAAACTAAGTGAAACTGAACAAAGGTGGGCGATCTGGGAAAAAGAGGCTTACGCGGTGCGATGGGCACTTTTAACTTGGAGACAATTCTTAGAAGGAAGTAAGATCCCTTTTGAGGTCTGGACTGACCACAAAAACTTAAAGCCTTAAAGACACCAAGGAAACTGTCTCCTAAACAGGTTCGTTGGGCGCAATACTTCAAACGGTTCGAGTTTACTCTTAAATTTATCCCTGGGGGGAAAAACTTTCTGGCAGATGCACTATCCAGAAAGCCACAATATAACTGTGTGAAATCAGAGGTATTTAAACCTATAGTACAAACAAATCAATTGGCAGCCAAAGTAATCACCAGGTCCGAAGGAGGAAAAGACGCATTGAGGGACGCAGACATCACTCACGCATTTAAACAAGCATTAGTCAACGATGAATGGGTTTTGAACCACAAATCCAGCTGCGTGATGAAAGATGAATTAGCATGGATAGGTGACAAACTTTATGTACCCGCTAGCCAAAGATTACGTTTAATGGGAAGGTGCCACGACTCTAGGTTGGCTGGACATTTTGGCTTTGTAAAAACTTTACACTTAATAAAGAGACAATTTTGGTGGCCTTCGTTGAAAAAGGACATAGAAAGCTATGTAGCAAGTTGCCCCATCTGTGCTGCAGCAAAAAGACGCCAGGGGAAAACTCCAGGACTTCTACAAAAAGTAGCTGAGCCGTCAGCCCCATGGGAAGAAATTGCTATGGATTTTATTGTGGAACTACCGGATAGTGGGGGAAACACAGTCATTTGGGTTGTGACAGACTTGTTTTCAAAACAAGCACATTTTATTCCTTGCCAAAAGATTCCAACAGCCAAAGGCTTGGCTAGACTGTTTCTAATACACATTTATCGTCTTCATGGAGCTCCTAAAAGGATAATCTCGGATAGGGGAGTCCAATTTACCTCCAATTTTTGGAAGGCGTTTTTGGACCTACTTGGCACCGCCCAAGGGTTGAGCTCTTCGCATCATCCTCAGACAAATGGCAATTGCGAGGTTCTGAACGGCGTTCTTGAACAGTACCTAAGATGTTTTATTAATTTTCAACAGGACAATTGGACTGAACTTTTACCATTTGCAGAGGTTGCATTTAATAATTCTGTACATTCAAGTACAGGTTTTACACCTTTTAGAGTAGCCACGGGGCAAGATTTCAGCCCAATATCGGAACTACCCACAGAAAAACCAACTATCCCCTCACTTAAGGAGTGGATAGAAAAGTTGCAAAACACATGGCCAGTAGTCAGGTTGGCTTTACAGGAGGCTAGAGAGGCTTTCAAAATTCAAGTTGACAAGAAAAGAGTAGAGGTTAAACCTTTCCAGGTGGGGGATAGAGTATACTTATCTACAAAATTCTTGAGATTGTTACAACCATCAAAAAAATTAGGACCTAACTTTATTGGGCCTTTCACTATTAGCAGGATCATTAACCCAGTAGTAGTTGAATTGATTCTTCCAAAAACACTTAGACAAGTCCACCCAGTATTTCACATTAGTCTACTCAAGAGAGAGGTAACCTCGCCACTTAGACCGGTGGCAGATACACCACCTGCCCCAATCATGATAGAAGGGGAACAACATTTTGAAATCAAGGAAATTCTTGACTCCAGAATCCACAGAGGGAAGACCCAGTATCTGGTAGCCTGGAAACATTTGCCTTCATCACAGAACGAGTGGGTCGCTAAACATGTGAAAGCCCCCACCTTATTGAGAAAATTCCACTCCAAATACCCTAGCAAACCTTGCTAACATATCATAATTGACTCTGCTTATGTCTTACAGGTGGACCTTTTTTTCTTTTGAGAGGAAGAATGTCAGAGTCCAAACTCTGTCATTCAGAAGGAAAAGGGGGGATTCTGGCTCTGGTTGATCAAAAAGTTATACATATCCGGATCCCAGGCATCTGAGAGCTTTTTCATCTTAAGATAAGGGTTTATGGGGGGGGGGGTATCCGGATCCCAGACACATGGGAGCTTCTTCGTCTTAAGAGAATGTTCTATGGGGGGGGGGTAATTGAAAGGAAGAACGGATTTGAGAAGCGGATCCATTTGTCAAACATTTGTGTATTCATTATGTGGAATGGGGGTGGGGTGTTAAGCTTAAAAGACTTGTCTTGCCTGAGGGCATGTTAGACCGTGCTTTGATTTGAACTGGTTGTATACAGATGCAAATAAAGGAAATCCTTTTGAAAACCTTTGACTGGACTCAGAAGTTCGTACCTTATTTTGTGGCTGGAAGACAATCCTTCCAGGGAGTAGGGTGACATATAAGAACACTAAAATAAATAAATAAGTAAACAAACAAACAAAGGAAATGGTTATTATTCATATTGTGATGCTGTGTTTTTTTTAAAAAAGATTTCTCTCCTATCCTTCTATGGCAGCCACAGGAAGGCAATTGGGCCCTGCCAGTAATCTTCCTCTAGGGATTAACTTTGCATTGATTAGTTTTTTTAAAAAAAATTTTTATTCAATTTTTTAAAACAATAAGAAAAAACAAAAACAAAACATATGTACAAATTCACGTTTTATATTTCTGTATCATCGGACTAAAATCGCTATGCATATATATAAATCTATCACATTATTACTGTAGATATGTGTATGATATATATGTGTGTGTGTGTATGTGTGTGTAACATTTTTTGCTGACTCTATTGCAAAATATTCACACAATGACTTACAATCATGATGCAATACTTCTACAGCGTAATCTTCTCATTATACAGGTAAAAAGAGGTTAGTTCTTCCCAGCCACTAGACCACGCGGTTTCACATGTTGCCTTTTACATGCTGTCTTGTTTAATGAAGAACAAAGAACTAACTGGAATGCTTTCCAAATTGCCCCTTCTCCCATGTCAGAGCCAATAGGAATTCACAGATGTGGTCACATGGCATGAAACCACATTACCCAGAGTGCGATTTAATTACAATTCCCCTAATGCAAAGACTTAAAGAGACATATCCTAAATTAAGCTAACTATCCTATCAGCTGTGACAGCACACTCCCGTCTGGGATTTGTAAAATTCCACTATTAACTAGCGAATAAATTGAAGTAAACAAAGGTATAAGCTAAATAATGCAACTTAATCATCTGACTAAGATAAACAAGGCATAGCATAACCAATATACTATAACTATCTAATTAACTGAATAAACAAAATATAGCATAAACAGAGTAGCTTAACTATCTAAGTAACTAAAGTAAGCAAATCATGTCATCAAACAATGCAGACATTGAGGTAAATACAAGGCATGCAAAGCTTGAGGTTCAAATTTTTAAGCTCGATCTCTCTTCTTAGCAACACTAGGTCGGTGACTGGTCTGGTGTAGAGCTTCTTGACGTGACTGGTCTGGTGTAGAGCTTCTTGACGGAAGTCTTTGAGTTGGGCAGAGCTTGGAGCACCAGTCCCATGTGCCCAGAGTTTCGAGATGCGTCCTTGTCCCGCAACAGGGTAAGGATCAGGTGCAACTGGAACAGGAACAGGATCAGGTTCCACAGGAACAGGAGCAGGCTTAACATGAACATGAACAGAAACAAGGACGGGGTCAGGATCCACAGAAACGGGAACAGGCTAAACAGAAACCGGAACAGGTTCAACAGGAACAGGAACATAAACTGGAGCTGGAGCAGAAACTGAAACAGGCGCTGGAACAGAAACTGGAACAGGCACAGAAACTGGAACAGGAGCTGGAGCAGAAACTGGAACAGGAGCTGGAACCGGAGCGGGTACCACAGGAACAAGAACAGGAACAGGAGTTGGAACTGGAACTGGATCGACAAGAACAAGAGCAGGAACAGAAACTGGAACAGGGGCTGGAGCAGGCTCTGAAACAGAAACTGGAACAGGAGCTGGAGCCGAGGCTGGAACCAGAATTGGGACAGGCGACTGGAACTGGAGCTGGAACCGGAGCGGGTATCACAGGAACAGGGACGGAAGCAGAAGTTGAAACTGGAACTGGATCGACAAGAAATGTGGGAGGCGGGGCTTGGAAGTCGCCCTCCCCGCCGTAGACTCTGGCATGTGCCACGGCTGCTGCTAGTATCTTGCGTGTTCTTTTCGGCAAGTCTAACTGGATGTCGGCAAGGTCGGGTTCTGTAAGAAGGACTTTGTTGGAAGAAAGGCTTTGGGGCTGAGCATTTGTGTCGAAGACTACTCTTGTCTGGCGTTTGTCCTCTGTTGACATGGCTAAGTCATTGTCTTCTTTGCTGGACTTGAACACTGTCGCTCCTAGGGCAGTCTTGTCTTTCAGAGTCGTGAGGTGTTCTTGGCATGGCTTCAAGTGGGATGCTCTGCCGTTGCTGAGACTGGTGGTCGCAGAGACATTCATTTCCGCTTCAGGGTCTGGTAACTTGACGCTTTCTAACAATGGCGGCAGCGCAAATTTTGCACTCTCCTCTAACAATTCTATGCGGACTCCCGTGGCTTTCCTCCCCGCCGTGCGCTGGTACCCAGTGCACGTCGGTATCTCAGGGTGCTTGTCCTCAGTGTGGACGTCAAAGAGGTCAAAGGCTGCTGACTTAGCTAACGATTGATTGCTTCGCGTGTTTGCGTGATTGCTTGGGTCTTTCTCTCCCTCTATAGGGTTGAATTTGGGGTTGGCGTCTTGGAGCAGTGCTTGTAAAGCTGAGGCCCTTGCCATCTTTAGCTTGGCCTCCTTTTCACACTTCAAAAATTCAAGGTTGGCTTGAGCTATGGCTATTTCCTCCTTTTGTAACTGCTCTTGCCTCGCCAGCTGTAGAGCTACCTTGGCTACTGTGGCATCAACTTGTGCCCTTTCAGCTTCGTCAGCTAGACTTTGTGCTCTCGAAGCCTTAGATCTACAGTTGTGGCAGGATGAGTGTCGTGAGATGCCGCTGCACTCGTGAGACTGGGCTGACTTGGAGTAGCAGGAGGAGGCTTTCTTTGGTCGATGAGACGCCTCTGATCTGGGCTTCTCATTCGATGCATCCTTGAGATGTGCGGATGTGGATTTATCAGAAGCACATGAAGGAGCTTTAGATGTTTGTGGTGTTGGCGTATGCAAGGGGTTAGCCAGCTCGTGTGCATCCCTCTCGCTTGCCGTGGGCTCCGCCTGAATCTCAGTTTGAGGCTGAAAATCGGCTTTGAGAAAGTCAAATTTGCTTAGGAGAAGCCTTTCTCGTACTTTGTTTTTCAGCTGAAGAGCTTGTACGTCCTTCAGGAGCGCCTCATTTTGTAACTTCTTCTGGATGCGGATAAGTTGAGGTACACAATCTTTCCATCTTAGGAACGTATCCGTGAAGTCTTCTTCCATCGTGAGGATGCGACCTGGGGAAAGCGTGTCTTTCTCAGTGTAGTAATATAAGTTCACTCAGTGGTGTGTTACTATCGCGGTAGCACTTATCCCATTCCCCATATAGAATCCTCCGATGTCTTTCTAGCGGATCAGATATTTCTTCAATTGGGATAAGTTCCATAACTTCAAGTGTCTTCGTCTGTGTCAGGATTAATTTGGAGGACTATGTCTGCAGACACTGTGGCAGCCTTTGCCATACTTATGAGAATTCAAGAGAATTTTCAAAAAGATCAAAAATTATTTAGCAATGCAATTCACTTTTGGACACTAGGAAGCGCTGTTGGCATTTGGGAACGAAGCTGTAGTTCTCTTGTTGAACAATAAAGGGTGCTGTAGGCCTTTACTAGTAGGGCTGTGGTTCACTTTGAACACAATGGCTTAGGAATTCACAGATGTGGTCATATGGCATGAAACTACATTACCCAGAGTGCGATTTAACTACAATTCCACTAATGCAAAGTCTTAAAGAAACATATTCTAAATTAAGCTAACTATCCTGTCAGCTGTGACAACACACTTCTACTCTGACTGAAACTCTTTCCACACTCCAGGCTTTTATGAGTTTTTTCTCCAGTGTGGATCCTTTTATGTCTAGAAAGGTTGCTACTCTGACTGAAGCTCTTTCCACATTCTAGGCATTTATGAGGTTTTTCTCCTGTTTGGATTTTGAGATGTGAATAAAGGCTGCTACTGTGACTGAAGCTCTTTCCACACTCCAGGCTTTTATGAGGTTTTTCTCCAGTATGGATCGTTTGATGTCTAGAAAGGTTGCTACTCTGACTGAAGCTCTTTCCACATTCTAGGCATTTATGAGGTTTTTCTCCAGTGTGGATCGTTTGATGTCTAGAAAGAATGCTACTCTGACTGAAGCTCTTTCCACATTCTAGGCATTTATGTGGTTTTTCTCCTGTGTGGATTCTTTGATGTGTATAAAGGTGGCTACTCTGACTGAAGCTCTTTCCACATTCTAGGCATTTATGAGGTTTTTCTCCAGTGTGGATTTTGTGATGTAAATAAAGGCTGCCACTCTGACTGAAACTCTTTCCACATTCTAGGCATTTATGAGGATTTTCTCCAGTGTGGATTTTGTTATGTGAATAAAGGCTGCTACTCAGACTGAAGCTCTTTCCACATTCTAAACATTTATGAGGTTTTTCTCCTGTGTGGATTCTTTGATGTGTATAAAGGTTGCTACTCTGATTGAAGCTCTTTCCACACTTCAGGCATTTATGAGGTTTTTCTCCAGTGTGGATTTTGTGATGTAAATAAAGGCTGCCACTCTGACTGAAACTCTTTCCACATTCTAGGCATTTATGAGGTTTTTCTCCAGTGTGGATTTTGTTATGTGAATAAAGGCTGCTACTCCGACTGAAGCTCTTTCCACATTCTAAACATTTATGGGGTTTTTCTCCTGTGTGGATTCTTTGATGTGTATAAAGGTTGCTACTCTGATTGAAGCTCTTTCCACACTTCAGGCATTTATGAGGTTTTTCACCAGTGTGGATTTTGTGATGTGAATAAAGGCTGCTACTGTGACTGAAACTCTTTCCACATTCTAGGCATTTATGAGGTTTTTCTCCAGTGTGGATTTTGTGATGTGAATAAAGGCTGCTACTCCGACTGAAGCACTTTCCACATTCTAAACATTTATGGGGTTTTTCTCCTGTGTGGATTTTGTGATGTGAATAAAGGCTGCTACTGTGACTGAAGCTCTTTCCACATTCTAGGCATTTATGAGGTTTTTCTCCAGTGTGGATTTTGTTATGTGAATAAAGGCTGCTACTCCGACTGAAGCTCTTTCCACATTCTAAACATTTATGGGGTTTTTCTCCTGTGTGGATTCTTTGATGTGTATAAAGGTTGCTACTCTGACTGAAGCTCTTTCCACACTTCAGGCATTTATGAGGTTTTTCTTCAGTGTGGATTTTGTGATGTGAATAAAGGCTGCTACTGTGACTGAAACTCTTTCCACATTCTAGGCATTTATGAGGTTTTTCTCCAGTGTGGATCCTTTTATGTCTAGAAAGGTTGCTACTCTGACTGAAGCTCTTTCCACATTCTAGGCATTTATGAGGTTTTTCTCCTGTTTGGATTTTGAGATGTGAATAAAGGCTGCTACTGTGACTGAAGCTCTTTCCACACTCCAGGCTTTTATGAGGTTTTTCTCCAGTATGGATCGTTTGATGTCTAGAAAGGTTGCTACTCTGACTGAAGCTCTTTCCACATTCTAGGCATTTATGAGGTTTTTCTCCAGTGTGGATCGTTTGATGTCTAGAAAGAATGCTACTCTGACTGAAGCTCTTTCCACATTCTAGGCATTTATGTGGTTTTTCTCCTGTGTGGATTCTTTGATGTGTATAAAGGTGGCTACTCTGACTGAAGCTCTTTCCACATTCTAGGCATTTATGAGGTTTTTCTCCAGTGTGGATTTTGTGATGTAAATAAAGGCTGCCACTCTGACTGAAACTCTTTCCACATTCTAGGCATTTATGAGGATTTTCTCCAGTGTGGATTTTGTTATGTGAATAAAGGCTGCTACTCAGACTGAAGCTCTTTCCACATTCTAAACATTTATGAGGTTTTTCTCCTGTGTGGATTCTTTGATGTGTATAAAGGTTGCTACTCTGATTGAAGCTCTTTCCACACTTCAGGCATTTATGAGGTTTTTCTCCAGTGTGGATTTTGTGATGTAAATAAAGGCTGCCACTCTGACTGAAACTCTTTCCACATTCTAGGCATTTATGAGGTTTTTCTCCAGTGTGGATTTTGTTATGTGAATAAAGGCTGCTACTCCGACTGAAGCTCTTTCCACATTCTAAACATTTATGGGGTTTTTCTCCTGTGTGGATTCTTTGATGTGTATAAAGGTTGCTACTCTGATTGAAGCTCTTTCCACACTTCAGGCATTTATGAGGTTTTTCACCAGTGTGGATTTTGTGATGTGAATAAAGGCTGCTACTGTGACTGAAACTCTTTCCACATTCTAGGCATTTATGAGGTTTTTCTCCAGTGTGGATTTTGTGATGTGAATAAAGGCTGCTACTCCGACTGAAGCACTTTCCACATTCTAAACATTTATGGGGTTTTTCTCCTGTGTGGATTTTGTGATGTGAATAAAGGCTGCTACTGTGACTGAAGCTCTTTCCACATTCTAGGCATTTATGAGGTTTTTCTCCAGTGTGGATTTTGTTATGTGAATAAAGGCTGCTACTCCGACTGAAGCTCTTTCCACATTCTAAACATTTATGGGGTTTTTCTCCTGTGTGGATTCTTTGATGTGTATAAAGGTTGCTACTCTGACTGAAGCTCTTTCCACACTTCAGGCATTTATGAGGTTTTTCTTCAGTGTGGATTTTGTGATGTGAATAAAGGCTGCTACTGTGACTGAAACTCTTTCCACATTCTAGGCATTTATGAGGTTTTTCTCCAGTATGGATCCTTTGATGTCTAGAAAGGGTTCCCAACTTACTGAAGCTCTTTCCACATTCTAGGCATTTATGTGGTTTTTCTCCTGTGTGGATTCTTTGATGTGAATAAAGGCTGCTACTCCGACTGAAGCTCTTTCCACATTCTAGGCATTTATGAGGTTTTTCTCCAGTGTGGATTTTGTGATGTAAATAA
The DNA here is from genome assembly GCA_023053685.1 of Diadophis punctatus similis. Classification (NCBI taxonomy): domain Eukaryota; kingdom Metazoa; phylum Chordata; class Lepidosauria; order Squamata; family Dipsadidae; genus Diadophis; species Diadophis punctatus. The sequence goes on from JALIGW010000083.1 coordinate 1,226,667, forward strand.
AGGCTGCTACTCTGACTGAAGCTCTTTCCACATTCTAGGCATTTATGAGGTTTTTCTCCTGTGTGGATTTTGTGATGTGAATAAAGGCTGCTACTCTGACTGAAGCTCTTTCCACATTCTAAACATTTATGAGGTTTTTCTCCTGTGTGGATTCTTTGATGTGTATAAAGGTTGCTACTCCGACTGAAGCTCTTTCCACACTCCAAGCATTTATGAGGTTTTTCTCCAGTGTGGATTCTTAGGTGGCTTTGAAGATCTCCCTTATTTTTGAAGGATTTTTCACATTCCAGGCACTGATATTCCTTTCCTCCCTCCTGGATCCTTTGGGGATTTCCGGGTCTTCCCAAGGACCCTCCGCCCTCTAGGACCGTCTCGGGGTCTCCGCCCGTTTCCTTCTGTTTGGATCGCCCTCCAGCCAGCCTCTTTTCCCGGGATCCCCCTGGGCTCATCCCTCCTGAAGCACAGGAGCCTCCCGGCCTTTCCACGCCGTCTCCCGGGGAAGCCGCGCCGGGACCGGGCAGGGCTGCTCCGCGGGGCCCGCTCTCCTCCTCCTCCTCTCGGGCGGCGCTTCCTTCCTGCCTCCGCCGGGCTCCTCCGTCCTCCTGCAGGGGAAAAAGAGAGGCGGGTGACGGCTGCGTCCCCTTCCCCGCAGGGGAGACCCAGGCCGAAGCCTCCGCCTCTCCTGGGCCTCCCTCCCAACCGTCACCTACGCCAGACCAGGCCTCAGGCGTCCCGGCCTCCCCTCCCTCAGAGGCCTCCCTTCTCCGGAGGACCGTCCCGGACTGCGACTCCCGGCATCCCCTTCGCCCTACCTGCCTCCGGCCGCATGCGCAACTGAATCGAAAAAGTGCTTCCGTTTTTCTCTGATTCCGATACTGAGCGCCAGACCGGCCTCCGTCCCCTTTCGGCAAAGCTCCGCCTTTTCCTCCCCTGGCTCCGCCCCCTGTAGCTCTGCTCTCTTCGTCCGATTACGGAAGTCGGGAAGAAAGCGCTTTTCCCGCCCACCCCGCGGTCATTTGCATCGGGGAAGCTTCTACGCCATCCCATTGGCGGGCTCTGCGGGGCCACGCCCCCTACTCGACCTTACAGCGGCCGCCTTCGTTGCTTTCCTCCCGTCTGCGTTCCTCCCCTCGCTTGGCTCCTCCCTTGCGCCGCTGGCTCCGCCCCTCCGCCCCCTCCCCGCCGCCCGGCTTGGGGGAATTGGGGAGGGGGGGGCGAATGTGGATTCCCAAATCATTAAGGAAAGAGGATAAAAGTGATTTCAGAATTCTGTTTTTTTTTCTATTTTGCGGTGCTGAGGCTCTTCCTGGTCCCGCGCACAGGTGAGGCGGGGGGGCTCCCCTTAAATTTTGGGGTCCGGTCTTCTCCCCCTCCGCCCCCCCCCCGCATCCAGACAGGCGGAAGTCGTGGGGCCCTTCTGGGGCTGTGACTTCCCCCCTCCCTCCCCCATCCGGCCCCTCCCCCTAGGCAATGCGGGGGGGCAATCTGTGGGGGGCGTCCGGGCAGGCGGAGCTGCAGGGGCTCCGCTTCCTCCTGGGGGGCTCCGGCCAGGCCCCTCCGTGGCGTCCAGACAGCGAGGAGGTCTCCCAATGCGGCTCCCTCGCCCCCCTTTCCCGCTTCCTCTCCCCCAAAGACCCCTTTGCGAATCTGCAGGGGCTGGAAAATCCCCCCAGGACCCCCCCTTAATATGTGTCCCCTCAGCCTCTGCCGTCCTCAGTCTGAAGTGAAGAAGCTTCTTGGATGAGGAGCGAAAGGCCTTCAAAGGAAAAGCAGAAAGTCCAGCTGCCTCTTGAAAAAGCCCCTTTGGGACAACCATGACCTGGATGAGGGAGAAGCTCCACAGACCTTCAGGAGGCCTTCTGCTATTCCAGACAAGGGGGAATATGCGGCCTTTGGAGGAGCTGGGAGGCTCTTTCTTGGCTTCCATGTTGTTTTTCTGCTTTTATTAAAGTTTGTGCTTGTATAAATGTCATACATGCGTACATTCCCCCCACTTGAAATCATGTATTCAATTCTGGGGGTCCAAGAAGCCGAAGCCTGGGTATGTGTGTGTGTGTGTGTGTGTGTGTGTTTAGTTTGGGGGGACGGGGGCCAACAGCTTCTTCCATCATTCTCTGCCCCTGCTTTCAGGCCATGAGCCTTGACTCTGGGGCCAGAAGTACGGAAGCAATTGGGAAGACTGGCCATAAGCACTCCTGGCAGCTCTTCACATGTAAGGGGGGTTCACATGAAATGCCCCATGGCTCTTGGCGAGACAGGGGCCCACGAGTGGAAGCAATAGAGGGCAGTGAAGCGGGGGCTCCATCTTTGAAGCAGGTGGGAGGGGGAGCGGAAGGGAGAGTAGCCCCAAGTGCCATCCTTGCAGCCGGCAGACATATGGAAGCCAAGGGAGACATCTTTCCCCAGGCCATCCACTGGGAAAGAGCTGAACTGGGTCATCGCCTGAAAGGACCTCAAAGAGGACTCGGTTGGACCTGAGGCCCCGTTCACACAACACGCTTCCCACTCCTGGCTTTGCGCATCCTGAGCCCCGACTGGGTTCACAGGCTGACTGCAAGGAAAGTTAACCTAACACCAGCCAAGCTGAGCAGGCCATGCAAATGTAGCTGTGAGGGCTTCCCTTCCCGGGGGGACGCATCTGGGAGGGAATCGGTTGGGGAGCCATCACAAGGAACCTTCTCCCCCCCCCCCCCAGGTGAGTCTCTTCTTGGGCTCCTTTGCAGGAGACGATCATGGTTTCCCTGTTGCCCCATTAATCAACCCTGCAAGGTAGGGCAACCCCTCGACTGCAAAAAACAATAACCACGGTTACTATTGCTTGAATTATACCAGAGGTCTTCAAACTTGGCAACTTTAAGACTTCTGGACTTCAATTCCCAGAATTCTGCAGCCAACATAGCATAGCTGGCTGGAGAATTCTGGGAGTTGAAGTCCACAAGTCTTAAAGTTGCCAAGTTTGGGGACCCCTGAGTTATACTGTTGCTTCAGTAAAAGAAACTTTACGATTTCTTTTATTTTTATGCTTTGTTTAGTGAGTGCGCTATTCCCTCTTGCCTCATAGTTTAACTGGAACCACATCACCAATAATTTAAAAATTGCTTTGCGGCCTAGCATGTTATTTTACTTAAAAAGTCTTTATTAAGTTTTGTAGGTAAAAAGAAGACATACAAAAAAATACATAAATACATAAAAACCAAACAAACATGGTAAAAGCTAACCACTTTTACAGCTATTTCATTTCCAAATATATTTCCATTTCACTATATTACTATTTGAATTTAAACAATCACTATTATTTATCTGGTTCTATATTCAATGGATTGAGTCTCCTACTATATAGTCAACATCTATTTCTTCCATTTTATTTACATAAACCTCGACTTGTGTACATAGGCCGTGAGATTGAGAACATTTGTAAATGGTTAAAGCACAAAAACAAAATTTCAAATGTGGTTATAAAAGGTTAACTACAAAGAAATTCCAGATGTTCTCAGTTCCACGGCCTATGGACACAAATACATCCTTTGGGGCCTCCCGGGTCTTCCGAAGGACCCTCCGCCCTCCAGCACCGTCTTGGGGTCTCCGCCCGTTTCCTCCTCCCCGCATCGCCCTCCAGGCAGCCTCCTTTCCTGGGGTCCCTCTGGGCTCATCCCGCCTGAAGCACAGGAGCCTCCCGGCCTTTCCCCGCCGTCCCCGAGGAAGCCGCGCAGGGACCGGGCAGGGCTGCTCCGCGGGGCCCGCTCTCCTCCTCCTCCTCCTCCTCCTCTCGGGCGGCGCTTCCTTCCTTCTGCCGCCGGGCTCCTCCGTCCTCCTGCAGGGGAGAAAGAGAGGCGGGTCACGGCTGCATCCCCTTCCCCGCAGGGGAGACCCAGGCCGAAGCCTCTGCTTCTCACGGGCCTCCCTCCCAGCATCCCCCTCCAGACCAGGCCTCGGGAGCCCTGGCCTCCCCTTTTGCGGAGGACTCTCCCGGACTGCGACTCCCGGCATCCCCTGCGCCCTACCTGCAATCGGCCGCATGCGCGGTCGGAACGAAAAATTTCTTCTGTCGCCTCTCTGATTGCGTAAGTGAGGGCTGGAGCGGACTCCTTTACCTATTCGCCAAGCTCCGCCTCTTCCTCCTGGCACCGCCCCCTGAAGCTTGTTTCGCTTGGTCCCATTGCGAAAGTCGGGAAGAAAGGGCTTTTCCCGCCACCCCACGTTTATTTGCATCCGGACAGCTTCTACGCCATCCTATTGGTGGGCCTCACGGGGCCACGCCCCCTGCTCGACTCTGCAGCGGCCGCCTTCCTTTCTTTCATCCGGTCTAGGTTCCCTCCCCTCGCTTGGCTCCTCCCTTGAGCCGCTGACTCCGCCCAGCCGCCCCCTCCTCTCCGTCCTGTTTGGCGGAATTCGTGCTGTGGAGGCGAATGGGGGCTGCAATGGACGGAGGTTTCCCTCACAGGGCTCGGCTTTCTGCCTCCCCGGAGCTGCTTCCTACCCCGCCCCACTAAGTCTGCATTCACATAGGCATCTCCGGGTGGCCCCCTTTCCTCCTGGGGGGAGAAGGGGGTTGCATCTGGGTCTCCCCCACCAGCACCCCCAGTCCAGGTGCTCCTGGCCGCCTGGCAACAAGACCTGCTTTCTCTCCCCGCTGGAAGGAAGGGCGGGGGAGATCGCCCTCGTTATTGCCAGCCTCAAAGAAGCCTTGAATATAGCGATCCCTCTGTGTATTATAAGGATTCTGAATGAAATTTAACGGCCACCTGATCCCCGGAGACTCCTGGAAGTTTGCAAATGTTAAAACACGTTTTGTTGTTGTTGTTGTTGTGGGGCACCTACATTGTGAGAGGGGATGAGGGCACAAATCAAGGAAAGAGGATAACAACAAAAGTTCAAGTTCAAGGAGGTTTTCTTTTTTTCTTTACATTTCTACAAAGCTGTAGCTGTTCAAGTGCAACTCCACCTCCTCTTTTATTAGGTGTGTTTTGAAAATTTTAAATCCTTCTAGGTTTCATCCCACCATGTTTCAGTAATGGCAGCAATGTCATCTTTGCTCTCATGTACTGGGACTTCAGGTTCACTCTGTTTATTCTTCATACTTTGGACGTTAATGGAAAGAGGCATCTCGTCCTTTTTTATTGTGCCTGTGTTTCCTTCCGACATCTGCATTAGTCCTGGACGGTTGAGGAAATAATTTCCAAAGAACTTTGCTCATAAAAAGTTTATTCAACAACTTTATTTTTTCTCTCTCTACTCCAAGATCTCTGTACTTTTGAATTAATTTGGCAGCTCTTTGACTTTTCAGAGGGAAGGGAAAGAATTAAAACTCTTTGCTTCCTTTCCCCACCTGCCCTTTCAACAAATCACAAGAGACACACTTCAAAAACAATAAATTAGCGATAACATTCAAGTATACCAGCCAAGATGATCCCTGCAGCAGCTTTTTTCCCCTCTGGTCTGCCCCAGCCTGGAGAAAGGGATGGGCCTGGCCTTCCCCACCAGCTGACCTTCCCCCTCTGCAGCAGAGAAGTGGAGTGGGGCTTTGGCCTTGTGGCACGGAGACCCTTACTGTTGCATGAAGCAAAGGGTGGGGCTGCTTGCCCCAACAGCCGGCCTGCCTCCCTCACTGCCCATGGACTCTGTGGAGAAAGGCCTTCTGGATGTGGCTATGCCCAGAAGGGGGTTTTGAACCCTCTCGGAGTCGGGGCACGTTCTCTACCACTGGACGCTTTGTAGGATGCGATCAAAGATGCTTTTGTTGAGAAGACAATTTAATTGGGATATTCTCACCCAGCAAGGTGAACAATCCCCCACCTTGGTCCTTCAGTTAATCTAGCTGGACCTTCGATGGACGGGATGGAGAAAGGGAAGCAGAGCCAGCCCTTCCCTGTAGTTGCCAGGGTTTCTGAGCTCCTGCAGTTGAGATTCTCATGACCACAAGTGATGGGGTTCTCCTCCCTCCTTCTCCACCAAGACCCCGGACCCTTTTGCCCATGAAACAGGTTGCATGAAGGCCCCTTTTCCTCCCTTCGGTGGGAGGCTCCCTCATAGATTGGTTGGGGGGGAAAGGCGCCTGTTAAGTACTGCCGGCTGGATTCATCGAGTTGTCCCCATGGCTTTCCCATTGAGGCCTTTGGGCCCCACACATTGCCCAAAAGCTTCCTTGATCTGGTCCAGGTCTAGGACCGTGGGGTTATCGGGGTCTCCCTTCTCAACAGGGACCTTTTTTGTGGTCTTGGTATACACAGTTCTGGGCGGCAGCAAAGATATCAGACTACAAATGGCCTGCTGGGAGAGAGGGGGACCAGTGGGGGAGGGGAGGGGATCTCTGGTGTGAGGGGGGACGGGAGTATTAAGGTCATAACAGGGAGAGGTAGGTATGGCGGGAGCAGGGGGGTAGGCCGCTCTCGGGGAACGAGAATTCGCTATCTTCAAGCGATTCCTTGTTCTGGCCCCTCTGGTTTGGTTCCATCTAGCTCAGCCCGAGTACCTGGTAACCAGGGATGTCAGGGCCCTGGGCTCAAGCTGCTGCTGTTGAATGCCAGGTCGATTACTAACAAGGCCCCCCTTGTACGGGATTTAATCCTGGAAGAGGGGGCGGACCTGGCATGTATTACTGAGACCTGGCTAGGCCAGGAGGGGGGGGTTCCCCTCTCCGAGATGTGCCCGGACGGGTTCTCAGTTCAGCATCAGCCGCGACCCCAGGGAAGGGGTGGAGGAGTGGCAATTATAGCTCGCCAGAACCTAAATCCTCGAAGGAGCCCTGCCCCGGAGATTGTTGGGTGTGAGACGCTCCTTCTGAAGCTGGACTTAGGGGTTCAGGTGGGCCTTCTGCTAACGTACTTGCCTCCTAGCTGCGTTGCAAAGGCCCTGCCTGTTCTGCTCGAGGCGGTAGCAGGGCTGGCGATTGAGTTCCCCAGGTTGATGGTGCTGGGGGACTTCAACCTGCCATCGCCCGGTGAAACCTCAGAGGCAGTCCAGGAGTTCATGGCTTCCATGACAACCATGGACCTGACCCAAGTAGTTCAGGGTCCGACTCATGAGGGAGGTCACACGCTTGACCTTGTGTTTCTCTCGGGGCAGTGGAGAGATGATCTGAGACTAAGGGGTTTAGTCACAGTACCCTTGTCGTGGTCAGATCATTTCCTTCTGAGGTTGGATTTCATGGCGCCACTCCTCCACCGCAAGGAGGCGGGACCGATTAAGTGGTTCCGCCCCAGGCGCCTAATGGAATCCGAAGGATTTCAGAGGGAACTTGGGGAAATACCGGACTCCCTGGTACACGATTCATCTGAGGCTCTAGTGACTGCCTGGAATCAGGCGGCAACAGGGGCTTTAGATCGGATTGCGCCTTTGCGGCCTCTCCGTGGCAGCGGATCCCGGAGGGCTCCTTGGTTTACTGAGGAGCTCCGGGAGATGAAGCGCCTAAAGAGACGCCTAGAGCGACGATGGAGAGCCAGTAAAGCTGAGTCTGACCGGACACTTTTAAGAACTTGCATTAAGTCTTACTTAGTGGCGATACGGGCGGCAAAATGTGCGCATTTTTCCGCCCTTATTGCGTCCGCCGACTCCCGCCCAGCCGCCCTGTTTAGGGTGACGCGCTCCCTCCTCGCAAAGGGGGGGGGGGCGAAGAACCCTTGCAGGGTAGAGCTGAGGAATTTTCCCAGTTCCTGGCGGATAAAATCACTCAGATTCGGACAGACCTGGACTCCATTTGGACAGGGCAGGCCGAGATGACAGGGGCGAGTCTTAGTCCTGTTATTTGGGAGGAGTTTGAGCCTATCACTCCTGAGGATGTGGACAAGGCCATAGGAGCGATGAGCGCCTCCACTTGTTTATTGGACCCGTGTCCCTCCTGGCTGGTTTCGGCCAGCAGGGAGGTGACATGTGGCTGGCTCCAGGCTGTTGTGATCGCATCTTTGAGAGAGGGGTCCGTCCCGCAGCCCTTAAAAGCTGCGGTGGTGAGGCCCCTCCTCAAGAAGCCTTCCCTGGACCCAGCGGATTTAAAGAACTTCCGTCCAGTCTCCAACTTACCCTTCTTGGGTAAAGTTGTAGAGAAAGTGGTGTCGCTCCAACTCCTGCGGCTATTGGAGGATACTGATTATCTGGATCCCTTTCAATCGGGTTTCAGGCGCGGCTACAGTACGGAGACTGCTTTGGTCGCACTGATGGATGATCTCTGGCGAGCACGGGATGGGGGTCATTCCTCCATCCTGGTGTTACTTGACCTCTCAGCGGCTTTCGATACCATCGACCATGGTATCCTTCTGCGTCGTCTTGGGGAGGTGGGAGTGGGAGGCACTGTTTTACGGTGGTTCTCCTCCTACCTCTCTGACAGGACGCAGTCGGTGTTGACAGGAGGGCAGAGGTCGGCCCCTAGGCCCCTGGTTTGCGGGGTGCCACAGGGTTCGGTCCTCTCGCCCATTCTGTTTAACATTTACATGAAACCGCTGGGTGAGATCATCCGACGACACGGGGTGAGGTATCAGCAGTATGCTGACGATACCCAGTTGTACATCTCCACCCCGTGTCAGTTCAGTGAAGCAGTTGATGTAATGTGCCGCTGCCTGGACGATGTGAGGGTCTGGATGGGAGTGAACAGACTCAGGCTCAACCCAGACAAGACTGAGTGGCTCTGGATTTTGCCTCCCAAGGATTATGTCGACTGTCCCTCCTTGGTTCTCGGGGGAGAAAAATTGACTCCCTCGGAACAGGTCCGCAATTTGGGTGTCCTCCTAGATCCACAGCTAAAATTGGAGCAACATCTTTCAGCTGTGGCTAGGGGGACCTTTGCACAGATTCGTCTTGTGCACCAATTGCGGCCTTACTTGGAGAGGGAGGCTTTGCTCACAGTCACTCATGCCCTTGTCACCTCACGGCTAGACTACTGTAACGCGCTCTACATGGGGCTACCCTCAAAGAGCATCCGGAGACTCCAACTGGTACAGAATGCAGCTGCGCGAGCTGTAGTGGGTGTACCGAGATACACCCACGTAACACCTATTCTTCGCCAGCTGCATTGGCTGCCAATTAGTCTCCGGTCGCAATTTAAGGTGTTGGTCGTTACCTTTAAAGCCCTACATGGCTCAGGGCCAGGTTACCTTCGGGACCGCATCCTACCACATACCTCCCTACGACCGGTTAGGTCCCATAGAGAGGGCCTCCTCCGGGTCCCATCGGCCAAACAATGTCGGTTGGCGGGGCCACGGGGGAGGGCCTTCTCTGTGGGAGCCCCGTCCCTCTGGAACCAACTCCCACCAGAGATCCGGACTATCCCCACCCTGCTGGCCTTCCGTAAAGCCATAAAAACTTGGCTCTTCCGGCAGGCGGGGTGAATAGGAAGATCAGATTCCCCCCTTGAATGTTGTTTTTATAATTGTTTTAACTATGCCTTTTAATTTTAAATTATGATAATTGTTTTTATTGTACGCTTCTTATTCTGTTGTACGCCGCCCTGAGTCCCACGGGATTGGGCGGCCTATAAGAACGTCTATTAAATTAAATTAAATTAAATTACAAAGAGGATTGAAAACACACTGGAGACCTTGGCGTTTCTTGAAAGGTTTCCCAATCTTTCTGAGATGTTCAAAAGGCAGAAGAATCAGAAGTTGGGGAGAACCTATTTCAACCAACACGTTTTATGAAAAGGCAGATGCTTTCAGGAGCTGCAGCATGCAACCCAAATCCTGATTTTTTTAATGGGGGGGGGGACGCCATAGAATATCTCTTCAAAAGGCAGGAGTTTTGAAAGTACCACACAAGTGGAGAAACCAGGAGGAAAGATCCAAGTCAATTGCCCAGGGGAAGGTCAACAAACTTTTGTCTAATTCCACAGCTGCTGATTAAATTGAGGAATAAACTCCAAACCAGCAGCCCACGATAAGCAAAGAAAAAAAATAACTCCTCTCTACCTTCAAGGAAACCAGATTAAAAGAGGGCCAGAATCTGGCTAAAAACTTTATTGTTTTTCCGGAAAATCCTTCAATGGGTTACCATAAATATTATTTTTGTGATGGCCGCAATAGCTATAGAGGTAGCCCGCATTTAATCAGTCATTATGGCACTGAGGTTATGCCCATTGCTCCCGTGGCCATGTAATGAAATTTCAACGCCCTGCACTCTGCCTGACCTTCTGACCGTCCACAAGGGCCCTGCGGCTCCCCCACCTGCCCCTTTCTGACCCCATCTCTGCCCCTCCTCTGGCCCGTGAAATGAGCATGCAAAACTTCAAGAACTTCTGAAGGCTCATGGGAATGGAGACCGCTTGGAGAGCAGCGCAAGGCAGCCTCCGTAAGAAGGCCTTGCCACACACAGGCTGGGCACGCCTGACGGGCAAAAGAGAAACACTTTTGTGTGTTAGCAGGCCGGACCTTCTCCCAACCCTAGTGGGCTGGACACAAACTTTGTGATGCACTGTGGCATCTGCCATCATGCACGGTCTGCCTCGGACATCCCAGGATTTCCCCAGCCTTCCTAAGACACCCATGGCACATCGAACCTGTGATTCAGTCCACTTAAGGAGCCGTCACTTAACAAGCAGGAGTGCTGGGCTTGCAGGCTTTGAGCAATAGCAATGGCACTGATATATCGCTTCACAGTGCTTCACATCCCTCTCTAAGCGGTTCACAGAGTCATCCTCTTGCCCCCAACAATCTGGGTCCTCATTTAACCCACCTAGGAAGGATGGAAGGCTGAGTCAACCTTGAACCTGGTGAGATTTGAACTGCCAAATTGCAGGCAGCCGGCAGTCCGCAGAAGTAGCCTGCAGTACTGCGTTCTAACCACTGCGCCACCATGGCTCAAGCAAAGTGATCACATCCCACCTTGTTTTAAGAACTAAGGCAACTACCCCCACCCATCTCCCGTATTTCTAGAGAGATGCAGAATACTAAAGGTGAGTGACTTAGAACTAGACTTAGAATAGCTTTATTGTCATTTTGAATAGAGTCGAGCAATTTGCAAGTGGTGCCGGATCCTGTAATCAGCCATGGGGAGGTAGGGTAGGCAGAAGGTCCATGGATATTTCTGTGCCCCAGTGGGCCCTGTAGCCGACACAGGCATGGCCTGCGGAAGATTTCTGCATACTGGGCAGCCTGATAGCCTGCACTGGATCTCCCCCACCCCATAAGCCCCCTCCCCAGCTCTGCTTAATAACCTGTCCGAGCAGTACAACTGGGGGAGCCGGGATTGCAGTCGCTGAACAAAATGGCCACCCGACATGATTCTGAACCAATTGTGGCCGTAAGTCAAAGGCCATCTGTAATTATGTGTTCCACCCAATTTCCGCTGGCTAACAGAAGACGTACATCTCAGCTCTGGATGTTTGCTTCTCTCTTCCTCCTCTCTAGCACCTTTCCAACTAGCATCAGATTGTGCCTGAGATAAAAGGGCACCAAAAAGCATATTTTGAAAGCAAGGTTTGCACACACACACACATCCACTGATTGTCATCAATTCATATTCCCGAGTCGGCTGACGATTTGGCACGGGATACGGGCCTAAAGAGGCAGAGACATAAATCAACCTGACTTGCAGGGGTGTCAATCCCTACAGCAGCCCTGATCCAGACCGCTTGGTGCAGACCTTCCCCATCCTCAGTTCTTGAACCTGGTTTTCATAGATGACGTTCAAGCAGAGAAGATGCCTCACCCTCGCCGATCTCGCCCAGTTGGTCCAGAGGCCCCGTGGTCAGCAGAAAGTGCCCACCCATTCTGCCTGCCACTCTCGCCAGTGAACTGAGCACCACACCCCAGATCTTCAGTTGGGGGCAGCCTGGAGAAGTCCCTCCCTTCACTGGACGCTTGCTCTGGCTTAACTGAAGCAGGGCCTTTGCTGGCGATCTGGTGCTCAATCCTCGGCTTGATCTTCTTCGCCTGAAGCCAGGTCCACCCTCTGCTCATCCATGCGCTTGGCTTGGACCCGCTGGATGAGGCTGAAGAAATCCTCATCGGGCACCGTGGGGCCACGGGGGATGGAATGGGGCGGGGCACAGCGCTGGTCATCCAGGCGGGAGGACTGCAGAAAACAGGGGTGGATAAAAATTGATGATTTTTTTTAAATCTGCAATATTTGCATTTTTGGTAAACTCATTCAATGAATCCAAGCTCTGCAAGCTGAGATAACATGCACTGCATTGATGCATTCACACAATTTCACCATGAGATAAATCATAAATTAAAGTGCAGGAATATTCTTTTATCCCATTGTTTTTCAAATCTATGTACATTACAAACTGTATGATTGTTTGAGAGAAATGCATCTGTACCACCAGGCTCTGTGTGAGGAGGAAGGGCAAGCAGTAAAAATGAAAGTGAAACTGTCAGGGTATGTAGATTTAATAGCTGTAATGTCAGATGTGCCTCCGTTCAAAATCCAGGAAAGAAAGATCCCGACCCCCCCCTCCTCCCAAATACCTAAACCTCCCCCCTCTCCCGTTTCTATAGCAGCCGAAGCAAGCAAGCAGCATGGAATAGAATAGAATAACAGAGTTGGAAGGGACCTTGGAGGTCTTCTAGTCCAACCCCCTGCCTAGGCAGGAAACCCTACACCACTTCAGACAAATGGTTATCCAACATCTTCTTAAAAACTTCCAGTGTTGGAGCATTCACAACTTCTGGAGGCAAGCTATTCCACTGATTAATTGTCAGGAGGCTGACATGTAAGCTGCTGAGAGGTCGTAAGCGAAGGCAACTGGAAGCTGATGCAATGGGAATGAGGCAGCAGGGTTACTGCCACTTTAAGAAGCTGGGTAAGAAGCTGCCTATATAAGGGAAGCCATTAGAGGACAGGTCTCTTCCACTCATGTTCTCTCTTGTAGTGTATTCTCATTGCTCTTCTCCATGTATCAGTAGCTGTATGATAAGGTATTTAACCACGTATAAGTTTGTATATATTTTGCTGTATATAAACCACTATTAATTATCTAAAGGCTCTGTGTGCTACGTGCTGTCTGTTTGCTCCTGGGTTTATCTCATAATACTAATCACGCTTCCTAAACTCTAACAGAAACCTTCTAAGCAGCTTATAAATATAATATTAAAGAGCCCCTGTCATTTTAGATCCATCATGGCAGCGCCTGTTAGCGGGCATCCACTCACCTGCTACCCGCCACGTCCCTCACCTTGTTGTGCCCCTGCTGCATCACCAGCCATCCCATTAAAGTGAATGGGACTGTCAGTGAGTCAACAGCGGGTCAGAGGAGGCGCCGCTGCGGGACAAGAGATAACAGTTGCTCTTTAAAAATTATGATTTAAATCGAGTAGATTTAAATCAAGCCTTTTTATTAGTGGTTTAAATCATCATTTAAATCGACCTGATTTAAATCAAATCCAGCCTGGCAGAAAAGCAAAGGAAAAGGCCACAATCATGACTTAAGGGAGGGGAACTAAGCCAAGTTCTTCTGTTGGGTTGCTCCTGAAGGTAGCACCAGGCCCAAAAGCATGAGAAAGCACGACGCATATAACCTAATGTAGAGGGCATCCAGTGTTTGATGTGCTAAAGCTGAACTAGAGGGGTAGGCAGAAGAAGCCATACACTCTCAAGATCTTTCCCAACAATGGGGAAAGGATTGTCCACTCCTGCTTGGCTCCCCAAACGGAGGACAGGGTCACCCAGCCTGTGCTTAGTCCCTGGGGCTTCTGGACTGGCATCACACCTGTTACGTTCCGCCAAAAGCTAAGATTTGCCCAATGGTAGTTAAAAAAAGTTAGCCCCAACTTCTCGTGATCTGAGCCAGACTGCTCTGAACAGCCACATGTCGTTTATTTCATTACTGCATTTATATCCCGCTTTGTTGAAAATGGCCTATGTCGGGGTGTCCTTCCCCCTCCTCATTTCACCTCCATCTCAACAAGAAACTAATCAAGGAGAGAAGCAACCTAGAACTAAGGAGAAATTTCCTGACAGTGAGAACAATTAATCAGTGGAACAGCTTGCATCCAGAAGTTGTGAATGTTCCAACACTGGAAGTTTTAAAGAAGAGATTGGACAACCATTTGTCCGAAATGATACAGGGTTGGACTAGAAGACCTCCAACCCTAACTCTGCTACTCTAATTCTAATTATTCTAATTCTAATTATTCTAATTCTAAATATTCTAATTCTAATAATCCCTATTCGCTATCGCTATCCCATCCCATCCCAGTCTCGCCTGCAAGGTTTAACTGCAAGAAAGCAAGTGGTTCAAAATCCCGCAGTGAACCCCATGGCTAAATGATGGCTTGAACCAGGGGTGGGTTCTAACTTACCTCGCTTCCGGTTCGCTTCTTTCCATGCCACGTGGCGATGCGCAGTGGGGAAAAATCCAACCCCCCCAAAAAAAGCCAAAAACAAGATGGCAACCACATGCACAGTGCTGGAAACTTGGCTTCTGCGCATGTGCAGAAGAAAAAAAACCCGGAAAAAAGCCCCCCCCCCAATTCCCCCCCCCAAAAAAGATGGTGGCGCCCACGGACTGGCACCGACTGAACCGGTTCCATGATGTCATTGTGATGTCACCAGCTGGTCGCTACCGGTTCGGGAGAACCAGTCCGAACCAGGAGGAACCCACCTCTGGCTTGAATCCAGACCTTAGCCCCAAGGCCAAAGCATTAATGCTAAAAGAGTTCTACACTCACTCAGGGAACGTGAAGGCCTGCGCAATGAGAGAAGCCCCTCGCCCTTCGGAGGTTTGGCAGAGGTTGAATTTCCCTCCCATTTACTGTTAGAATTTCCCACCAATGGTAGGAAGGGCGGGAGAGCAATAAACCCACCTGGCATTTCATCAGCATGTTGAAGAATTCGTCGCCAGGTTCCTGGGCCTCGCCGTCCATGCGAAGGTGACCAAGGTTGCTGGGCGTGATGCGGAGGCCGGGCAGATTCCCCACGCTGGCCCGCTGGTCATCGAGCCGCCGGCTCTGGGAGCTGGCAATGAGGTCGAAGAGTTCTTCGGTCTGTGGGGAGGCCATCGATTGAGCTGGGAGAGAAACCAGCCGAGAGGTGAGTCTCTCCGGCACAGCGGCAGCAGGCAATGGTGTGCATGTGCGTGGCTGGTGCGTGGAACAGGGTGGCAGCGATGCGTTCAAGAAGCGGAGTGGCTCTGGTAATTTTGTCTGCAGCTGCCGTCTCTTTTTAGGGCAAGTGCCTCTAGCCATACCAAAAAAAAACAGGTGGCGGCTGCAGGCATGTCGCAACAAGGGGGGGGGCGAGATGCGGGCTGGTGGGGAGCCCAGAGGCGATGGTTCAGCCCTGGCTTGCCTTCCCTGGGAGGAAGGTAAGCACAAAGAAAGAGGCGGTAGTGAAGGAGGAAGCGGGGCTAGGGCCGGGGCCTCTGAAGGAGTGGAAACGGGACTGGCGAAGGGAGAGCGAGAGGCCTTTGACAGATTAGGCCAGGCCTGGGCAGAAAATAGATAGAATAGAAATTCAATTTTTTTTCCTATAGGGTTTTGAGGGCGTGGCTTGATGGGGGGGGGGTCATGTGACTGAGTGGCCGTGAGTGATGCTGAGTTGGCCATGCCCTCAGTCACAGGACCCCCCACCAAGCCATGCCCACAGAACCAATAGGGAAAAAATTTGAATGTCACTCCTGAGTACCGTATGTTCTGGCGTATAAGACGACTGGGCGTATAAGACGACCCCCAACTTTTCTAGTTAAAATATAGTGTTTGGGATATACTCACCATATAAGAAGGCCACTCCTACCATCTTTCTTTTTCTTTCTGTCTTTCTTCCTTCCTAACATCTTTCTTTCTTTCTCTTTCTTTCTTTCTTTCTTTCTTTCTTTCTTTCTTTCTTTCTTTCTTTCTTTCTTTCTTTCTTTCTTTCTTTCTTTCTATCTTTCTTTCTTTCTTCTTTCTTTCTTTCTGTCTTTCTTTCTTCCTTTCTTTTTTCCTTCCTTTCCTTTCTGTCTTCCTTCCTCCCTCCCTCTCTCTCTCTCTCTTTCTTTCTTTCGTCTTCCTTCCTTCCTTCCTAACGTCTTTCTTTCTTTCTTTCTTTCTTTCTTTCTTTCTTTCTTTCTTTCTTTCTTTCTTTTTCTTTCTTTCTTTCTTTTCTTTCTTTCTTTCTTTCGTCATATTTAATTGGTTGTCCACTAAGACTCCAAGATCCCTCCCACAGTTACCGCTTGGCCCACTTACTCTTACTTACTAAGATTGGCTGACTTACTCTGTGCCTCTTCCAGGGCAGGGACAGGGGTAGCCGCTGCTTCATCCAACTCACTCTGGGAGTCCTCCAAAGGACACCGCTGGTCTTCCATCCGGTTGCTCTGGAATTTGCTCAGAAGGTCAAAGAAACAGTCCTCGCTGGAAGGGGCTCGCTTGATTTTCTGCAATGATGATGGCCATGACGTTGAAAGAAAGGAGATGGTTGTCGATCCCTGAACATCCTCACACCTGATGGTTAGGTAAAACTACCACTGGGTTTGATTTCTCCCCCTACGCCAGCTCAGAAAAAGATCTTAAAGGAGTCTTTAATTTCTAGCTTTGCATTATTTCTTTTTAATTCAATGTTTATTTCATTCAAAGAAAAGTTAAACTACCCTGCACAAAATGTAAAACTTAAAAACAACCAAAAAATCCCCCAAAACACACAACAACAACAACAACAACAACAACAACAACGAGTTGGAAGGGACCTTGGAGGTCTTCTAGTCCAACCCCTGCTTAGGCAGGAAACCCTACACCACTTCAGACAAATGGTTGTCCAACATCTTCTTAAAAACTTCAAGAAACAGACAAGACATTGAAAAGAAATGTGCATTAAAAAAAACCCGTAACATATATACACTTATTGTCCCCCACCCTGGTTGAATATGGATTAATCTGTTGCTACAATATTAGTTCTTAGTACAATATTACTACTTAGTACCTTATATCAAAATGGACAGTGATCTATATGCACATATAGATGTATAGTGAAGGTATATATGTATGTATATACTGTGTTTTCCCAAAAATATGACCTACTCAGAAAGTAACTCCTAGTTTGATTTTTACATGTGCTCCCAATATAAACCCTACCCCCAAAATAAGCCCTAATTAAGACCCGCCCACTCCAGGGTGCATGGGTAAAAATTAAGCTAGGATGGGGATGTGGGGATGGAGCTGCCCTATCACTTACCTTCGGACAGTTGCAGCCAGGCCTCGCACACCTTGATACTTGCCTTGCCGGCCCATTTCTTCTGCAGCCGGCAAGGCTTTCCTGAAGGCATCCGCAGCCGATAACAGAGCTCTGGATCGATCTGGAGCTCTGTTATCGGCTGCAGAGGCCTTCAGGAAAGCCTTGCTGGCCGCAGAAGTAGTTCCTGAAGGCCACTGATAGCGAAAAGTGGCCAGGGGCAACGCGTGCAAGTGAGGCGAGTCAGTGGACGATCACCACCTCTGAAAATAAGACCTGGTGCCTTTTTTTTGGTGGCAAAAAAAATATAAGACAGGGTCTTATTTTTTGGGAAACACGGTAGCATGCGTATATGTGTATTATGTATATGTTTGGGTAGATACACTCTTTCTCGAGTGCAGGCAACAGAATTTCATTTTTGATGTGGGCCGGTGTGCTCGCAAGAAAAAAATGTCAATAAAGTTTATAATAATAATAATAATAATAATAATAATAATAATAATAATAATAATAATAATAATAATAATGATGATGATGACGACGACAACAACAACAACAACAACAACAACAACAATAGAGTTGGAAGGGACCTTGGAGGTCTTCTAGTCCAACCCCCTGCTTAGACAGGAAACCCTACACCACTTCAGACAAATGGTTATCCAACACCTTCTTAAAAACTTCCAGTTTTGGAGCATTCACAACTTCTGGAGGCAAGTTGTTACATTAATTGTTCTAACAATTAATCAGATAATTAAAATAAGGTAGGATAAGTTATCTTATCCTACCTTATTTTACCTTATCCTATCCTATCCTATCCTATCCTATCCTATCCTATCCTATCCTATCCTATCCTATCCTATCCTATCCTATCCTATCCTATCCTATCCTATCCTATCATCTTATCTTATACCTTATACCTTATAATCTTATCTATCTTAGATATGATTCCCAGAGCTTGTATTTAAGCAATTGACCCCCTACTGTCCCCACTGTCTACTGACTGCAGCGCCATCATCCTCTGCCTGCATGCCACCATTCATGATGCCTGGATGACTGAACAGTTGCACTGCCACACATTTGCAGAAGGAAGGTGTGGCTGCAAGGTATGTCCCCCCCCCCCCCCAAAAAAATCAAGACCGGATCCCGAATGGTGAGGTCAAATTTATTATTTCTGTTATGGGTGCTGTTAGAACCCTGTTCAAACGATTGGTTTGCTAATATATGAACAAGCCACAAATCAATGTTATGTGTATATTGCTTTAACTGCATTGAAGGCTGATTACTATATAAGGAAGCAAGAGAGCATGCTCTGAATGCTGTCTGTGTTTGATGATTGTTGAAGGTGTGTTCCGGAGTGCTGACTCTCTGCTAATTATCTCTGCTGCTTCACTGATGAGTAATTGTCTTTGTGACTGTTTGAAAGTGCTGTGAAGAGCTGCTGTGAAAGAGTAACTATCTGTGATAGAGTAGATTTAATTGTTAGCTGTAATCTTTGTTTGTTAGTTAAAACAAAGATAGGCAAGAAGAAGATTCTTCGCATTGACTGATTTACTGTGTATGACTTGGACTTCCTATTTGAACTTTGCTACTACTTTAAGTAAACTATTTGTAAATACTAAACATATTCTGTTTATTGACTGAATAGCATTGATATCAAACTGCAACACCACAACCACAATCACTATTTCGCTGTGTATGTGCTCAACAGCACAATAACTCCTTAACAGGTGCTGACTTGATCTTTTTCCTCACCCCACTCTGCTGGAAGATATTGAAATAGGAAGCACCAAACGGAGCCTGTTCGCTTCCCAATGCAAGTACAAATCTCGAGCAACAGTAGCAGAAATGAGAGTTTGAAGGGACCTCTGGAGGTCTTCTAGCTAGCTTCGCTTCAAGCTAGCTTTGCTGGCTGAGGGACTCTGGGAGTTGAAGTCCACAAGTCTTAAAGTTGCCAAGGTTGGAGACCCCTGGACTAATCCAACCTCCTGCTCAAACAGGAGACAGCTCAGCCATCAAAACTGGCTTTAAATATAGGAAATCCAGGAGTTACGGCATCTCTTTTCCTTACAACGTCCAAGGGTAAGTGGACATGCCCAGTGGTAGGATTCAAATAATGTAACAACCGGTTCTCTGCCTTAATGACCAGCTGGATAGGCGTGGCTCGGTGGCCATTTGACCGTGTGGGCATGGCCAACTCAACAACATTCACATCAATGGGCGCTTCACCTTAGCTGTTACAATGTAATAAGGGTTAACCGGAGAGGCAGTTTCTGTAAGCCGGGCAATAAAGATTAGGCTAGAAACACCACCAGAATGTTTCCTTCCTGCCTTCCTTACAGGATTAGCCGTGTGAAGTGGGGGGGAAAATAAGATTTCTTCCAACAACCGGTTCTCCGAAGGGCTTAGAAAGTTAACAACCGGTTCTCCCGAATAGATGCGAACCGGCTGAATCCCACCACTGGACATGCCTACAGGAAAGGGCTCTCAAAATCACTCTGGGGGAAAAAAAGCCAGACAATGTTTGATTTCAGAGCTGTGAAATGTTTCCAGTTTCTGTCCCCGAGTTTCTTTCAGCTGCTTCTGTTAAACTCCACACTAGAGAGAGTTAAACTGTTTGCCTTCAATAAAGAGTTTCACAGAGATATCACCTGCTGGTTATAAATACTGTTTCTGACAGTAAACTGTCTCCCCCTGCAAAAAAAAAACCCTCACAAAACCTAGCTTGTTGCCTCCACAATAATGTAAAGTTAGCTTTCCGCCTTATGGTGCTGAAAGACAAGAACACAGAAATACCCCAAAGACATGGAAAGGCTGGGCTAAGGGGGGGGGGAAGGAAGGGTGTCCATCTTCCCAAAGTCATATTTAGAAATAGAGTCTAAAATTATTGGCTGTGATTTTAAAAGCTGCCTGGCTTTGTAGAGCCAGGAGGAGGACAGCACGTTCCAGCCAGGTTTGCTCGCCGAAATTACCGTATTTCTAAACTGTGTGCCCAAATTAGCAATATTACAAACCTTGTCTTTGACTCCCAACAGTTATTTCCGTGCTGTAAACATAGACTCTAAGTCAGAATCGGAATAGAGCTGGAAGGGACCTTAGAGGTCTTCTAGTCCAACCCCCTGCTCAAGCAGGAGACCCTATACCAGTGATGGCCAACCTTTTCCGGACTGAGTGCCCAAAGCGCACGTGTGCCCGAACCAGAGGTGGGTTCCTGCCTGTTTTTGCCGGTGCGGTTAATAGCTGTTGTTCGGCGCAGAGCCGAAGATGCTGCTGCCGTTCGCGGCATGGGAGCTTTCCCCGGGCACTTTCCCCGCCCACATGAACGCCGCCAATTGCGTTCTTTTGCCCTCTGCGCATGCAGAATGCTTTGCGCATGCGCAGAGGGCAAAAGAACGCAATTGGCGGCGTCCATGCGGGGGGCAGCAGCGCCCGGGGAAAGCCCCCGCGTCGCGAACAGCAGCAGCGTCTTCGGCTCTGCACCGAACAACAGCTATTAACCGCACCGGCAGGAACCCACCTCTGGCCCGAACCCCCAAAATGCAATGCGAGCACGGCCCCTGTTGTCACGTTGTGAATATTGTCAGTTGTATGTCTATGCAGGGTGATGCACCCCTATCCTAAATATGACGGTACTTTCCAATACAAGCAGAACACGTGATATGATGTTTTGCGCATGTCTACATTCCTAATCCACCATTAATTCTCTTCTGCCTTAGCTCTTGACCTGAACGGTCGTGTTTCTTAGCAAAGATGTTAATTATTCAGGATTTATTGTTTTTGTACTGAAATAAATATTTTTTATTAGACATTTAATCTCGGCTTCATTTCTAAATGTCTGAATTCCAAATAAAGATCAAAACATCGCCTCTATGAGATTTTATTCTCATCCTAACACCTGTACAATAACATCTTCGCCCCTGTGGATTGGCTGACTCCACATCGGACTGCTGGGAGGGGTTTCCAATTCCTTTATCCTAACTGTATGGCCTGAGGGGCCTTCAGAGCCTGCTTTCTCTTCGCCCTGCTATCACCTCGATTCAATAAAAGGTTCCTTTTGAAATGCTAAGTTTCAAGAGCCTTTACTTTCTTGAGTAAGGGGGAGAGGCTGGGCCTTACACACACACACACACACACACACACACACACACACACACACACACACACACACACACACACACACACACACACCCTGCATGAAGAGGCTGGCGAATTTCTCCCAGTTTCATTCCCTTCCCCGCCTGCTGGCAGGAAGAGAACCACGATGGCTCTCCAAAACTGAAACGGGCTGAATGAGTGGAGGCAGGGTTAATTTAGCATGCATGTTTAGCCTCCTTTGGAACAGGTTGTGGGCACAGGAGAGTGGGGGGATAAGTGTGTGGGAAGGGAGTTAAGCCAAGCTATTTCTGAAAACGAGTCTCTCGCTCTTCCGAAAGAGGGCTAAGACCGTGTCCAAAATAAAATCAGCCAAAAGGCAAAGGAGATGGGGAAGGATCCAAGCTTAAGCAGGAGGCAATAGCACTTAAGACTTATATACCGCTTTACAGTGCTTTCCAGCCCTCTCTAAGCGGTTTACAGAGTCAGCTTCTTGCCCCCAACAATTTGGGTCCTCATTTTACCGACCTGGGAAGGATGGAAGGCTGAGTCAACCTTGAGCTGGTGAGACTCGAACTGCTGGCAATGGGCAGAATTATTTATTTATTTATTTATTTTGTGAGATTTATATACCACCTCACAGTGCAAGCACTCTCTAAGTGGTTTACACCAGTAAGCAATGTATATTTATATTACCCCCAACAATCTGGGTCCTCATTTTACCTACCTCTGAAGGATGGAAGGCTGAGTCAACCCTGAGCTGGTGAGATTTGAACCGCTGACCTGCGGATCAGTGTCAGCTAAAGTGGCCTGCAGTACCTGCCTCTAACCGCTGCACCACCACAAAGTCGGGGGTGTGGACTTATGTTGGAAGAGAAAGGCAGAAGGGAAGCAATCAATATACTGCGAGTCCAAGAAGGGGTGGAAGGCCACGGACGGGACTGAGCGGCATCTAACAACAGCTGGGTGTCACTGAAGCAAAACACAGCTCAACCCCCCTCCCCTCCAGATTAAACTGTACAAAGTACAGCCGTGTAAAACTCCCCCATTTTCCGATGGCAGGAGAAATGGCCACTGCCTCGAATTAGCCTCACCCCGCTGTTTAAATAAACCTTGTGCAGCACAGAATTTGTAGTCTCTCTACTACTGCAATATTTCTCAATGTTAGTAAATTGTAAGTTATTTGGACAATTGGCAGACTTTTCTCCAGCTGACATGCTCCCAGAATACTGGGTGACCGGTCCTTTCCCCTTTCCCCCCTCTTTCCCCTTCTTTCCTTTCCTTCTTCTTTCCTCCTTTCCTTCTTCCTTTCCTTTCTTTCCCTTCTTTCCTTTCCTTCTTCATTCCTCCTTTCCTTCTTCCTTTCCTTTCTTTCCCTTCTTTCCTTTCGTTTCCTCCTTCCCTTCCCTTCTCCTTTCCTTTCCTCCTTCCCTTCCCTTCCTTTCCTTTCCCTTCTTTCCTTCCCTTCTCCTTCCCTTCCCTTCCCTTTCTCTTTCCTTCTTTCCTTCCCTTTTTCCTTTCCTTTCCTTTCCTTTCCCTTCCCTTCTTTCCTTTCCTTTCCTCCTTCCCTTCCCTTCCCTTCCCTTTCTTCCTTTCCTTTCCTTTCCTCCTTCCCTTCCCTTCTCCTTCCCTTCTTTCCTTTCCTTTCCTCCTTCCCTTCCCTTCTTTCCTTTCCTCCCTCTCTTCCCTTTCCTTCTTTCCTTTCCTTTCCTCCTTCCCTTCCCTTCTTCCTTTCCTTTCCTTTCCTTTTCCTTCTTTCCTTTCCTCCTTTCCTTTCCTTCTCCTTCCCTTCTTTCCTTTCCTTCCTTTCCCTTCTTTCATTTCGTTTCCTCCTTCCCTTCTCCTTCCCTTCTTTCCTTTCCTCCTTCCCTTCCCTTTCCTTCTTTCCTTTCCTTTCCTCCTTCCCTTCCCTTCCCTTCTTCCTTTCCTTTCCCTTTCCTTCTCCTTTCCTCCTTCCCTCCTTCCTTTCCTTTCCTTTCCTTTCCTTTCCCTTCTTTCCTTTCCTTTCCTCCTTCCCTTCCCTTCCCTTCTCCTTTCCTTCTTTCCTTTTGTTTCCTCCTTCCCTTTCCTTCCCTTTCCTCCTTCCTTTTCCTTCTTTCCTTTCGTTTCCTCCTTCCCTTCTCCTTTCCTTTCCTTTCCTTTCCCTTCTTTCCTTTCCTTTCCTTCTTCCTTTCCCCTTTCTAATATGCAGTCACCCTTGGGGGGGGGAGGAGAAGCCAGATTTTCCAAGCTGTATGAGAGAGACCTGCTACCACAGAAAAGACACGCTTCCTATCTTCCATCCCATGGGAATATTTTTAGGGGAAGGGGCTAAAAGCCCATGCCCACCCTCTTCGACCTGGCGGGATGGATATTAGGGAAAGGTGGTTCTGAAGGGCGCCCAGCCCTGTGCCAGGTGGGGCTTTAAAAGAGGGACAGCCAGCACCTTGAGTGGCACCCAGAAAAAAACTGCAAGCCAGGGCATAGCTTTAAAAACTCCCCTGGTGGGGCAGACGCCTGGCAAACAATAATATATATATAAAAAAATAACTAAAAGTTGCTAAGATTGCGAAGCAGCACTCTAGGGAGGCAGATGGAGAGCTGGCCCTTCTGGAAGAGGACCAAGGACCCCTGAGCATCCCCAGGGCAGCCCCGGTTTCCCAACAGCTGTTGGGGGAGCCGGGCAGATCCCCCACCAACTCCGCCAGACCTTCTATTTTAGCAAAGCGGGCTAGATTAAACCGGGGCTACTCCTAGGTAGAGGCAGATGTAAGAGGCAGGGGGTTGGACTAGATGACTTGCAAGGTCCCTTCCAAGTTATCTGTTAGTTTAAGCCGCCTGGTGGGGTGGGGTGGGGGAATCGGCTGGGAAGCAGGCGGCAAAATCCCCTATGGTGGGTTTTTGAGCCCACGCAGGGAAGGGGGAGAAAGCATTCCCCCCAACAGGACCCCCACTCGGCTTCCACGCTTCTCCTTTTAAGCCGAGATGCCACTGCTTGGCTTTGAGCATCGTGGCTTGTTGATGGAAACCCTCCCCCCCGGGGGGGGCTGCTTCCGCGGATCAAGATCTAACAACAAGGTCTAACAACAACAACAACAACAACAACAACAACAACACACACACACAAACTTTTCTCCAACTTGCCGGTTCAGGCGATGTTCCCCCCGCGGGCGCCCGCTTGCAGAACCACCCCGTGCAGGGACCCTGCTGCCGGCGCCCAGCTGCGGAGCTGCCTCCTTCCCGCTCGGCGGCTCCCGAAGCCCAGCCGCCTTACTCACCCGGCAGGGCTCATCCTCCTCCGTCCTCTTCCTCCGCTTCCAGCGCCCGGGAGCAGCCGGGGGAGGCGGCGCGCCCCGCCCCGGCAAGCCACGAGTCGTCCGAGCCGGGTGCGGAGCCGGGGACGCCGCTCTGCTTGCGGTGGTGGGTGGGTGGGCTGCTCAGAAGGGAGAGCCAAGAGATCTCTAAATCCTGCCCCCTTTTTTGTGGTGGGGTGGGGGTGGAGGACGACAACTCAGGCTTCCTTAGGAAGATCCCAAGTTAAAGGCGGATTAGATTAGATTATTATTAGAGTTGGAAGGGACCTTGGAGGTCATCTAGTCCAACCCCCTCTCTCAAGCAGGAGTCCCTACTACAACATTTATTTATTTATTTATTTATTTTGTGAGATTTATTTAGATTTAGATTTTTAGATTTATTATTAGAATTGGAAGGGACCTTGTAGGTCATCTAGTCCAACCCCCTGCTCAAGCAGGAGTTCCTACATCATTTGAGACTATATACCGCCTCACAGTGCAAGCACTCTCTAAGCGGTCTACACAAGTAAGCAATATATATTTATATTGCCCCCAACAATCTGGGTCCTCATTTTACCTACCTCGGAAGGATGGAAGGCTGAGTCAACCTTGAGCCGGTGAGATTTGAACAGCTGACCTGCGGATCAGTGTCAGCTAAAGTGACCTGCAGTACTGCCTCTAACCGCTGCGCCACCTCGGCTCTTTTTCATTTCAGACAGATGGCAGTCCAATCTCCTTTTGAGAGTCTCAAGGAGGACTCCTTGATGGTGAGAATAATGAACCAGTTGAACGGCTTGCCACCAGAAGTTGTTTAACAGGAACAGAGTTGGAAGGGACCTTGGAGGTCATCTAACCCCCCTGCTCACGCTGGAGACCTATACTAGGGATTTGAACCGCTGAACGGCCAACCTTTCTGATCCACAAGTTCAGTGTCTTAGCCACTGAGCCACCTAGTCTGGGTGCTCCATCGCTGGAAGTTTTTAAGATGCTGTTGGATAACCATTTGTCTGAAATGGTCTAGGAGGGTCTCCTGCTTGAGCAAGGGGTTGGACTAGAAGACCTCCAAGGTCCCTTCCAACTCTGTTATTATTGTATTCTATTTTGGACAAGAAGGAATGGGTGGAAGGTCATTATAGAGATCCAA
Organism: Diadophis punctatus similis; assembly: GCA_023053685.1. NCBI lineage: Eukaryota > Metazoa > Chordata > Lepidosauria > Squamata > Dipsadidae > Diadophis > Diadophis punctatus. The sequence continues at coordinate 1,252,242 of JALIGW010000083.1, forward strand.
TCTAGATTTGAAGATAAATTTCCTGACGGCGAGAGTCATTTATCCATGGCTTCTCTCCAGAAGTTGTGGGTCCTCCCTCATCTTGATTTTTTAAAAATTCCCTCTCTATGAAGAAGCAGGCTGTAGGATATCCCATCCAGTTCTTCGTGGCCAAAAAAGACCATCCAATAGAAACGGAATAGCCACCCACCCACCAAATACCTAGCAAAAAGAGGAATACAGAATATAATACAAAATAATAAGAGTTGGAAGGTACCTTGGAGGTCATCTATTCCAACCCTCCCCACCCAAGCAGGAGGCCCTACACAACTTCTGACAGATGGCAACCCAGTCTCTTCTTGAAAGCCTCCAGTGATGAAGCTCCCACAACTTCCGAAGGCAACTTCTGTTCCATGGGTTGATTGTTCTCATTGTTAGAAAGTTCCTCCTTATTTCCAGGTTGAATCTCTCCTTGTTCAGTTTCCATCTATTATTCCTTGTCTGGCCTTCAGGTGCCTTGGAGAATAGCTTGTCCCCCTCCTCTCTGTGGCAGCCCCTCAAATATTGGAACACTGCTATCATGTCACCCCTGGTCCTTCTCTTCGCCAGACTGGCCAAGCTCAGTTCCTGCAACCGCTCTTTGTATGTTTTAGCCTCCAGTCCCCTAATCATCTTGGTTGCTCTTCTCTGCACTCTTTCTAGAGTCTCAACCTCTTTTTTATAGTGTGGTGACCAAAACTGGATGCAGTACTCTAGGTGTGGTCTTACTAAGGCTTTATAGCAGAGGTCTTCAAACTTGGCAACTTTAAGACTTGTGGACTTCAACTCCCATAGCTGGCTGAGGAATTCTGGGAGTTTAGATTTTAGATTTATTATTAGAGTTGGAAGGGACCTTGTAGGTCATCTAGTCCAACCCCCTGCTCAAGCAGGAGGTCCTACACCCTTTGAGACAGATGGCAGTCCAGTCTCCCCTTGAAGGTCACAAGTGTTGGGGCTCTCACAACCTCCGCTGGCAAGCTGTTCCACTGGTTGATCCTCTCACCGTCAGAAAGTTTCTCCTCACTTCCAGGTTGAATCTCTTCTTGGTCAGCTTCCATCCGTTATTCCTTGTTTGGCTTTCTGGTGCCCTAGAGAACAGCCTGACCCCCTCCTCTCTGTGGCCTCCCCTCAAGTATTGGAACACTGCTATCATGTCAGCCCTGGTCCTCTTCGCTAGACTGGCCAAGCTCAGTTCCTGCAACCGCTCTTTGTATGTTTTATTTTCCAGACCCTTTATCATCCTGGTTGCTCTCTTCTGCACTTTCTCTAGGGTTTCAATGTCTTTTTTGTAGTTTGGTAACCAAAACTGGATGCAGTACTCTAGGTGTGGTCTGACCAAGGCTTTATAGAGAGGTACTAGTACCTCTCTGGTCCTTGATTGTATCCCTCTATTTATGCAGCTCCACACAGTTGAAGTCCACAAGTTTTGAAGTTGCCAAGTTTGGGGACCCCTGCAAGTTTTAACAGATTAACAGAGTTGGAAGGGACCTTGCAGGTCATCTAGTCCAACCCCCTGCCCAAGCATGAGACCCTACATCTGCCTCTACCTAGGATCAAACTCATAACCTCCTCGTGAGGCAATCAAGTTTATAGAGTGGTATTAGTACCTCCCTTGATCTTGAATGTATCCCTCTGTTAATACAACGGAGGAAGCTCTTGGTGCTTCCTTATTTTATATCTATTTACTAATCAATTTTATACAGCTGTCCATCCCAAGATGGCAGAGTTAGGGTTTGTGTCCTTCCCACAAGACAAAAACATCCCTGGGGCAAGGAGGCTGCTCTCAATTGGGACAGAACTCCCTTCCAAGATTTGGCCCAGCTGGCAGGGGAGTCCAGCTGCAGCGGCGCTTTTAAGCCAAGGAAAATGGGCACAGATGCGTGGCAAGGTAGACGTGTTCTCCTTCAACCAGCCAGAGGTCTTAACCCCTGAGTGGGCGTTTAAAGAGGGCCCGGCCAGCTACGCTGGTCGTGCCAGGCTTAGCAGATGGTACCGCAGTCAATGAAGAAGGGAAGAAAGAAAAGAAAAAAATAGAAGAAGGGTGGAGCCTTCCCTCCCCGGCTGAGCTATTTTACTGGAATTTGGAAGAACTGCAATTCCTTCAATTAGGCCAAGGCAAGCCTTCAATTGCCCACCCACTGCTGACAGATCTTTGGCTCCCTTTCAGGAGTCCAAAAGAGAAGAACGCCGGCCTTCAAAAAGAGGTTTCTTCAGGCGCAACGTCTTGCCAATTCAACTCCAACACTGAGCAGAGCTAGATTACAAACACAGATTACACACAGATTGACAGAGTTGGAAGGGACCTTGTAGGTCATCTAGTCCAACCCACCCCCAGCCCGCCTACACCGTTTCTGACAGATGGCAGTCCAGTCTCTTCTTGAAAGCCTCCAGGGATGAAGCTCCCACAACCTCTGAAGGCAACTTCTGTTCCATGGGTTGATTGCTCTCACTGTCAGGAAATTTCTCCTAATTTCCAGGTTGAATCTCTCCTTGATCAGTTTCCATCCATTATTCCTTATCTGGCCTTCAGGTGCTTTGGAAAATAGCTTCACCCCCTCCTCTCTGTGGCAGCCCCTCAAATATTGAAACTCTGCTATCCTGTTTCCCCTGGTCCTTCTCTTCACTAGACTAGCCGTGCCCAGTTCCTGTAACCATTTTTCATACATTTTAGCCTCCAGTCCCCTAATCATCTTTGTTGCTCTTCTCTGCACTCTTTCTAGAGTCTCAACCTCTTTTTTATAGTGTGGTGACCAAAACTGGATGCAGTATTTTAGGTGTGGTCTTACTAAGGTTTAATAGAGTGGTATTAGTTAAGTAGAGCTAAGGTGAAGCTGAACCAGCCAGTCGGGATCCAGAAAAAGACATCAAGCCTTCTCCAACCACAAATGGCACCTGAAGGATCTCTTCTCCTTGGTGGTCCTGAGGGTGGAGCCCCCAAAGATCTTATCTGCAACCTTGAATTAAAGAAAAACTTCCTAACAGTGAGGACAATTAACCAGTGGAACAGCTTGCCTCCAGATGTTGCAGGGGCTTCAACACTGGATGTTTTTAAGAGGAGATTAGACAGTCACTTATCTGAAATAGTATAGGTTCTCCTGCTTGAGCAGGGGGCTGGACTAGAAGACCTCCAAGGTCCCTTCCAGCTCATTCTATTGTTCTGTTTTCTATTCCACTCCACTCCACTCTATTCTCTTGGTTCACATGTCATTAAGCCCAGTGGTTCGGGCTTAAGGGGATGGATGAATTCGCTTGGCCTTGAAAAGACCAAATTCAGAATGTCTATGAAAATCTCAGGGGATCCTCCTACAAAACTCTATGCTTGCTATAGCATTTATTTGCACATAACTGGACACAAAGAAACACACAGCCGTCATTTGACCATCTTGGGTAGATGTTCTTGAATTCACTTTCCTAATTAAACAGGGTCAGGCGAAATCGCTCAGAAAAATCGTCAAATCCTCCTGTGGGGCAGACGGAAGCTTTCGTGCTTAAGAGGCCAAGAACGTTCATCAAAGGAGAGAGGTTTTTTTTTTAAATTAGACTTGATTACCTGGGGAAGAAGAATTAAAAATAGTGACAAATTGAGAGGAGGCCGGGAAGGAGAAGTGGTGCTGCTTTGCAAGAGAGGATCCAAATTCACTCCTTTTTCCTGCATCCTAAGTCCTCCTTCTCTTCTTAGCTGAGCTTCATCAGATTCCAAACATGATTATGCTTTTATAATAACATGATTATTAAAACATACAAAGAGCGGTTGCAGGAACTGAGCTTGGCCAGTCTGGCGAAGAGAAGGACCAGGGGTGACATGATAGCAATGTTCCAATACTTGAGGGGCTGCCACAGAGAGGAGGGGGTCAGGCTGTTCTCTATGGCACCAGAAAGCCAAACAAGGAATAACGGATGGAAGCTCACCAAGGAGAGATTCAACCTGGAAGTGAGGAGAAACTTTCTGACAGTGAGAGCGATCAACCAGTGGAACAGCTTGCCAGCGGAGGTTGTGAGAGCCCCAACACTTGCGACCTTCAAGGGGAGACTGGACTGCCATCTGTCTCAAATGGTGTAGGAACTCCTGCTTGAGCAGGGGGTTGGACTAGATGACCTACAAGGTCCCTTCCAACTCTAATAATAAATCTAAATCTAAAATCTAAAATAATTATTTTTAAATTTTATTAGCGGATTCCCCCCCCCCCCCCGTTGCCACTGTAGCAGAAACTCACTGGGCAGCCAAACACAGCCTCTGGTTGCCTTGATAGCCAATGCAAATGAAGAAAAAAACCAAGCTTAAGAGCAGTAACTGTGAGAGGGATCGTGGAGTCTTAGCGGACAACCAGTTAAATATGAGCCAGCAGTGTGCGGCATCAGCAAAAAAAACTCCAATGCAATCCTAGGTTGCATTAAGAGGGATACAATCAAGATCAAGTGGGGTACTAATACCACTCGATAAAGCCTTAGTAAGAACACACCTAGAATTCTGACTCCAGTTTTGGTCCCCACACTATAAAAAAGGATGTTGAGACTCTAGAAAGTGTGCGGAGAAGAGCAACCAAGATGATTAGGGGACTGGAGGCTAAAACATACGATGAAGAGCCGAGGTGGCGCAGCGGTTAGAGAGCAGTACTGCAGGCTACTTTAGCCGACTGTGATCATTTGAGTTCAGCTGTTCGAATCTCACCGGCTCAGGGTTGACTCAGCCTTCCATCCTTCCGAGGTAGGTAAAATGAGGACCCAGATTGTTGGGGGCAATGTAAAATATATACATTGCTTAATGGTGTAAACCGCTTAGAGAGTGCTTGCACTATGGGGCGGTATGTAAGTCTCATAAATAAACAAACAAACAAACAAACAAATAAATAAATAGGTGCCACCACCGTTTCAAAGATGTACTCTCTGTAACCATGGAGGCGGTATATAAATCTCACTAATAAATGATAAATAAATAAATGAACAGTTGCAGGAATTGGGTATGTCTAGTTTAATGAAAAGGAGGACTAGGGGAGACATGATAGCAGTCTTCCAATATCTCAGGGGCTGCCACAAAGAAGAGTCAAAGTTATTCTCCAAAGCACCTGAGGGTAGAACAAGAAGCAATGGGTGGAAACTAATCAAGGAGAGAAGCAACTCAGAACTGAGGAGAAATTTCCTGACAGTTAGAACAATTAACCCGTGGAACAGCTTGCCTCCAGAAGTTGTGAATGCTCCAACACTGGAAGTTTTTAAGAAGAGATTGGACAACCATTTGTCTGAAATGCTATAGGATTTCCTGCCTAAGCAGAGGGTTGGACTAGAAGACCTCCAAGGTCCCTTCCACCTGTGCTATTCTATTCTGTTAATCTGTTAAAAACCTGCATTTCGCTCCCACCCACCCCACAAAGGAGGAGTGGATCGCCACATCCATCCTTTCTTTGACATAGAATCACCTTGTCAAGTAAGTTCCGGGCGACTTTAAAGCGGCAGGAATTAAATGTTTTTCAAATGACCCGAGAGACTATTATATCAGCAGGAAGACTCAGTGGGACGAGACCAGGTCTCTAAATTTAGCCCTCCCACGCTTATAATCCTACGCCGGCCCATTGGGTCGAGAAGGTGAAAGAAGAAATCTAAATTTAAAAGAAAATAAAAGGCTGGGGGGGGGGGAGAATCTCCAGGGCAGGTTTCAGGTGGCACATAGCTCCCCCCCCTCACCTCCAGTTAAGGGGTCCCTTTGCAATGCCTGGCTTGTGAAATTTGTGTTTTGGGGGGAAAAAACACCTGTAACTTTGGTCTATTGCTCTGCAAAGCTGGCAAGCCCGTAACAGTTACCGCGTGGTCCTTGAGTTGTGACCACAACTGGGATTTTCCTCGCTAAGCAAGGCAGTTATAGGGAGTCCTCGACTTACAAAAGTTCATTTAGTGACTGTTTCAAAGTTACAACGGCACTGAAACGTGTGCCTGATGACCGTTTTTCACACTTACGACCTTCGTATCGTGCTCATGGGATCAAAATTTGGACGCTTGGCAATTGACTCATATTTATGACGACCGCAATGCAGATCTTCTTTTGCAAACTTCAGGCAATGGAGAAGCCAGATTCACTTAATAACCGTTGTTCCTCACAACTGATAAGATTGTGAATCTCACTCCAAGCCCAAATAATTCTTACTGTATTTGATTTTTTTTTAGATTTAGATTTATTATTAGAGTTGGAAGGGACCTTGTTGGTCATCTAGTCCAACCCCCTGCTCAAGCAGGAGTTCCTACACCATTTGAGACAGATGGCAGTCCAGTCTCCTCTTGAAGGTTGCAAGTGTTGGGGCTCTCACAACCTCCGCTGGCAAGCTGTTCCACTGGTTGATCGCTCTCACCGTCAGAAAGTTTCTCCTCACTTCCAGGTTGAATCTCTCCTTGGTCAGCTTCCATCCGTTATTCCTTCTTTGGCTTTCTGGTGCCATAGAGAACAGCCTGACCCCCTCCTCTCTGTGGCAGCCCCTCAAGTATTGAAACACTGCTATCATGTCACCCCTGGTCCTTCTCTTCGCCAGACTGGCCAAGCTCAGTTCCTGCAACCACTCTTTGCATGTTTTATTTTCCAGACCCTTTATCATCCTGGTTGCTCTCTTCTGCACTTTCTCTAGGGTTTCAATGTCTTTTTTTTGAAGGATCACTGGGTGGCATTTCTGGTCAGGTCCTCTGCTTTTTTCCCCAAAGGGCAAGTGGACTTTCTTGTTTTTTTCTTTTGAAGACGTTTCGCTTCTCATCCAAGCAGCTTCTTCAACTCGTTGCCTCTTGAAAAAGCACCTTTGGGGACGTTTATGATGATAGAAATACTGTGTATTATTGTTGAGTAAGAGGTTAATTTTAGATCTGTATCCGCACCGTAGAAAGCTGTATTACTTTTTCCTCTT
>JALIGW010000083.1:1264137-1286637 GCA_023053685.1 Diadophis punctatus similis
GGAAAACCCAGACTGGTCTACACTATGGTTTAAAATCCTAAAGCAAAATAGGTTATGTTCCCAGAGCACCCAATAGCCTGGTTTCTTAATTAACCCAATTCCCTGGCTTTGCATAACAAATTAAGCCCAAATAGCTTGCAAGTTCAACACATTCAGTGACAGAAAAACCTTCATTAATCAAGGTGAACAGCACCCATGTTAAGAACCTGTAGATGCAGCCAATAGCTGTTTAGGTGACCTGGTTTTAATATTTTGTGATTCCTCCATAAGTGATATCAGGTTTAACGTAATGGCTTGGCTTACCGGTTCATGACTGCATTCACACAACCCAGTGTAAATCAAAAAGTACCAATTTTAGAAAAAAACAGAAAAAAACAATTGCTTCCAATCTGCTTTCCATTGAGGAGCTGTATACTGCACGAGTCAAAAAGAGGGCTGTGAAAATATTTACTGACCCCTCGCATCCTGGACACAAACTGTTTCAACTCCTACCCTCAAAACGACGCTATAGAGCACTGCACACCAAGACAACTAGACACAAGAACAGTTTTTCCCCGAACGCCATCACTCTGCTAAACAAATAATTCCCTCAACACTGTCAAACTATTTACTAAGTCTGCACTACTATTAATCTTCTCATCGTTCCCATCACCCATCTCCTCCCACTTATGACTGTATGACTGTAACTTTGTGGCTTGTATCCTTACGATTTATATTGACTGGTTGCTAATATGATTTGATTGAGGAGAGGGAGAGGGAGAGGGAGAGGGAGAGGGAGGAGAGGGAGAGGGAGAAGAGGAGAGGAGAGGAGAGGAGAGAAGAGAAATTGGAAGAGAGGATAATTTAGAAGAGAACAGAATATAGGGAGAGGAGAGGAGAGGAGAGGAGAGGAGAGGAGAGGAGAGGAGAGGAGAGGAGAGAAGAGAAGAGAAGAGAAGAGAAATTGGAAGAGAGGATAATTTAGAAGAGAACAGAATATAGGGAGGGAGAGGGAGAGGAGAGGAGGAGGAGGAGGAGGAGGAGGAGGAGGAGGAGGAGGAGGAGGAGGAGGAGGAGGAGGAGAGAATTTAGAAGAGAAGAGAATATAGAACAGAACAGAATATATTCTTTATTGGCCAAGTGTGATCGGACACAAAAGGAATTTGTCTGCTGCATAAGCTCAAAGTGTACATATAAACAGCAAGTAATAGGTCACAGGGCATAAATCATAGTTACAATCATTAATCATAAGTTAGAAATAACAATTGATAAATCATAAGAAACCAATAGGAGAAGATACTAGGAAAGATGGAAAGGAGACAGTGCTGTGAGAATGGGGTGACTCATTCCTGAAACTTTGCATGATTCCAGCCACAGGTCCTTTATATCTCAAGCAATCTGGAGCAAGGTACAAAGCCTTGCAAAACTTTTGCTGATTACCTTTCCTCAATTTGCATGGTGATGGGGGTATTTCTTGTTTTGGAAACTTTTGACAAAGATTTGGCCCAGCAAGTGCCTGTCAGAAGGAGAATACTGTCCTCAGTATCTATTTCTGTTGAAGGGATTAAAAATAATAATAATCATCTTGATTTCTCATCCTAGCATAGACCACAAGACACATGTTCCAAGGTTGCCAGAAAGCATGCTTCAAAAATTTGCAAAGGAGGTGTGCTGAAAAATATCGAGTGAATGCTGTTTTTAGACTTTTTAGCAAAAAAATAAAATAAAATCTGACTGCACCAACTTAATTTTTTAAAGCAGGGGAGTATTAGAAATGACACGCAAAACACACACCAGTGGCCCCAAAACACATATAAAACAAATGAGAATTTCCAGACTCTTAGAGAAAATAAAATATTGGGGGATTTATGGACTGCGGGCCACTTGGATTTATTATTCTCTGTTCCAGCAAGTTGCTTTTTAAGAGAGTCCGTTTTGGGGAGCCAGCAAAAGCATCTTGATAGTTTTACAACAAGGAAGGAATGTCTTGTAAGAGTAACTAAGGAAAAGATCATATATATCTATATATATCTATATCTCCATTTACAGGTTTATAGCCAGGATTCCAAAGACTTGCTCACTGGGTCATTGAAGCAGGTTTCTTGCTGGACTCCTTTTGTCAAAATAGGATTATTTAAACAAATCAGGAAAACTATACGTGGTTTACTTAGTTCTGTATGGAAATTCGGAATATCAAATTTACCGTATTTTTCGGAGTATAAGACGCACCGGAGTATAAGACGCACCTTAGTTTTTGGGGAGGAAAATAGAGGAAAACAATCTGCCTACCAGGTATTCATCTGGCTAGCATCCTTAGTCTGGTCAGCTTCAGCACATTATTTTATCCCCTGGTTAGGACTTAAAAAAACCTTCTTCTGAGAGAGTAACAATGAAAGAGCATGCAAGCCAGTAAGAGCTGGGAAGATCGTTAGCACCTAGTTAGGGTTAGAAAAAAACTTATTCAGAGCAAGTAGAGCAATGAAAAAAACCCTGCAAAGACTTAGGGCTGGAAAAACATTCTTTGGAGAGAGTAACAATGAAAGAGCCTGCAAGGAAAGAGCTGGGAAGATCTGTTAGCACCTAGTTAGGGCTGGAAAAAAAAAGCTACATTCGAAGTATAAGACGCACCCAAATTTTCAGCCACTTTTAGGGAGGAAAAAGGTGCGTCTTATACTCCGAAAAATACGGTAGTTTGTTCTTCTACAAGCCAGAATCTGAAATGACTCGTTTTCTGGGCTTTGAGGCTTTTGCTTGAGGAAATCAAGAATCTTGGTCAGACTAGAGTTCTTTTGTGAGTCCTTTGATGGCCAACTCTTACTAAGATTAGAATTGGCACCAGTGGGCACGCAAATTGAGGCTTTCACCTGAAGCCATAGTATGGCTTGTTTTGAAGAGTGCTGCAGGCAACATCCGCATACCAATGGGTTTTGTAAAGCAGATTTAGTGATTGTGTAAGAACCCTGGTCCCTCAGGAAAGCAAGACTCTTCAATCCATTGGAGCCTCGGTGGCACAGTGGTTAGAGTGCAGTACTGCAGGCTACTCAGCTGCCTGCAATTTGGCAGTTCAAATCTCACCAGGCTCAAGGTTGACTCAGCCTTCCGTCCTTCTGAGGTGGGTAAAATGAGGACCCAAATTGTTGGGGGCAATATGCTGTCTCTGTAAACCGCTTGATGATGATGTTTGTCCATTGTATTCGAAGAGGACCTTGACATCTATCAATTGGGGGGGATATCAAGACTTGCACGTGAATTGGGTTAATCTAGAGCCGTGGTGGCGAACCTATGGCACGCGTGCCAGAGGTGGCACGCGGAGCCATAGAAGCCGGCACGCGAGGGTTGCCCACCGGCAAACCGGAAGTGCGAAAAAACGCACTTCCGGTTTGCCGGTGTGCTGTTTTTTGCACTCCGGAGGGTTCAGGGAAGCTCCCTGAAGCTCCGGAATGCAAAAAAACTACAAAACAGACAAACCGGAAGTGCACTTTTCCAAACTTCCGGTTTGTCCGTTTTGTAGTTTTTTGCATTCCGGAGCTTCAGGGAGCTTCCCTGAACCCTCCGGAGTGCAAAAAACAGCATACCGGCAAACCGGAAGTGCGTTTTTTCGCACTTCCGGTTTGCCGGTTTCGTCGTCCCAGGCTCCGGTAAGCCTTTGCGGGTGTGTGTGTGTGTGTGCGCATGCGCAGGGGACATCATGGGGGGGGTGTTGTGCGCATGCGTGGGGGGGAGGGAATGGGTATGGGCACGCGAGCGCGCGCGAGCCCCCCCCTTTTTGGCACACGAGCCTAAAAAGGTTCGCCACCACTGACCTAGAGTCTCAACATCTTTTTTACATCGTGGCAACCAAAACGATGGATTAGCTTGAGAGATTCTTCTCCACATGTCCCATCTTGGTTGATTCCCAGGAAAAAACAACTCCTCAGAAATGATTCCTGATTGACGGAATCGTTTTATGGACATGTTCATGGCTGAAGAACCTTTCTTTTTCTTCGAAGCTCTATTTTCAGTATGTTTGAGGGTTGTTTTGAGATGGTTTTAAAGTGTTTTTCAGGTCACGTTATTAAGTTTCTGCAGATTTTCCCCCCTCCCTCTTGTTTTGGCTAGTTTCATCTTACCTAACTCATTTTCAGCTTCTCTGGAGGCTTAGATTTTGCAGCTTATGGTTTTAAACTGCTAAAATTAATAGGCATGATGTAAGTGTTGAAAATGTAAAGCAAAAAAACCCCCTTAAAATCTCACAACTAATGTCTAAGCTATAAAAAGCTTTAGCTACATACGGGTATAAATCATTGCAAAATTGAATAAAACGGCATCATGGCCCCTTGGTGTTAGAAAACCCTCTAAAAATGTGGGTTGTCCTTCAGAGATTTTAAGATAAAATTGCAATTCTTTTCTCCTTGCCTGGATTGCTGCTCTCTTGAAGTGACATCTCTTCTTTCTTTCTTTTCCATCCTTTCTCGTTTTGCTAAAAGTAAGGATACTGTTTTTACCATCCACCCTAAAATAGGTGAACGGAAAAAAGAGTTTTATAACATGCGTTTTTCAAACCCAGGAATTAAACATAAGCAAGTGAGCTTATATTTATGTATGTTATATTTACCCGCCAATTAACTTGAGCCAAAGATACTTCCTGGCTGTTTTCTGTTCAAAAGAGCCACAGGTTTCCTAAAAATCCAGCATACAATGAATCATAGAATCTCAGACAGGGAAGATACTGTACTATTATAATCCAATGTTTTTCAAACTTTGTAACATTACAATGCATGGGTTTCAACTCCCAGAATTCCCCTTTGAAAAACATTGATCTTCTAGTCCAATCAGACCAGACAATCTCTTGAATTGTCTGAACACAGCGAAATGGAGAGGCAGAAGCATTGGTTCCATGCAGGGGCGGGTTCCTAATTTTTTTACTACCACTCTGTGGGCGTGGTTTATTTTGTGGGTGTGGCTTGCCAGCCATGTGACTGGGTGGGCGTGGCTTCTCAGACTGCGGTAGGGAGGGGAACTGAGATAGGTCCTGCTGCCCATTCCCCCTTCCCCTCAGCAGCTCGAGAAGCCTCGAACATGCAAAAATGCCTAGGATCATCACCGCGTGTTCGTGGCTTCTCGGACTGCTGAAGGGAGGGGAATGGAGATAGCTCCTGCCTCCCGTTCTTTCAGCATCTCATGCACTCCCTCAGCCATCCTCCCCTGCTTGGACTCACTATGGGATAGGAAGGCAGCACATGAGCAGTGCCGGAAACTCGGCTTCTGGACATGCGCAGAAGAAATTTTTTAAAAATAAAATAAAAAACTTTTTTTTTAATGGTGGCGCCCAGGCACTGGCAACCGACCGCACCGGTACTGTGATGTCACCAGTAGGCCGCTACCGGTGCTATAGAGTGGACCGCACTGGTAGGAACCCACCACTGGTTCCATGGGTATCACAGTGACAATCCCCACTATCCAAGAAGGTTTCCAGCCAAAAGTCCTTGTGCCATCAGGAAATTCTTCCAAATACTTATCTAAATATTTTCCTTCGTTATTGAAACGAAAGGGATGAGGTCTATGGAGATTCTCAGTTGGCCAGGTCATGGTTGTCCCAAAGGTGCTTTTTCAAGAGTCAACTGGATTTTCTTTCTGGAAACAAAGCCCAGTTGCCTTTTGAAAGGGATGACGGTTCTGCACCAATTCATGGAACAGCAAATATCTAAGATGGTTAGAATCTCACCTTTTAAGACACCTCTTTAAGAGATGGAGCAGAACTACTGATCAACTTTGGTCACCATACTACGAAAAAGATGTTGAGACTTTGGAAAAAGTTCAGAGAAGAGCAGCTAAGATGATCAAAGGCCCGGAGACTGAAACATATGAAGAACGACGGCAGGATTTGGGTTTGGCTAGTCTAAAGAAAAAGAAGAATTAGGGGTGACATGATAGCAGTATTCCAGTACTTGAGGGGCTGCCACAACGAAGAGGGGGTCAATTTATTCTCCAAAGCACCAGAGGGCAGGACAAGAAACAATGGATGGAAACTAATCAAAGAGAGAAGCAACCTGGAATTAAGGAGAAACTTCCTAACAGTGAGGAGAATTAACCAGTGGAACAGCTTGCCTCCAGAAATCGTGGGTGCTTCATCCCTGGATGTGTTTAAGACGAGTCTAGAGTCACTTATCTGAAATAGTATAGGTCAGTGATGGCGAACCTATGGCACGCATGCCACAGGTGGCACGTGGAGCCATATCTGAGGGCACGCAAGGCTTTGCCCTATGTCATCGCCAGCGTGCATGTGCGCGCTGGCCAGCTGATTTTTGGCCTTCTGGAGGGCAGGGAGAGGCTGTTTTCACCAGTTGGGCTGTTTTTCGCCCTCCCCAGGCTTCAGGAAAGCCTCCGGAGCCTGTGGATGGCATAAAACGGCCCAACAGGCCAACCGGAAGTTCAGAAACATGGGGGCAGTGCAGGGGGGTTGTGTGTGCATGCACGAGGGGAGGCCATTGCATTATGGGTGTGGGCACGCGCCATCGCACATGTGCGCACCCTTTTGGCACCCGAGCAAAAAAAGGTTCGCCATCACTGCTCTTTTCTATTCTATTATTTCTTATTCTATTCTCTTTCTTATTCTCTTTCTTATTCTCTTTCTATTGCTATTATTTCTATTTCTATTATTTCTATTTCTATTAATTCTAATTCTAATAATTCTAATTCTAATTCTAATTCTAATTCTAATTCTAATAATTCTAATTCTAATTCTAATAATTCCAATTCCAATTCCAATTCCAATTCCAATAATTCTAATAATTCCAATTCCATTTCTATTTCTATTCTACTCTAATTTCAAAATAGTTGTAGCTCAGGGTTGAGATCCTTGGTGCTCTCTGAGCTTGGTTGTTTCCCTGCAGATGTTTCACTACCCATACTAGGTAACATCATCTGTGCGCTAATGAAACATCTGCCAGGAAACAACCCAGTTCAGAGAGCACCCAGGATTCCTCACACCTATTTATGCTTTCCACTCAGGATATGGACTTCCTTCCTTGCTCCGTCTTTCTTCCTTTGCTGGACCTGGTGGGACTAAATCTTTATTTTACAGTGACTAGAGCAGGACATCCGGACAATTATTTAACCCAAGGCGCGTCATGGCATCCACTGGGTTTAAATTAATGAAGAAAATTGTTGCCGTTCTCAATATCTCAGATGCACAGCAGACCAAGTAAGCTCCCCCCCACCCCCCCAAAAAATAAGCTCTGTCCATTTTACTTTCTACAAGGTTTTATTATGTTATTTTTCTCCTTGCAAAGCAAGGCTTCCCGATCTTAATGGCAGTTTAGTGCTAACAGGACATAAAAAATGGCTCAGAATCCAAACAGACGAAGCCGCACAGGTCTGGAATTCATCAGCCAACATACATCTGGTTGTTCCCTCCATCCAGTGCCTATAAATGGCCTTGGCTTGGAGAGACTGGCCAACCACCAGGTTATCATCAACGTAACTGCATTAGGAATTACCGTATACATCTACACTTTCTGCATGCTAAAAATCAAAAGCCTCAGAAAAGGTGAATTTGGTGATTTAGGGCAGCTTTGCATTTTTGACTACAGAATTTGCAGTCTCCTTCCCACGCGCATGCACATAGTCTGTTCACACGGTTTTATGTACCGCTATCCCTGCCTGTTTGTGTTTATTATATGTTCATTTATTCAGCTTCTGCCCCGTTTTTGAGGCTTTCTAATCCTGTGCTGTGCTGAAAACGCCTTTCACTCAAGGACAAAGATAGAACTCGTCTGTTGAGATCTCCACACCGCTTCTTAAAAGCTCACATCGTTTTAGCACTGTGTTCATTCCCCCATACAAGTTTTAATTAATGCAAACAGGTTTTAGCCCACATCCAAGAAAAACACTGCAGTAACTATATTTCTAAATAAAGATTTTTTTAAAAAAGCTCTTTACTGAAAATGACTTTTGAAATGCAAGGATCCAATTTGAAAACACTTCCTGCTTTATTGGGTGTTCCGAAACCTGGAAAGACAAACTTTTGAACTTTCTGTTCTGTAAAGTGCCCTTTTGCTCTTCTATTGCTGTTCCCATTGAAGGAAAAAGGGACTGAGACTGTGGATTTGTGTGTGTGTGTATATGTGTGTGTGTGTGTATATATGTATGTGTGTGTGTTTGTGTGTGTATCTATATATCATCTATATCTACAGTATATCATCTATATTATCTCTCTCTCCCCCTCTCTCTCTCTAATCAATCTCTCTAATCTATCATCTATCTATCCATCCATCCATCCATCCATCCATCCATCCATCCATCCATCCATCCATCCATCCATCCATCCATCTATCTATAAATAAAAACCAAATACTACTCACTCATCACAAAATCTCCAGAACTGTAAAACCTACAAACTTGAAACTTGGCACGTATGTTCCTCTTGGCTTCTAAGTGCTCGCTAAGAAAGGATTTTTCAAAAATAACCATCAGATCATTAGTATTTCTTATATTATTATTATTTAAAAAATTATTATTAACACGCACTGATGCTACGCTTTTGCTAAACCGGGCGTAGGTGTGGCCAACACGTGACTCATCTGGCCTGCGGGCTGGGAGTTTAGACATTCTACTCCCCCTCCCCACCTGAAAAGAACTCTGTTCCAACTGCCAGTTGCCTTATATTAACACACTCTGAGTTACACATTCTACATAAATTTTCAAGCTTTAAGTGTCAATGTATCAAGCCTGATCACATAGTTTCATAGCAAAGCACGAGTATCCAGCTACTATATATATATATATATATATATTCCAGCTCTATTCTATTCTAAAATTGTATTCTAAATAAGCCCTAATGTGTCTTTTGGAGCAAAGATTAATATAAGACCCAGTCTTATTTTCAGGGAAGCGCGGGTATGTAGGCAATCAGAAGAACATCTGAAAATAAAGCACTGATTGTCACCAGGAAAACATTTGGTCACTTTCCTTCTTACCAGCTGGGATAACTGGACTTGGACATCACTGGCTTCCAGAGGAGAATCACTGTAACCCTCCAACAATGACGGGGTTTGCCGGTATTTATGGCAGCTAGCAGAGAAAGGCAAGGGATCTTTCCCAGTTATTCCAAGGTCTCCTAAGAGAAGGGTTTCTCCATTCTGATCCTGGAAAAAATAAAAAAGGAATTTATGGACAATTCCCCCAAAGCAGAAGCAGAGGTTTCTCTAGTAAGGCCTCACCGGCAGTTTTTATTTATTTATTTATTTATTTATTTATTTATTTATTTATTTATTTGTTTGTTTGTTTGTTTGTTTGTTTATTTATTATTTATTATTTATTTATTTATTTATTTATTTATTAGTGAGACTTATATACCGCCTCATAGTGCAAGCACTCTCTAAGCGGTTTACACCAGTAAGCAATGTATATTTAGATTTAGATTTATTATTAGAGTTGGAAGGGACCTTGTAGGTCATCTAGTCCAACCCCCTGCTCAAGCAGGAGTTCCTACACCATTTGAGACAGATGGCAGTCCAGTCTCCCCTTGAAGGTCGCAAGTGTTGAGGCTCTCACAACCTCCGCTGGCAAGCTGTTCCACTGGTTGATCGCTCTCACCGTCAGAAAGTTTCTCCTCACTTCCAGGTTGAATCTCTCCTTGGTCAGCTTCCATCCGTTATTCCTTGTTTGGCTTTCTGGTGCCATAGAGAACAGCCTGACCCCCTCCTCTCTGTGGCATCCCCTCAAGTATTGGAAGACTGCTATCATGTCACCCCTGGTCCTTCTCTTCGCCAGACTGGCCAAGCTCAGTTCCTGCAACCGCTCTTCGTATGTTTTATTTTCCAGACCCTTTATCATCCTGGTTGCTCTCTTCTGCACTTTCTCTAGGGTTTCAATGTCTTTTTTGTAGTGTGGGGGCAATATAAATTGTATATTGTTGGGGGCAATATAAATTGGGGGCAATTTACATTGCCCCCAAAAATCTGGGTCCTCATTTTACCTCCCTCGGAAGGATGGAAGGCTGAGTCAACCTTGAGCCGGTGAGATTTGAACAGCTGAACTGCAACTAGCAGTCAGCTAAAGTAGCCTGCAGTACTGCACTCTAACTGCTGTGCCACCTCGGCTCAGTAACATCACTTCTCCTTTACATGTTTGTGTTGCGACACAGCTGTGGGGTTTGCGTCAGGACTTTGCTCAGACACAAAGCAAAGACGCATCTTTGTTCCTTGCTTGCCAGCAAAAAAGCAGAGACAGACAATCCGACGGCTTGGTTTTTGCTGGCAATTGTCACATGTTGGTTTGACAGCACTGCAGTCTGCTACTTGGCCATTTCCAAGGAAACGTGGATAATACAAAATGCAACATGTAGGTAAAATAAAATCAAACACTTGGATAACCATAAAGTGCAAGTGATGTAAAATTAATCAGCGGTGAAATCCAGCAGGTTCTGACAGGTTCCGGAGAACCGGTAGCGGAAATTTTGAGTAGTTTGGAGAATACCACCTCTGGCTGGCCCCAGAGTGGGGTGGGAATGGGGATTTTGCAATATCCTTCCCCCAGGAGTGTCACGGTATGAATCTTGTCAGTTGTATGTCTATGCAGGGTGATGCACCCCTATCTAATATTATGGTACATTCCAATACAAACAGAACATGTGATATGATGTTTTGCGCATGTGTGCATTCCTAAGCCACCATTATTTTTTCTTCTCCCTTAGCTCTTGACCTGAACGGTCGTGTTTCTTGGCAAAGATGTAATTATTCAGGATTTATTGTTTTTGTACTGAAATAAATATTTTCTATTAGACTTTTAATCTCGGCTTGTTTTTCTAACTGTCTGAATTCCAAGATAAGATCCAAATCGCCTCTATGAGATCTTATTCTCATCCTTAACAAGGTGTGAGGAGAGAATGGGGATTTTGCAGTATCCTTCCCCTGCCACGCCCACCAAGCCACGCCCACAAGCCACACCACACCTACCAAGCCACGCCCACAGAACCAGTAGTAAAAAAAATTGGATTTTACCACTGATGTAAATACAGAATGCTGTTGATGGAAAAAAGAGACTAACTGTGCCAAGGGTGCCCATTTCTACCCATCACCACCACAAAACAACTTCTTTGCAACTCTGTTCAGCCATATACTCGGGTTTTTAAGACAAAGAGGAAGGCCATAGCAATATCCTGATAAGACCCTGGCTTTGTGCAAGGTGTGGGATGTTAGAATTTGGATTCCCGCATGGAGCCGGGATGGTCTGGATGCCCTCACGGGCACCTTCCAACTCCTGGATTCTGCAAGGAGAACATTGGTGATCCTGGAAGGAAGCGCCCACCTACAAAAATATTAAGATTCCCCCCAAAGCAGATTAGCAGGCAGTGTCTTCAAGAGAAGCAGGTATCCAAGCAAGTAATTTTTCCTGGTGTTCCTTGGGGAGGCCTAGGTTTAAGATGAAATCGAAGCTGGTTTTGACTTCTTCCTCCCAGAAGAACATAACGCAAGAAGAAAAAAGGAGTACACGTTGTATTGTAGTTAAAAATAAGTGTGGGTTGAAAGAAACCAGCTGTCAGAGTCCAGACTCTGTCATTCAGAAGGAGAAGGGGGGTTTTGGCTCTGTTTGATCAAAAGGTTATAACATATCCGGATCCCAGACACCTGAGAGCCTCTTCATCTTAAGATAAGGTTTTATGGGGGGTATCCGGATCCCAGACACCTGGGAGCCTCTTCATCTTAAAATAGGGTTTTATGGGGGGTAATTGAACGGAAGAGTGAGGCTGGGAAACGGATCCATCTGTCAAACATTTTGTGGATTGATTATGCTGAATGGGGTGGGGTGTTAAGCTTAAAAGACTTGTCTTGCCCGAAGGCATTTTAGACCTTGCTTTGAATTGAATGGATGTATACAGATGCAAATAAAGGAAATCCTTTTGAAAACCTTGGCTTGGCTCAAAAGTTCGTTCCTTGATTGTGGCTGGAAGACATACCTTACACCAGCTCTTAAACTTCACCAAAGGATATCTTACAAAGCAAGCAACAACAAACCAGGGTTTGTGACCATTCACTCCTTCTCTTGCTTAATTCCTGGGATTCTAGCCATAACTGCTGAAGGACCCCTGTCACCCCTGCAGCTTGCTCTGAATTGATGCCTCAACTTTTAGGGCAGCGTTCTCCAGATGTTGGATGCTCCCCAAATGTTTAAACTTTGCTCCGAGATTCTCAGCTGCCGCCAAATGTGTTGTGGAGGATTCTGGGAACGGAAGTCCATCTTATCTGGAGCATATCTTTTGGTTCTCAGAATCTCAGTGATTGTCAGACTGGAGAATTCTGGGAATTGAAGTCTATCTGGAGGACATTTTGTCAATTCCCAGAATTCTCAGCAAGGTTCAGACTGGAGAATTAATAATTTAATTTAATTTAATTTAATTTAATTTAATTTAATTTAATTTAATTTAATTTAATTTAATTATTTAATTTAATTTAATTTAATTTAATTTAATTTAATTTAATTTAATTTAATTTAATTTAATTAATTTAATTAATTTAATTTAATTATTATTTAATTTAATTTAATTTAATTTAATTTAATTTAATTTAATTTAATTTAATTTAATTATTTCTATGCCGCCCAACTCCCAAAGGACTCTGGGAATTGAAGTCTCTCTATCCGGAAGACAATCCTTTAATTCCCAAAATATGCAGCAAAGACCAGGCTGGAGAATTTTGGCAACTAAAGTCCACGCATATCCAGCAGGCACTCAGGATTGGGAGGGTTGCAGAGGTGGGATTCAGCCGGTTCGGACTGGTTCGGGCGAACCGGTAGTAGTGACCTGCGGGTGCCCACCCGCCCAGGCACAATCCCATCCTATATCGCTGTGGTTTTGACGCCACATGTATGGACGGCGCGCGCAAGCAAATTGCCGTGTTGTTTGACATTGCATGTATGTGTAGACGGCGTGCGCGAGCGAATTGCCGTGTTTTGTGATGCCGCACGCATGCGCGGATTTCCGGTGCTGGGCGAACCGGTTGTTACAGTATGTGAAGCCCACCTCTGGTTGTATTAGAACAACAAGAACGACGGTCTTTTCACGACCAACTTTGCTTGTTATTTACCTTTTCAGAAGGGAACCTCAGGAGCTCAAGGTTGTTCATGCTGTTTGTTTGGGCCCACTTTGGCCTGGCTCCTGGAAGAGAAAAGGGCAACCATTGGTGAGAATTTCAAGACAAACAAAACTGCAAGCCAGGAATGCAGGCAGCCTTCGGCTTACAATCACAATGAAGCCCAACATTTCTGTTGCTAAGTGAGACATTCGTGAAGTGAATTTCGCCCCATCTTACGACCTTTCTTGCCACCGCTGTTAAGAGAATCACTGCAGTTGTGAAGTGAGTAACACGATTGTCGAGTGAATCTGGCTTCCCCATTGAAAGTTGCAAAAGGTGATCGCGTGACCTTGGGACACAGCAACGGCCACAAGTATGAGTCGTTGCCAAGTGTCTGAATTTTGATCACGTGACTATGGGGACGCTGCAGTGGTTGTGAGGTGTGAAAAATGGACCCAAAGTCGCTTTTTTCAGTGCTGTTGTAACTTCTGTTGACCAGATGACTGCAAAGAAACGCAATCCTTCCATTTCCACACACGCACACACCCCAATCATCCTGTCAGAGCCTATCCTTCCATCTCTCCCACCACCAGTTCAACCGATGAAGCTTCCTGGATGGGAAGCGAAATTTTTCTTCTTCTTCTCCCTCAAAAAGGATCAATCCAATCGCCTTTTCGGGGGGGTGGAGGGGGGTGGAAACCATCTTTGAGACAACTCTTGATAAGGTACAAGAAATGAAACCTTCTCCCGTAATAAAGCATGACTCGTCGTTTCTGCGGCTGAATTTTGAGATATTTTGCTATCTTTATTGACAGCCGCTTTGTGATTCCCTTCTGGAAGAAAAAGCCACCTCAGTATAAAATGTCCGTGCTGGGACTAGCAGGCCAAAGGGATTTTTTTAATTATTTTGCCAGCGTACCGACGGATTGTCCGAGGGGTGAAGGTGGCTGGCTGGCTGGCTGGCACCTCATGCCATGCAAACTGCCACTGGTGCCAAGAAACTGCCCGTTTCCTTCCCAGATGAACGGCAGCTTCATTCATCGGTGCCAAGCAGGGGAACTCCGCAAAGAAATCTGTTTTTTTTTTTAAATTGGTGGAGCTGGTAACGGCATCTTGTTTCTGAGGCAGCAAGGGAAGACGGTTTTGAGGAAAGGGAAATTATATAAAATACAAAGAAGGAAAGAAAAAATAGGAAATTAAGGGTGGGAAAGGGAGCGGGCAAACGGGGTTGTGAGATACAAGGGGAAAGAAAGAAAGAAAGAAAGAAAGAAAGAAAGAAAGAAAGAAAGAAAGAAAGAAAGAAAGAAAGAAAGAAAGAAGGAAGGAAGGAAGGAAGGAAGGAAGGAAGGAAGGAAGGAAGGAAGGAAGGAAGGAAGGAAGGAAGGAAGGAAGGAAGGAAGGAAGGAAGGAAGGAAGGAAGAAAGAAAGAAAGAAAGAGGGAGGGAGGGAGGGAAGGAGGGAAGGAGGGAAGGAGGGAAGGAGAAAAGGAAGGAAGGAGGGAGGGAGGGAAGGAAGCAGAAAAGGAAGGAAGGAGGGAAGGAAGGAAGGAAAGAAGGAAGGAGAAAATGAAGGAAGGAGGGAAGGAAGGAAGGAAGGAGAAAAGGAAGGAAGGAAGGAGGGAGGGAAGGAAGGAAGGAAAGAAGGAAGGAGAAAAGGAAGGAAGGAGGGAAGGAGGGAAGGAGGGAAGGAAGGAGAAAAGGAAGGAAGGAGGGAAGGAAGGAGGAAAGGAAGGAAGGAAGGAGGGAGGGAAGGAAGGAAGGAAGGAAGGAAGGAGGAAAGGAAGGAAGGAAGGAAGGAGGGAGGGAGGGAAGGAAGGAGAAAAGGAAGGAAGGGGGGAAGGAAGGAGAAAAGGAAGGAAGGAGGGAAGGAAGGAAGGAGGAATGTAAGGAAGGAAGGAGGGAGGGAAGGAAGGAAGGAAGGAAGGAGGAAAGGAAGGAAGGAAGGAAGGAGGGAGGGAAGGAAGGAAGGAAGGAAGGAGGAAAGGAAGGAAGGAAGGAAGGAAGGAGGAAAGGAAGGAAGGAAGGAAGGAGGGAGGGAGGGAAGGAAGGAAAGGAAGGGAGGCCCTGACTTCCAACTCTTCTTAGCACAGTACAAGATAAACACACTCCAACCTCAACTTTTTGCTTTTACACTAATATGTAACTAGCCATTCGCATACCACCAAATTTTTCTAATCAACAAAACAAAAATCAAAGTTTCGTGTGTTTCTTTTCTTCACAAACGCAAAT
Source organism: Diadophis punctatus similis (assembly GCA_023053685.1). Taxonomy (NCBI): domain Eukaryota; kingdom Metazoa; phylum Chordata; class Lepidosauria; order Squamata; family Dipsadidae; genus Diadophis; species Diadophis punctatus. The sequence goes on from JALIGW010000083.1 coordinate 1,279,397, forward strand.
TCCAGAGGGGATAAACAAATAAGAACATATTTTCCTCGTTGACTAAAATAATCAATTTAACCATTCCTGCTTTATCTTCCTTGCTAGGGAAATAATGTGCATTTCTATTTGCACCTGGTAATCTTTGTGAGCTGTCACCATTTTTACTTACAAGATTTATTGTATTCTTTCAAATTCTTTGACTTTACTGAAAAGAAAGGTAAAAAAATGGTTTTTTCCTTTTTTTTTTTTTAGTAAGGCCAAAATCCTTCTTAATAACACAAGACCCCCAAGGCCCTTCGGCCAAACTGGATTCTGCAGCTAGAATAGCCATCTCTTTCACTGAGGAAGGATGGTAAGTCTTGATGTCATGCCACTCTTTCAATCAATCAGAATAGAACTGGAAGGGACCTTGGAGATCTTCTAGTCCAACCCTTAGTAAGCCTTAGTAAGACCGCGTCTAGAATGCGGCATCTAGTTTTGGTCACCACACTATAAAAAAGACTCTAGAAAGAGTGCAGAGAAGAGCAACCAAGATGATTAGGGGACTGGAATATCCAAACATACGATGAACGGTTACAAGAACTGGGCATGGCTAGTCTAGTGAAGAAAAGGACCAGGGGAGACAGGAAAGCAGTCTTCCAATACCGCTGAAAGTTGCTGAGGTTAAGAAACACTGCCCTAAACAGTGGAACTATCACCCACAAGAAGTCTTGACACTGTAATTTCCTCTTAGAAAGACAGCTAGAAAACCCTTCGCTAATGCTCTTCAAAATGACGATTTAACAGTTTTAGGAGGGAGAGAAAGGTAAAAAAAAATTTTGGGAAAGATTTTAAATTGAAAAAGCAGATTAAAACACGTCCAACTCCTTCTCCTGCTTCTGTCCCCAGCCAGCTCTCATCCTCTCATTTTGCCAGCTGAGCAATCCCATCATTTTACCAAGGGGAAATTGAGGTTATTTTATTTATTTATTTACTGTATTTTTCTGAGTATAAGACGCACCTTTTGGGGGACTTCCGGTTTGGAGCGCGCCATCGCGGACGTCCCCTGTCGGGCGCCTTTCCTATCTTCGTTAAAAGCCGCCAGAACAGCTGTCTGGCGGCTTTGAAATCTCTTCCCCGGGCAAAGGGGAGAGATGAGAGCTTGACAGGTGGGGTAGAGCCCCCCCAGCGCCCTAGGAGCCATCTGGTAGGGCGCGAAGGGAAAGCTCCCCATGCAGCCTGTCTCCAGCTCCGAAGATCAGGAAACCTCCGCATTTGCGGAGCTAGATGTCGCGACCAGCCGCTGCTTCAAGAATGGGATTTATAACTACATTTAAACTACAGAAGCAGACAGAGAGAAACAGGCGTGAGATGGGCAAGTACTGAAACCTCTTTTTTCTTTTTTTTTTCAACTCCTGGGCAAGCTTTCACTTCGGCAAGGGAACAAAGGAAACAGAGTAACAATATGGCGATTGAGAAGTGAAAGTGACTTTCGTTTTCCCAGAGGCTTTTTTTTTCTCTCTCTCTTATGGAAACTTTTAACTTGGAAAAATGGTTTTTTCTCTCTCTGTCTCCTAACTCTGGATTAAAGTTATAATAGAAATATTTCCAATAAAAGACTACCTGGTTTTTAAACTGGAAAGAACTTTAATCAGGCATCTGGCTTTTTTTTCTTTTTTGTACTCTTTTGAAACACCAATGGCTTCAAAGTCTGGAAAGATTGTTTTGACTAAAAGAAATGACTATTCATCTGGATATATTTCTAAAATGCAACTTAACACTGAGCTAACACCTCCACAGCTTTTGACACCTGAAAATTTATTAAATAATTTAAAGATTATGAAACATGAACTTACTTTGGAATTTAATCAGAAAATAAGTGAGATAGACAAAAAAATGCAGGCTGCTTTGAAGAATATGAATCAACAACTCAGATTTGATGTGTTAGAGGTTTGCAAAGGCTTAGCAACAAATATTGAAGTTTTGGCAGAACGTATTGAAACAAATAAACAAGCTTTGGCAACTTCGGTGAATTACATAGATAAAATCCAAAATGATATTGCAAATTTTGAAAAAGAGGTTTTGATGACACAGTTCAGATCCATGGAAGTTGCTATAAGGATCAGAGGTTTGAAAGAAGGATTATATGAAAATTTAAAAGGCAGAATGGTTGACGTATTGGATCAGGTGTCTGGAATTTCTAAAGTGGAATTGGCTACACAAATCGATAAAATATACAGAATCAATTCGTGGTACGCTAAACAAAAGCATTTACCAAGGGACATTGTCATATATTTTACCACAAGAGCTTTACGGAACAGAATTATACAAGCAACGTTTAACAATAATCTTATGGTGAATGGTCAGGAACTAAAGATTTGGAAAGAAATCCCCTCTAAAATGCTTAAAGCCAGAAAAAGCTATACTTTTTTGATTGATGAATTTAAGAGATTAAATTTACAATATAAATGGGAAGCGCCAGTTGGAGTAGCAGTGAAATTTTCTGGAAAAAGATACCGGCTCAACACGATAAAAAAAGCTACTGAATTTTATGTCAATGTTTTAAAGGCTGATATATCCAAGATTCCAGAGGAAGGATGTATGAAAATAAAAGAGGAGGAGGAGGGGAAGCCACCTTTGATGGATCAAAAGGAAATAGATTCAAAAACCCATAAGGAGTGCCTGAACCAGATAGCTGGGGAAAAGGAGATGGAGGTCTGGGATCAGACGGGAGACGAGTCGACAAATTCGAATTTATTGAACTATTAAAAGACGAACTATCAAGATACAAAACGATGTGATGTTGAAATATATTGGACGGATAGAGACTAATATGATTGTATTTTTTCTTTTCCCTATCTAATGATTACCTATGCAATATTTAGTTAAGTTTTATATAACTTTGAGGTTATTTTTAATGTTAATAATATTAGATATATATAGTTTGTTGAAGATTTGTTTATTCTTTTTTTTTCCTTTCTTTTTTTGTTTATTGAAGTTAGTAAGTTAATTTAGAATAATATTATGTTATTAATATCATGACGAAATTTAATATTTGATGATCACTTATGTAACATTTAGTTAAGTTTTATCTTAGAGGTTATTTTTAATGTCAATAATATCAGTTTAAGATCTGTGTATTTTATATTTAGTTATTACTTATGTAACATTTACTTTGTATAAGATAGAGGATTGAAGGGAGGAGGTAGGAGGTTTGTTTGTTTGTAAGAGTTTTCTCTTTCTTTCTTTCTTTTTTTTTTCTTTTTTGTATCTTTACTATTGTATACAAATGCGATATATTAGTAGTGTATAATCTGGAGTTGAAATTTTTTAAAAATAGTGTTCTTTTTTTTTCTTTCTTTTTTCTCTTTTTATTAACAATTTAAATTTATTATTATGCCCTGTATTATCTCTGGGAAGTCCGGGGGGGGGAGGTGGGGAGGGAAGGGGGTGGGTTCGGGGGGAGGGAGAAAAAAACAAAAATGTTTGTACTTTATATTTAATATTTTGCTACTACTTATGTAATTCTGTACTAATAAAACTTTTTGAATAAAAAAAAAAAAGACGCACCTTTTTCCTCCCTAAAAGTGGCTGAAAATTTGGGTGCGTCTTATACTTCGAATGTAGCTTTTTTTTCCAGCCCTATCTAGGTGCTAACAGATCTTCCCAGCTCTTACCTTGCAGGCTTTTTCATTGTTACTCTCTCCAAAGAATGTTTTTCCAGCCCTAAGTCTTTGCAGGGTTTTTTTCATTGCTCTACTTGCTCCAAAGAAGTTTTTTTCTAGCCCTAACCAGGTGCTAACAATCTTCCCAGCTCTTACTGGCTTGCAGGCTCTTTCATTGTTACTCTCTCAAAAGAAAGTTTTTTTAAGTCCTAACCAGGGGATAAAATAATGTGCTGAAGCTGACCAGACTAAGGCCCCTCGGGAGTAGGGCGGCATATAAGAAAACCAAAATAAATAAATAAATAAATAAATAAGGATGCTAGCCAGATGAATACCTGGTAGGCAGATTGTTTTCCCCTATTTTCCTCCCCAAAAACTAAGGTGAGTCTTATACTCCGGTGCGTCTTATACTCCGAAAAATACGGTAGTTTGTCAAACATGTACGAGAAAACAGGCATAAGTATAAACATGGAGATGAACACAGGAAATGAGTAGGAATTAATGGGGTCAGTAGGAGGACAGTAGGCACGCTGGTGCGCTTATGCACGCCCCCTTACAGACCTCTTAGGAATGGGGTGAGGACCACGGTAGACAGTTTAAGGTTAAAGTTTTGGGGGTTTGAGGATGTAACAACAGAGTCAGGTAGTGCATTCCAGGCATTGACCACTCTGTTATCCCCATGAGATGCTGCTCAAGGCCACCAGAAGAATCCAGGACCCAAATCTCATCTTCAAAAATCTCCCCCCCCCAGGACAGATTAAGAAAAACCTAAACAATGCCTCACTTCTCTGCAAGCAGATACAATGTTCTACTTACCTTTCCATCAAAGGTAACAGGGCACCTACTCACCTGAACCAGAAATAAACTGCTGTTTCTTCAGTACTGGGTAACTTACTAGCAGGCTCAGAAAGTAACACCGAGTACATTTCGAACAGCAGCTGATATTGCCTACTACACCTCCGTACTATTTCTCCCTCTACTACCGCTATCCCCCAAATTCAATTGAAAATGAATTTTATCCCTCCTTCCCCAGCCCATCAGATCAGCAGCCCCAGACAACACAGGACTCTGTAGTTAAGGCAGCGGTAAAATCTACTTACCGTACCTTCCCTACCGGTTCGGAAGTGTACGCTTCGCACGTGTGTTTTTTAACACGCGCTCCGCTCACGCGCGTGCGCAGAGGGTTAGTTAAAAACAACAAAATGGCGACATCTGGGCGGGTGGGCGGAGCCTCGCGCTGCGGCCGCTACCGGTTCTTCAAACCACCGGCCGCCGCCGTTACTGGTACGCCCGGATTGGGCCGAACCAGTAGCATTTCACCCCTGAGCTAAGGGGGAGGAAAAGGTAACTTTAAACATTTCTCCTCCTTCAATGTTCTGTTACTCTCCTGCGTTCGTTATTGCCACGTTTACCAAGTGGCCCTGCAAACAAGTAAAAAATGAGGAGGGTGGAATCCTCAGGGACATTTCTAAATGCTTCCTCTATCTTTTAAGGTTTGTCAAAGTGTCTAATCCAGGGCGTTGTAAAGTTCTGTGCCAGAAGAGCAGACAGTGGAACAATTCATCCCTATTTTTAGAAATGTCAAATGCCGTTTGGGTGCATTTGCAGCGTTTTCAAATCCCAATCCTGCAAAGGTAGATATTTGAACAACCTATTTTGTTCATGGTTAATAAAGTCACCAAAGAAAGAAAAAAAATTATATCTGGAAAAGAGCTACGTAGATGTAGTAGCCAGAAGTGGGTTCCTACCAGTACGCTCTTGCCTGTTCGTTGCCGCAGAGCCGAAGAAGCTGGTGGCGTTCGCGGCACGGGGCTTCCCCTGCCCGCTTTCCCCGGCCGCCAGGACGCCGCCATTTGCGTTCTTTTGCCCTCTGCGCAAGCAGAATGCTTTGCGCATGCGCAGAGGGCAAAAGAACGCAAATGGCGGCGTCCCGGCGGCCGGGGGAAGCCCCGCGCCGCGAACGCCACCAGCTTCTTCGGCTCTGCGGCGACGAACAGGCAAGAGCGTACCGATAGGAACCCACCTCAGGTAGTAGCCCACTACATATACCTTGGCCAACGGATCTCAATTTTCAAGAACAACCTCCCCCTATGCCTGAAAGATTTTCGATCCGTGTGTGCTACCTGCTCTAACATATGCCGGTGAAACATGGACACTAACCTCACAATTGACACAAAAGCTACAAGTGACACAAAGAGACATGGAAAGAGACATGCTCGGCCTCACAAGACAAGATAGACAGACCCGCACAAGAATTAGAGAACAAATGAAAGAATATGATGCTAACAGATTAACAGAGTTGGAAGGGGACCCTGTAGGTCATCTAGTCCAACCCGCGCCCAAACAGGAGACCCTACACCGTTTCTGACGGAGGGCAGTCCAGTCTCTTCTTGAAAGCTTCCAGTGATGAAGCTCCCACAACTTCTGAAGGTAGCTTCTGTTCCTTTGGTTGATGGTTCTCACTGTCAGAAAATTTCTCCTTAAAGTGAGGCCATCAAAAGAGTTAAAAGAATTGAAAGAATTGAAATGGAAATGGGCCGGTCGCATAGCAAGAAGAACTGATGGCAGATAGACCAAGGCGGTAATAGAAGGGATCCCACCTGATTAAAAAGCATCCACAAAAGAGACCCAAAACAAGACAGATTGATGACATCAGCAAATATGGCGGGCCCAATTGGCAAAAAGAAAGCTTGGGACCGTATTGGTTGGAAACATGCAGAAAAAGCCTTCGTCCTGCAGTGGATAGACTGGCTAGAATGATGGTGATGATGAAGATTTTCTCAGGTCTCCAAAGCACCTGAAGGCAGGACAAGAAAGAATGGATGGAAACTAATCAAGGAGAGAAGCAACCTAGAACTGAAGAGAAATTTCCTCACAGTTAGAACAATTAATCAGTGGAACAGCTTGCCTCCAGAAGTTGTGAATCCTCCAACACTGGAAGTTTTTAAGAAGGGATTGGATAACCATTTGTCTGAAATGGTGTAGGGCAGTGGTGGCGAACCTTTTTCGGCTCGCGTGCCAAAAAAGGGGGGGGCGCGCTTGCGCGTGCTCGCGTGCCCACACCCATTCCCTCCCCCCCACGCATGCGCACAACACCCCCCCATGCTGCCCCCTGCGCATGCGCACACCCCCCCACCCCCGCACAGGCCCACTTACCGGAGCCTGGAACGACGAAACGGAGCCTGGAACGACGAAACCGGCAAACCGGAAGTGCGAAAAAACGCACTTCCGGTTTGCCGGTATGCTGTTTTTTGCACTCCGGAGGGTTCAGGGAAGCTCCCTGAAGCTCCGGAATGCAAAAAACTACAAAACGGACAAACCGGAAGTGCGGAAAAGTGCACTTCCGGTTTGTCCGTTTTGTAGTTTTTTGCATTCCGGAGCTTCAGGGAGCCTCCCTGAACCCTCCGGAGTGCAAAAAACAGTACACTGGCAAACCGGAAGTGCGTTTTTTCGCACTTCCGGTTTGCCGGTGGGAACCCTCACGTGCCGGCTTCTATGGCTCCGCGTGCCAGCTCTGGCACGCGTGCCATAGGTTCGCCACCACGGGTGTAGGGTTTCCTGCGTAAGCAGGGGGTTGGACTAGATGACCTCCACGGTCCCTTCCAATTCTGCTAT
>JALIGW010000083.1:1291637-1391637 GCA_023053685.1 Diadophis punctatus similis
TTACCCCTACATGACGTTGGCGGTGCGCGTGAGCAAAGCGAGCAAAATGCGCACTTCCAACGCGATGCGAACCGGTATGGAAGGTAAGTGGAACCCACCCCTGCTGGGCATGGCTAGTCTAGTGAAGAGAAGGACCAGGGGAGACATGATAGCATCTTCCACTATTTGAGGGGCTGCCACAGAGAGGAAGGGGGTCAAGCTATTTTCCAAGGCACCCAAAGGCCAGACAAGGAATAAAGGATGGAAACTGATCAAGGAGAGATTCAACCTGGAAATAAAGAGAAATTTTCTGACAGTGAGAACAATCAACCGATGGAACAGAAGTTGCCTTCGGAAGTTGTGGGAGCTTCATCCCTGGAGGCTTTCAAGAAGAGAGTGGACTGCCATCTGTCAGAAATGGTGTAGGATCTCCTGCTTGGGCGGGGCCGGGTTGGACTAGATGACCTGCAAGGTCCCTTCCAACTCTGTTCATCTGTTAGTCTGGAGGATTGTAAATGCGAGTAGATTAATAGGTACCACTTCGGTGGGAAGGTAAGATCGTTCCGTGAGCCTTTGGCATATAGCCATGCTGGCCTTTGGAGGGCCTCCGGGGGGGGAGGCCGTTTTCGCCCTCCCCAGGCTCCTAGAAAGGCTCTGAAGCCTGGGAAGAGTGAAAAACGGGCGTGCCATCGCATGGAATTATGGGTGTGGGCACGCACGCACGCGATCCCCCGCGACCCCTCCTTTTGGCACACGAACCAAAAAAGGTTCGCCATCGCTGTTATAAACGAAGATGCAGGATGCATCCATTTTTTTAGCAAGCTTCACTTGTCGAGAGAAAGGGAAGGGTCAAAGGCTACTTACGTTCAATTTCCTCCCCCATCAAGAGCTGGACAGCGAGAGAAACGGTGACGGTTGATATGGTTTTAGTCAAAAGCAAAAAAAAAAAAAGGAACTAGAGAAGGAAAGGCATTCATGGTCCGAAGCTCTCCATGGCACACAGTTTGCTGGCCTCGGTCGCCTTGGAGTGTGCAAACAAGCCAGATAAAGTTCAGACCCAGCCCTCTGCAGACAGCCGAACACCTTGGAGACCGGGGCCTTTGGTGGCAACACAGATAAAGCAGCTCCATTTCAGAGTCCTACCAGGGGGTGGGCAAATGGTCCAGGACTTAGGTGACCTCCTGCCCCGCCCCTTTTGAACTTTTTGCGTAATAAGAAAGAAAAATGATTTTGTGATTGATGGTTTTGGTGGTTAGAAAGAATTGGTGATAAATAGAAGGGAATTATGATTTGGGGGTTTTGGGGATAAGGAGGAAAAAAAAAACCTTGGATAATAGAAAAGAGAGAGCTTTCTTTTGTAATCATAGAGCAAGGAGATAACTTTGTATTTGCTGAAAAGGAAAATGGAACATTCTTCTTTCTATTGCTTTTTATTCTTCCTTCCTGCACTTTTTTCCTTCTTTTTCTTTTCTTGGTTGTCTTTTCTTATTAGTTTGTATTATTTTTTTATGCTCTTTATAAAGCTTTCAATAAGAGTGGTGCGGTGGCCTAGAGGTGGAGCTCTCGTCTCACAATCAGGAGGCTGTGAGTTCGATCCTAGGTAGAGGCAGATATTTCTCTCTCTGGGCACACTGAGAATATATCTGCTGAACAAAGCTCCGCATTAGCACTAGCAATAGCACTTAGACTTATATACTGCTTCATAGTGCTTTACAGCCCTCTCTAAGCGGTTTACAGAGTTCAGCCTCTTGCCCCCAACAATCTGGGTCCTCATTTTACCGACCTCAGAAGGATGGAAGGCTGAGTCAACCCTGAGCCGGTGAGATTTGAACAGCTGAACTGCTGAATTAGCAGGTTGCAGTGCTGCTTTTAACCACTACGCCACCTCGGCTCCTCATTGGCGACAGGAAGGGCATCCGGCCATTAAAAACGCTCTGTTAGCTCCATTCAGTTGCCCAGACTCCACCCCGCCAGGGATTATGGGGTCGTTAAATAATGATGATGATGATGATAAAGCTTTCAATTAAAAAAAATCTATTTTAAAAAAAGAGAATTAAGATGAAATCTTTGAGAGAGAAGCTTGATTAGAATTGTATGTAGAGGTGACTTACGAGCAGACTGCCCATCAGGGTTGGAAGTTGTAATGGTCGCAAAATGGATCATCCACAATTGACTGACCCAATTTCAGAATCTTTTTTTGTGACGGTTATTTAAGCAAACTTCACAGTTGTTAAGTGAGCCAATGGTTCTCTATGGGCCAGCTTTGCCAAAAACTGGAAGTAAATGCCGGTTTTCGGCAAAACCATCAAACATGGTCACATGACTAGGATACTGTAAACTGTTAGAATATTCATGACTGGGAGAGCCATGTTAACAAGGTTAGCCAATGAATAGGCATAGCAACTGAGTCAGCCAATAGGAGCTAACCACTTCTGAGTCTGTGCAGAGAATCGAAACTGGGAACTTAAGCTTATGGCTGGGCGTGGCTCACTCTCCACTCTGCTGTCTGTAACTGCTTAAAGAAGAACTCTGCTAACGGTATTGTAAATTCATATATTACTATGTTTATAAAGAAGTTATTGAATCCAGCTGAATCAGTCATCTGTGTGTGCTTCCGGTTTTGATTTTTGCAACAAACTTTAATATAAACACCTGTAAAAGTGAGGGGATTGTGAGCACCCAACATGCAATCACAGGACAGAGCAACAGTGTCACTGAAGGACCACAGCCACACTCTCAAACAACCAAACACCTACAAAGAAAGGATCGGGTCTCCCAGCTGTAATCCTGTCCCTGTTCCTTAAAAATAAAAAGAGCAATCGGGCAAGACAAACATACTGATCTTGTTCTTTTCTGCCTCAACACATCCGATTTTATCCAATCACCAGGTACAGATCAATTTTCCAGAAGGAAAAAAACACACACGTTGAGACTCTAGAAAAGGTGCAGAGAAGAGCAACCAGGATGATTAGGGGACCGGAGGCTAAAACATACCATGAACGGTTGCAGGAACTGGGCATCAATGGTGGGTGGCTGCCGGTTCAGACCGGTTCGCCCGAACCGGTGGCGGAAATTTGCCTCTGCTCGCCGAACCGGCAGCGATGGCCAGCTGGCCACACTCCCAAACCGGTCCTCCGGTCGCCGCTCCTCGAAAGCGGCTGGCAAAGAACCCTCTGCCCATGCGCAAATGTTTCTGCGCATGCGTAGAGGGTCATTACCCCTACGTGGTGTTGGCGTGCGCACGAATGAAGCGAGCAAAACACGCACTTCTGACGCGATGCGAACCGGTAGGGAAGGTAAGTGGGACCCACCCCTGCTGGGCACGGCTAGTCTAGTGAAGAGAAGGACCAGGGGAGACATGATAGCAATCTTCCAATATTTGAGGGGCTGCCCCAGAGACGAGGGGGTCAAGCTATTTTCCAAAGCACCCGAAGGCCAGACAAGGAATAATGCACAGCTTTCCCCGATTGGTTTCCTTGGCCAGTTTTGCTGTTCGCCAGACCAAGAAAAGGCAGAGATTAAATTGGAAGGACAAAAAGAAAAGATCCTGGAAGAACACGACTTACCTTGGATTTCATATCTGGCAGAAACGGAGGCATCAGTCCCCTCACCGCTCTTCTCTGAGTCCAACGCGGATCGCAGCTGTTCAATGCTTGTGCATGCTGTCACCTCGCCAGCGGGGTCCCCAATCTGCAAAGAAGCAACTACCATGATTATTTGATAAAAAAAATGGATGCCTGCTTTTACAGTAGTTTGAAAAAGTGAATTTCCAAAGCCCAAACCTCCTTAAATGCCCTTTGCTCACTCCCGAAAGAAGCCTGTGAGCCAACCCATCCTTTTTATTTTCTAAGAATGCCCATGACATGCTTGCTGGGCGTTTAATGTTTATAAATTAAAATAGTTGAATGTAAGGTTGGAAGATATCTGTCAACCCTGAAGCCGGCCTGGCCGAAGCCATCTTGGAGCTTCAGTGTTGCCACATTGGAGCTGAGGGATAGGGAGGGGGGATTTGAGAGAGCTGGGGATTGTGTAGTCAAAATAAAACACTTTCTCTTCGGAACCAAGGACGTTCTCACACTTGGTCAGAGGAAGGAGGAGTGATGTCACCAGGCAACCAGACAGTGCTTTGATTGGACCATGTGACTGATTGTTTGGGGTTGAGGGAAAACTTTTACTTTTAATTAGAAGAAAAACAGCGGGAACTTTTAGAGTCGGTTTTCACCAGCCTGTGCCAATATGATCTATCCAATAAAACTATTCTTTGAGGACTCTACCTGCCTCAGAGTTTTGTTTGCTGCGGACATGTTACTTGGAACCCTGACAATATCTTGGATATCATCTTACCCAGTGTTTCTTAAGTCTGGCCACTTCTAAAATGCGTGGACTTCAACTACCCGAACGCTTCAGTCAGCAAGCTGGCAGGGAATTCTGGGAGTTGAAGTCCACAGAAAGTTGAGAAATGCTACTCTTCTCCAATCCTCTAACCTGAGCCATCATGGACATCCTTCCTCAACTGAGACACTTCAACTCTTGGGAATCCACCTTCTGCTAAAACAGTCTGTTCTGCTCTTAGAATGTGTGGCAGCACATTTTAAAATGATTTAAAAGAACCTATTTTTAAAACAAAGTCAAAGGAGGGCAGGATTTGTGCAGAACAGCTCTGTGCATAAGGCCGAAGAGGGGACAATAAATCTGAGCTTCTAACAATTCACGAACCAGTCAACAAATCCATTACATGTCACGTAAGGGTTAGGGCACAACACAAAACACACCGGCACCAAAGAAGTTTAATAAAACAGAGTAACCGAGTTGGAAGGGACCTTGGAGGTCTTCTAGTCCAACCCCCTGTTCAAGCAGCAGATCCTATACCAGAGATGGCGAACCTATGGCACGCGTGCCAGAGGTGGCACGCGGAGCCATATCTGAGGGCACGTGAGGCGTTGCCCTATGCCAGCTCCAGCGCGCATGCGCGGGCTGGCCAGCTGATTTTCGGCCTTCTTTTCTGCTGTTTCCGCTGTCCCCAGGCTTCAGGAAAGCCACCTGAAGCTTAGGGACGGCGAAAACGGGCCAACTGAAAGTTCACTTGTGTGCTCATCTCCGGCCTCCTTTTTGCTATCAGAGGTCTTCAGGAAGTTCTTCGACTTTGGACAGTTGTAGCCAGGCCTTCCACATCTCGGCCCATTTCTTCTGCAGCCGGCAAGGCTTTTCTGAAGGGCTCTGCAGCCGATAACAGAGCTCCGGATCAATCCGGAGCTCTGTTATCGGCTAGAGAGGCCTTCAGGAAAGGCCTTTAGGAAATGCCTCTGCAACTGATAACAGATCTCCGGATCAATCTAGAGCTCTGTTATCGGCTACAGGGGCCTTCAGGAAAGCCTTGCAGGCTGCAGAAGAAATGGGCCGAGGTGTGGGAGGCCTGGTTGCAACTATCTGAAGATAAGTAGTAGGGCAGCTCCACAGCTTCAGTGCGGCCTGTGCACATGCGCCGGAAGGGGCAGCGCGAGGGTTGTGCACATGCATTGGGGGAGGACACTGCATTATGGGTGTGGCACCCGTGGGCACGCTATTGCGCGCGCGTGCAACCCAACCCAAAAAAGGTTCGCCATCACTGTCCTAGACAGTTTCAGACAAATGGCTGTCCACTCTCTCCTTGAAAGCCTCCAGTGATGGAGCATCAACAACTTCTGGTGGCAAGCCGTTCCACTGATGAATGGTTCTCCCTGTCAGGAAATTTCTCCTTAGTTCTAAGTTGCTTCTCTCCTTGATTAGTTTCCACCCATTGCTTCTTGTCCTGCCCTCTGGTGCCTTGGAAAATAAGCTGACCCCCTCTTCTTTGTGTCAGTCCTCATTTTTCCCCTCCTTGCAACTGACTTTTGAATTTATGTTCGTGTTCTCTGGGAAGCAAATGGCTAAGGTTTAATTGTTCAAGCATCCAACTAGCAAAGCAATTGGTGCTTTTAGATTCAAGGGAACTGAACTGGCCCCAAGTATGTCAAGAACCACCTCAGTGCAATCCGTGTTGCTTAGTTTATCTTTTAAAAAACCAGGAGAGACGTGGCTCACATAATTAGGATGCTGGGTTGGAGGTTATAGCAAGCCTGCGTTTGAGACCCGAGTGCTGCTGCGTGGCGGAGTGAGCTCCCCTCATTCGCTCCAGCTCCTTGGGGGAGTCAAGGAAAGAACGCCCATAAGTGTCCCACAGGCAAAGGTGATGTCACCGTCTAATCCAGAGGTCTTCAAACTTGGCAACTTTTAAGACTTGTGGACTTCAACTCCCAGAATTCTCCAGCCAGCATAGCTGGCTGGAGAATTCTGGGAGTTGAAGTCCACAAGTCTTAAAAGTTGCCAAGTTTGAAGACCTCTGGATTTTAATCCTTTCAACCGGGAAGCACCTTCAACAGTGCCTCCAATAGGACGGGAGCAAAAAAAAAAAAAGCCAGGAAAATTATAGAGGCGGGGAAAGATGAGGGAGAACATTCTTGTTGGCAAGACCCTCTGGAGAAAGTGGGGAAGGACAGTGTTTCTCTAACTTGGTCACTTTTAATATGCATGGATTTCAACTTCAAGAATTCCCCATATGCTGACTAGGGTATTCTGGGATTTTTAACACAGTAACAGAGTTGGAAGGGATGCTGTAGGTCATCTAGTCCAACCCCCCACCTCCCTGCCCAAGCAGGAGACCCTACACCATTTCTGACAGATGGCAGTCCAGTCTCTTCTTGAAAGCCTCCAGGGATGAAGCTCCCACAACTTCCGAAGGCAACTTCTGTTCCACTGGTTGATTGTTCTGTCAGAAAATTTCTCCTTATTTCCAGGTTGAATCTCCTCCTTGATCAGTTTCTATCCATTATTCCTTGTCTGGCCTCCTGGTGCCTTGGAAAATAGCTTGACCCCCTCCTCTCTGTGGCAGCCCCTCAAATATTGGAGGACTGCTATCCTGTCTCCCCTGGTCCTTCTCTTCACTAGACTAGCCATGCCTGGTTCCTGCAACCATTTATTATATGTTTTAGCCTCCAGTCCCCTAATCATCTTGGTTGCTCTTCTCTGCACTCTTTCTAGAGTCTCAACCTCTTTTTTATAGTGTGGTGACCAAAACTGGATGCAGTACTCTAGGTGTAGTCTTACTAAGGCTTTATAGAGTAGCCTTAGTACCTCACTTGATCTTATTGTATCCCTCTGTTAATGCAACTTAACTATGCTGGTTCAATCATGCTGGTTCAAGCAGTGGTGGGTTCCTACTGGTGTGGTCCACTCTACCGCACCGGTAGCGGCCAGCAGATGGCGCTATTTGTACACGACAGCTCCGGTGCCGTCTTCACCGGTCTGTCGCGCGGCGCCATCTTTTTTTGGGGAATTTTGAGGCTGATTTTGCTTTCTGTGCATGCGCGGAAGCAAAATCTTGCGAGGGGACGCACGTGCGCGTGAGATCTCAGCAATGTTTTGCTTCCGCGCATGCGAGGAAGCAAAAAAAGCACCAAAATCGCATGCGCGCGCATCCCCTCGTGAGATTTTGCTTCCGCGCATGCGCAGGAAGCAAAATTGCAGGAGGAGGTGCACGCACGTAGCGAGCGAGCGCCAAAACATGGCGATGCGCGCGCAGTGCACCGGTAGCACGAAGAACAGGCAACCTGCCCCTGGGTTCAAGGGACCAGGATTCGGCTCCCTTTGCAGTTTGTACAGTCCTGCGCAGAGCAGAGATTTTTCTTCAAGGAATCTTGACGTAGAAGGAACATCTTCCGCCTCCCTACTTCCCCCCAAATGGGAGACAACCTGTCGGTTCCCTCTCTTCTGAGTCAGTAATTAGGGGGATCCTCTTCTCACAATGCCAGCCGCCCGCCTGCCCAGAAACGTCCATTGTTCCCTTCCCATCTGGAGTTGAGTAATCAGCCCGCCACAAAGCGCAAAGCCCAAATTGCACCCAGCAAATAATGTTTATCTGGAGCAGCTGACAGTTTAATTCTAGGGCGAGAGAAGCAGGCGTAAATGCCTTATCCTAAGATTCTGGCCCTCAAACGTCAAGGCTGACTTCCCTGCCTCTGCTAGACTTGATTTAGTTTCCTTTTAGGGTTTATTTATAATGTTTCTGACTGGCTTCTTGTTGATCTACTGACTCCATCCAGAAATTTAAAACTTTGCACCAGACCGTAAGCCCATTTCCTACCGGTACCAAAGCAGCTTTGCAAGTAAAACCACGCTAAATCGTCATCGCTGTCAGCCATTCAGTTAGTCAAGGCCAGGGGTGGGACTGAAACATTTTACCAACTGGTTCGCTGCCCGGTTGCTGGATGGGCGTGGCCATGAGGGTGTGGCTACTCAGCCTCCTGCACCACGGCGGGGGGGGGGGGTTGCCCTCCCCAGGCTCCGGAGGCTTTCGTCGAGCCTCTGGGAGGGCAAAAAACGACTTCCCCTGGGCTCCGGAGGCCCCTCAGAGGCTGGAAACAGGCCAGTTTCCGGATTTCTGGTACTTCCGGTAGGCCCACTTTTTGCCCTCCCAGAGCCTCCGGGAGGGGAGGGAGGGGGAAGGAGAGAAAGGGGAAGGGAAAGAGAGGGAGGGGGAGAGGGGGAGAGAGAGAGGGAGAGAGAGATTGAAAGAGAGAGAGAGAGATTTTGAGATTGAGTACCTCTTGGGAGATTTCGAGATGTTTTTCTGCAAAGTGTAAGGCTTGTTCATACTTCCCAAGTGAAACATAAGCATTCTCCAAACTCCAGCACGCTCTTCCTTCTCCCACTCTGCAAGATCAGGAATGGATGTTAGGAAAACCACAAAGTGCATTAAAAGCCCGTTTTCTAGAGGTCAATCTTGATCACAGAACCTCGTCAATATTTGCATGGACGGCTAAGAGAATCCAATTCACACTTTGCATAAGGTGACCAGATTTTATTTTTTGTAAAGCGGGACACCATTGACGGGGGGGGGGGATTTCTAGGGGAGCAAGACGGGAGGGGTCCGTCTCTCTTATCCTGCAGCTTTGTGCACCCCCCCCAAACACCCCCCCCTTCATCGCAGCCAGGGGTGGGTTCCTACTGGCGCAGGCTTACCTGTTCGTTGCCGCAGAGCCTAAGAAGCTGGTGGTGTTCGTGGCGCGGGGCTTCCCCCACCCACTTTCCCCGGCCGCCGGGACGCCGCCATTTGCATTCTTTTGCCCTCTGCGCATGTGCAAAGCGTTCTGCTTGCACAGGGGGCAAAAGAATGCAAATGGCGGCGTCCCGGCGGCCGGGGAAAGCGGGCGGGGGTAGCCCCACGCTGCAAATGACACCAGCTTCTTCGACTCTACGGCGACGAACAGGCAAGACCGCCGCTGCTCCTCTCACTGCCCTCCCTCCCCACCTGGCAGGAGGAGGCAGGCGAGGCAGGAGGCAGAGGGGTGTGCAGGGCAAATTCAAATTCAAAAAGCGGGACTTTTTTGAAACGCCGCGGGACGCGGGACAAATTATTAAAAAGCGGGACTGTCCCACCAAAAGTGGGACATCTGGTCACCTTAACTTTGCAGGACATGCCTTGCTTGATTTGAGTTTAGAATTTCATGGAGAGTCAACCAATTGTGTGTGCTCAACCAGCCACAAGGTGAACTATGGTTTTATGTGACAGTAGACTGCAATTATTCTGGTTGTAGAGATCTACCTTTTGTAGATCTTGTAACCTGAACATTTATCAGGTTACAAGCAGTGTTTCTCAACCTTGACAACTTGGCAACTGAGGCTGCGTGGACTTCAACTCCCATAATTCCTCAGCCAGCATGCTAAGTCTAGAATACAACATGGTCATCTGCCAGACTGTCAGGCCTGCCTTCATTCAAAACTCAAGAAAGAAAACCCCCAACTCCACTGAATTAGAGAAGAGGTACTTTTATTACGTTTGAAATGATAGCAGCGAAAGTAAGGCAAGATCTGATTCAAAACATGTGACGGTTACACACTGAAAGTCACCCCAAATCCCTCCCCCCAGCACTGAGAGTCCAATCAACATCCAGTATGATGTTATGGGAAAGCTCCTCTTCAGGTATTTCTCGCATCTGGAGTCTCAGGACGGTTGGCCTTGACGGAGTGTAAACCACTCCACTCAGCAGCACCACAATTCATGAGTGCAAACCTCCCTTCCAGTTCTCATGGGACTACTACACACTGGCTCCCTTCCCCATCCCAAATGCCCATGCCCCCCTCCCCGTTTCTATGGCAACCGATAGCAAGCAGGCTACGGAAACCCATGATGGAGATCCGGCTGACACAGCCTGAATTGCTAAGTCCCTCTGATATAGATCTAAATCTAAATATAGATAGAATACATCGTTTTCTGTGCTAACTACTGTCCCCCTGTAATCTTATTTGTGCAGGAACTTTACTGTAGAGTTAGTCCTCAACTTATGACATGTTGCTTAGTGACCACTGAAAGTCATGACAGACCCTGAAAAAGGGAGTTATGGAGGCATTGTGGCCGTAGTCAGGCCACATCTGCTGACTGCCTGCAATTTGGCAGTTCGAATCTCACCAGGCTCAAGGTTGACTCAGCCTTCCATCCTTCTGAGGTGGGTAAAATGAGGACCCAGATTGTTGGGGGCAATATGCTGAACTCTGTAAACCGCTTAGAGAGGGCTGTAAAACACTGTGAAGCGGCATATAAGTCTAAATTCTATTGCTATTGCTATTTGCAGCATCCCCCAGTCAAGTGACCATGATTTACTACAAAAAAGTGTCCTAAAATCAGGTGTGGTCATGTGATGACCTGCTTTACGACGGTCATACCCAAAACTGCAGTCCAAGACCATCTATAATTTATGTCATTTCTCTTCCAAGGCCTGAGGTACCTTTTGGGTGGGGGAAGGAAAGGAATTCATTTATTGGTATTTACCTTGCTGGTTTTTTTTAAAGAGGGATTATTCCTCCAAATAATGCTGATTCATGATAATGGCTTAATCCTAAATTTCTGGGCCAAGGCTTTGCCCAATGGAACAGAATTGCAGTCTTTTTCCCCCTGCCGTCCTATATCATTTATTTATTTATTTATTTATTTTTTTATTTTTATTTATAGTTAAATTTATATACCGCCCTTCTCCGGGGACTCAGGGCGGTGAACAGCCAAGTAAAAATACAATATAAACATTAAAATATATATACATTTAAAAGAAAATATTAGATGTGGCCCTGATTTAAGACAATATAATTAAAATTTTGTAAAATTTGGTAAAATCTTAAAAACCCCAAAAACTTTTTCATGCCAGCCCGGCTTGATAAAAATAGTACGTCTTGAGGGCACAGCGGAAGGTGGCCAGGTCATGAATGGTTCTTAAATCTGGAGGGAGCTGGTTCCAGAGGGTGGGTGCTCCCACAGAGAAGGCCCTCCCCCTGGGCGTCACCAGCCTACACTGCTTGGCTGATGGCACCCCGAGGAGGCCCTCTCTGTGGGAGCGCACTGGTCGATGGGAGGCAGTTTGTGGCAGCAGGCGGTCTCGGAGATACCTAGGTCCAATGCCATGGAGCGCTTTAAAGGTAGTAACAAGCATAAAGTGACCAGATTTTTTTTTTTTAAGCGGGACATGGGGGGGGGGCGGGGGGCGGGGCCGCAATTTGAGTTTTGCCCTCTGCGCATGCGCAGAACGCTACGCATGCGCAGAGGGCAAAAGACGGCTAATGACGGCATCCAGATGGGGGGGGGAGGCGGGAGGCCTTTCCTCGCCTCCCGCCTCCCCTTCGGAAGCCGGCAGTGGCTTGGGCTGGCTTGCGAAGGGGAGCTCTCCTCCTCCCTCCCCCGCCCGCCCGGGGGTCCCGCGCTGCCCGCTGACCTCGCAAACGTCCTTGAAGGCTGCGAGAAGCGGAGCACGGCCCAGCCGGACATCGGCCTCACCTTCCCTCACGGCCCTGGCACCGCGGCCACTGCTTTAACGCGACCCACTCGCCGGAGGACGGAGCGCCCGGAAGCTGGCCGTTGGGCCTGCGCTTCACATCCGGCGCGGGGTGATGACGTCGCGCGAGGGACTTTTTCCCGCCCTCGCCTTCAGCAGCATCTCAATTTAAGCTCGTAGGTGACCAGACGTCCCGTTTTGAGAGGGCCTGCTGCTGCTGCCCAACCTGGCCGTCCTCGAGTGCCTGCAGGCCCGATTTTTTGAAAGAATGCCCTAGTCGGGCATTGTTTTAAAAAATCGGGACTTTTTAAGAGGGCGGGCGGGACGCGGGACAAATGGCGAAAAAGCGGGTGTGTCCCGCCAAAATCGGGACGTCTGGTCACCTTAAACAAGCACCTTGAAGCGCACCCGGTAGACGACCGGAAGCCAGTGCAGCTCACGCAGGAAGGGTGTTATATGGGAGCGCCAATTAGCCCCCGAAACTACCCGCGCGGCTGCATTCTGGACCAGCTGGAGCTTCCGGGTGCTCTTCATGGGGAGCCTCATGTAGAGACCATTACAGTAGTCCAGGCGCGCATAGTCCAGTAGTCCAGATATCATGCCTTGTTCTCTCATCTCAGGACAACCCTTGTTCCAGAGGTGGGCTGCTGGGGGTTCGGGAGAACCTCTAGCTAAGATTCTGTCCAAATCCCACTCCTGGCCCCGCCCACCCCGCACCTTCCAGGAGTCCCCACATGGCCCGTTTTGGATGCAGGTAAGTGCAGAGCACGCGTGGAGGCTCAAGGAGGGCAAAAAACAGGCCTACCGAAAGTTCAGGAAGGCCGGAAACAGGCCCATTTCTGGCCTCCAGAGGGCCTCCGGAGCCTGGGGAGGATGTTTTCGCCCTCCCGGAGGCTCGAAGAAAGTCTCCGGAGTCCGGGGAGGACAAAAATGCCTCCCCACCGTGGCGCAGGAGGCCGCCTAGGCCACGCCCACCATGGCCACGCCCACCCAGCAACTGGGCTGAACTCCTTGCTAAAATTTTTGAAGATCACCCCTGCCTTGTTCCCTAATTTTGTCTTATTTCACTTGGGGGTGGGGCGTCCAAGGGCAGAGGGACTTCAGGTCCTAACATTCCCAGCCAGAATGATAATACAGCAAATAGTTCCGACCTTGGAGAGCCTCACGTGTTCTTATTTTGTTATGTGCTTTTGAGCCCATCAAGAAACCTTGAAGACGGCCAAAAATGTCAATAGACAAACTTAATTGCCAATAAAAGCTATTAACAAAGGACTTGGAGATGTTTACCTGATGGGGGACAGGTAGCATGCTGGCTGGGGAATTTTGGAAGTTGGTCCATACAGTTTAAAGTTGCTAAATTAGAGAAATGCTATTCTAAAACAATACCAAATTTGGCTGATGCATTTTGGGCTTCTTTTTAAACCCAAAAGGAGAGAGAAAAGTAACAGCCAGACAAACTGGTGAGCTTGAAGTCTTCTGCCCAGCTTCAATCAATCAGAATAGAGATGGAAGGTACCTAGGAGGTCTTCTAGTCCAGCCCTCTGTTAAAGCAGGAGACCCTAGATCCGTGATGGCGAACCTATGGCACGCATGCCAAAGGTGGCACGCGGAGCGATATCTGAGGGCACGCAATGCGTTGCCCCATGTCAGCTCCAGCGCGCATGTGCATGCTAGCCAGCTGATTTTCGGCCTTCCGGAGGGTGGGGGAGGCCGTTTTTGCCCTCCCCAGGCTTCAGGAAAGCCTCCGGAGCCCGTGGATGGTGAAAAACGGACCCAACGGGCCTACCGGAAGTTCGGCCCGTTGGGCCTGTTTTTCGCCATCCACAGGCTCCAGAGGATTTCCTGAAGCTTGGGGAGGGCAAAAGAACGGTCCAACGGGCCTACTGGAAGTCCGGAGGCTTCAGTGAGGCCTGCGTGCATGCACGGGGGTAGGGCATTGCATTATGGGTGTGGGCACATGCACGCATGTGCTATTGCGCACATGCCCTTTTGGCACCCGAGCAAAAAAAGGTTCGCCATCACTGCCCTAGATTATTCCGGACAAATGGTTGTCCAGTCTTTTCTTAAAAACCTCCAGTGATGAAGCATCCACAACTTCTGGAGGCAAGCTGTTCCACTGGTTAATTGTCTTCACTGTTAGGAAGTTTCTCCTTAATTCCAGGTTGCTTCTCTCCTTGATTAGTTTCCATCTATTGTTTCTTCCTGTCTTCTGGTGCTTTGGAGCAGGGGTCACCAATCTTTCGGACCTCAGGGACCACTAAATTCATAATTTTAAATCCTGCGGACCACTAATATGATTTTTTTTAAGATACTATTTTAAAAAAATAGTATTTAGTGCAATATAAAAAATGAAAATAATTTTTCTGCGGACCACCAAAATTTTATTGCGGACCACCAGTGGTCCACGGACCACCAGTTGGTGACCACTGCTTTGGAGAATAATTTGACCCCCCTCTTCTTTGTGGCAGCCTCTCAAATACTGGAATACTGCTATCATGTCCTCCCTAGTCATTCTTTTCTCTATTCTGGCCTTACCCAGTTCCTGCAACCGTTCTTTGTATGTTTTTTTTATCCAGGCCTTTAATCATCTTAGTTGTTCTTCTCTGTACTTTTCCCAAAGTCTCAACCATCTTTTTTTGTAAGCTAAAAGGAGCGAAGTGACCGAATGAATTAAGAGGGGACCTGCATCGGAAAGCATCTTTCCACATCCACAGGGACAAATATTACTGTTTGGGATATTCCCATAAAATCCAGCTTAAATTTTGGGAGCTGAAGTTCACACATCTTAAGTTACAGAGGTGGAGAAACACTGTTTTATAATAAATGTGGCTTATATCAAGACACACACCCCATCTCGTCCCTAATCCATCCAGGTCTGACAGTCAAAACAAAACCCCAGGAAGTTAGTTGAGTCTGGTTTTGCGGGGAAGCCAGTGGATAATAAATGCAGCAAATAGACAGAAACAAAGCCAGACGTTCAACAAGTCGTGTTCTGCCATGACATTTCTGTTATGGGTAGCATGGCCCTTGAATTTAGGTCTAGGAAATTTACCAGGGAAAAGATAAGAAAAGATGGCAGTGCCATCTTGTGGTAAAACAGGAAAATAAAGAACTGGGATGATTAAGCTTGCAGTCTGTTTTTTTATTTTATTTATTTATTTATTTTATTTGTCAAAACGTGTACAAGATAACAGGTATGGTATAAACATAAACAAAAGCAAAGTAGGTATAGGTAAATTTGGACAATAGGACAGTAGGACAGGGATGGTAGGCACGATAGTGCGCTTATGCACGCCCCTTACTGGCCTCTTAGGAATGGGGTGAGGTCAACTGTAGACAGTCTAAGGTTAAAGTTTTTGGGGTTTGGGGAAGAAAGATATGCTGAAGGGAAAAAAGGCTGCTTGGTTTCAGGGATAGGTTTGGGAAGAGGTTCAGGTTTTATCTTGATTTGCGGCACCCAGTTTCATTTAATGACCAGACTTAAGTTTTTATTTATTTATTTATTTGGTTTAGCTTACATGCCGCCCAATTCAGCATGGACTCAGGGCGGCTCACAACCAGAAACCAACAAAAACACAATAAAAACCATCTAAAAAACATGTTAAAATATATCACACTTATAAAATCCTCTTGATTACGGTAGATACTTGATACAGATTAAGCAAAACCTGGCTCAAATACAGTCACTGTGAGAGGGACCTTGGAGTCCTAGTGGACGATCACTTAAATAGGAGCCAGCCGTGTGCGGCGGCAGCCGAAAAAGCTAATACAATCCTTGGTTGTATAAACAGGGGCATAGAATCAAAATCACGTAAAGTATTAGTAGCGCTTTATAAAGCCTTAGTAAGGCCACACCTGGAATATACTGCAGGCAGTTTTGGTTGCCACATTACAAAAAAGATGTTGAGACTTTGGAAAAAGTGCAAAGAAGAGCAACTAAGATGATTAAAGGCCTAGAGACAAAAACTTATGAAGAATGGTTGCAGGAATTGGGTGTGGCCAGTCTAGAGAAAAGAAGGACTAGGGAGCACATGATAGCAGTATGCCAATATTTGAGGGGCTGCCACAAAGAGGAGGAGGTCAAACTATTTTCCAAAGCACCAGAGGGCAGGATAAGAAACAATGGATGGAAACTCATGAAGGAGAGAAGCAATCCGGAATTAAGGAGAAACTTCCTCACCGTGAGGACAATTAACCAGTGGAACAGCTTTCTCTATGGGTGAGCTTAGTGTCAATTTTCACTTCTCAGATTGCCCACAGACTATGGGGGCGATAGAAACCTATCTTATAGGTTTATTCTATATATTTTTATTCTATAATAGTTTATTCTATTCTATCGTATAGAAACCTATACGAGCCGAGGTGGCGCAGCGGTTAGAGTGCAGTACTGCAGGCCACTTTAGCTGACTGTGATCCGCAGGTCAGCGGTTCAAATCTCACCGGCTCAAGGTTGACTCAGCCTTCCATCCTTCCGAGGTAGGTAAAATGAGGACCCAGATTGTTGGGGGCAATATAAATATACATTGCTTACTGGTGTAAATCGCTTAGAGAGTGCTTGCACTGTGAGGCGGTATATAAATTTCACTAATAAATAAATAAATAAATAAATAAACCTAAGGTTCCAAACATCAAGATGCCAACCGTGAGAACCAAGGACGTTTTGGCAGGTATTTACCACAGCCAGAAAGACTTTCTCATAACAATACCAGGGGATTCTACTGGACAATGTGACCTGGTCTAATAGGGGGAGGGAGAACTTGAACTTTAGCTATGTGGGTTTATGCGGGAATAGTCAGATCTGGTTTTGCCCTTATCTTTGCCGATACGATGTACTCAACAAAGTTTTGCATTAAGAGGTTGGATCATCTCAGCCGTGCTTGCTTTTGGTTGGGTTCGTCAGTCGGAACGTTGACACTTTAGTGTCTCAAAACCTCACCAACCAACCCAACCCAACCCAACTTAATTCAACAGAAGTGAAGCCAACTCAACCCAACTTAATTCAAGCTAAGCTAACTTAAGCCGAGCCAAGCTTAACATAGCTACTATCCTTGGGAGCCACCATCTGTTACCAAATCACCTTTCCATTCCATTTGTTTCTTATCAGCATAAGCTGGACGGTTCCTCCCAGTTCACCATAAACTGAACTAGCTTCCTGAACTGCACATTTGTCATTCTAGCAAAAGAGACCTCAAGATCAACACACAGAAAACAGATATTTCTTACCTGTCTCCAAGTTCCTGGGCAATGGCCAGGTGCTTCAGGTGGTATTCCACAGCCTTCTCGTAGTCTTCAAGAAGGGTGTACGTGTTTCCAAGACTGTAGCATGTCTGGGCTTCCACTGTTTGGTCCTTCAGCTGTCTGGAGAGGTGGAGGGTTTTCCTAAATTAATAGAGAGAGAGGAGATGGAACACTTCTTCAACTAAACACTGAAGCCAACTTATGTTCTGCCCGTATTGAAAGACCATCTTCCCCAAGCTGGGGTACTCCAAGTTATGAAGACCTACAAATCAATGGATCTTATTGGGTCAAAACAACTATAACAGGTCAGTGTCAACTTGCAAATCTTTCAAATTGCCATAAGCAGGAGTGGGGGAGAGCTGACGGAGTGGCTGATTGTACTGAAACTGCATTCCACAAATGTTTCTTTTACTGATTGTGTCCTGGGTTACCGGAGTCAGCAGGAGGGGTGTGGGTTTCACAGCCCGCCAACGTGGTTCATTGGAGATTGTGATTTATGACATGTCCAGTGAGGAGGGGGAAAACAGGGTCATGAGGGCACGTAACCTACATGAGCTCAGTTCTGACTGCATCGGAGTATTGCCGAAATGTCGCTCCTAATAAATGGCTATATTTCTTTTGAAGTTTGGCTTGTGGCTCATGAATTAATCAGGGCGTCTTTCGGAAACTTCACAGTCAGATTTACTGGATTCTATTATGTTTATGTGGAAATGGAAGAAATAAATGATCATATTGTTGGAGATGCCCTAAGAATCAAAAGACTTGTTTCTTTAGTTTACTAAGATGTTACTTTCTGAAAACTTTTACATTACAGAGAGAGAGAGAGGGAGAGACTCAGCTTGGAACAACCTGACTTCACCATCTCAAAATTACTCAGTAAGGTTCCTGGAAGCGCAGAGGAGCCAGTTCTGTGATCTGGCTGCAAAGAAGGTAAATGCAATTTAGGATACACAGGGAAAAGTCTTTCCCCCAAATCATAGGGAAGTTCCACTAGAGTAGTGCGGTGGCCACGAGGGGGAGCTCTCGCCTCACAATTAGGAGGCTGTGAGTTCGATCCTAGGTAGATGATGATATTTCTCTCTCTGGGCAAGATGAGAATATATCTGCTGAATATAAATAACTCCGCAGTGGCGACAGGAAGGGGATCCGGCCAGTAAACAATCAGCTCCATTCAGTTGCCTCAACTCCACCCCACAAGGGATTACGGGGTCATTAAACGATGAAAGAAATATATATATATAGGAAACTTCCACTCTGTTCTGCATTGGTTTGACCCTTTTCCCCTAAGTCCTGCAATCATCTCTGTCCACCGATTTTTAGAAGCGTTCGGGAAAGCAGGCAGAGTTACGATCTCAGAGAGCAACCGAGGACTTCGCAGTTCAACCTTGAGCTACGGATATTCTCTTCTATTGGAGACTCCCGTGGTTTTTTTCCCTACATTCAGGACAGTAGCTGAATAATTGGGAGACACATGACCCCTTTGCTGATCTACTGCCACGAATCCAAATAGATTGGATCTGGAGGGTACTGGCTTCCCCTGAGAGACCCACTGCTTACTTGTAATACTCTGCGGCAATATCGAAGCTTCCCAGGAAGATGTGAGCATTGGCCAAGTTGCTGTACGCTCTCCTCTCGGCGGCTCTGTCTCCAAATTCCTTGGCGATGTTCAGTCGCTGAAATGGATAAAGTCATTGGTATCACTGCAGGGATATATGAGGGTGAGTCAAAGCATAATGCCATTTTCTTTAGGACAGGTATAATGACCAACCCAGGAACATGGAGCATACATCAAAATGAAGCTGGTCCTCTGTGGATCCCATCCCTACTTCTCAACATAGTCACCATTTCTCTCAATAGCAATGTTCCACCTTCGAATGAGAGCATGTATCCCTGCCTCGTAGAATTTTGTTGACTGTTCTTTGAGCCACTTCTTCACTGCAGTTTTCACTTCCTCGTCACTGGAATAATGTTTGCCTCTCAAACCCTCTTTCATGGGGCCGAAGAGATGATAGTCTGAAGGCGCTAAATCTGGTGAGTATGGAGGGTTATTATTCCAGTGACGAGGAAGTGAAAACTGCAGTGAAGAAGTGGCTCAAAGAACAGTCAACAAAATTCTACGAGGCAGGGATACATGCTCTCCTTCAAAGGTGGAACATTGCTATTGAGAGAAACGGTGACTATGTTGAGAAGTAGGGATGGGATCCACAGAGGACCAGCTTCATTTTGATGTATGTTACATGTTCCTGTGTTGGTCATTATACCTGTCCTAAAGAAAATGGCATTACATTTTAACTCACCCTCGTATTTGTCAAGGTTCTGACTGATGAACCCAACCAAGCAAGCACCATTGAGACGATCCAATCTCTTAAAGCAAAAGTTTACTCAGTACATCATTTCGGCATAGATGAAAACCAAAACCAACTCGGGTTAATTCCCGTGCAAACCCACATAGTTAAAGAATAGGCTTCCCCCTCCCTTGATTAGTGCAGGTCACATTGTCCAATTGAGTGTCGGTATATTGTTATGAGAAAATGTCTTTAAGCTTCGGCAAACACCTGCAGCAGTGTCCTTGGTTCCCATGGGTTGTCTTGGGCGATGTCTGGAGCCTGCATTCCAATTCCCCTTCCCTGCCCCCTGGTTCATTGGCAAGCACACTTCAAACTTGATGACGTTGTTGTAATAAATCTTTTAAGTGTGGCTCCCAACGTATCTTTGTAAAGGTCTGCATGGCCCTGATTCCCATCTCCCTCCCCACAAATGCTGTAGGATCTCTACAATGGGTCAGAAAGGAGCCACCCCACCTCTATCCTATTTCACCTGCTTATGGAAGACGATCGCTTTGCTGAAGTTGCCCAACAGGTAGTGGGCATTGCCGAGGTTCCCGTAAGCCCGGCCCTGCGCAGCTCTGTCAGCCAACTCCTTCACCAGGGAAAGGTTCCTCCTAGAGATAAGCCAGAAAAAAAGCAGCCCTTAATGCTCAAGAAAAGGAACAGAAAGCCATTTCAAGTAGGAAAATTGCCCATGATTCCTGAAAGGCATCATTGCCATCCTTCCATTTCCTCACTTATCACTTCTCTTTTTTCCTGTTAACAACGCAGGCTTTTGTCTGGAGTCCGCTTTCAGATCTTGTCTTCAAGAGGCACATTTAGGATGTTAAAAAGCGCTTTGAGATTTCCTTGTGGTCTCCTCTCCCAATTGGTTTTTTTTATTTTTTTTATTCAAAAAGTTTTATTAGTACAAAATTACATAGATAATAGCTAAATATTAAATATAAAGTACAAACATTTTTTATTTTTCTCCCCCCCCTAACCCACTCCCTTCCCTCCCCCCTCCCCCCCGGGCTTCCCAGAGAGAATACAGGGCATAATATCAATTAAATAAATTTAAATTAAGTTAATAAAAAAAAACCTTGTTAGATTTCCACATTATTTTTTGAAAACTTCAACTCCAAATTGTACACTAATAATATATCATCTATATGTAAAATAATAAAGATACAAAAAAATTTTTTTAACAATACAAGAAAAATACAAGAAAAATGTAACTAAAATAAAATAAAGTAAAAAGAAAAAAATAGGCAAACAAAAAACTTCCTTCCTCCTCCTTTCAATCCTCTACCCTATGCAACATTTCCTCCAAATTAAATAAAACTTAGATGAATATTGCATAAATAATAACTAAATATAAAATACTAGAATCTTAAACTAATATTATTAACATATTATTACCACACATCGAATTACTAGCTTCAAAAAAGTTCTAAATTTTTTTTTAAAAAAATATTAATAATAGAAATAACCTCAAAATTGAATAAAACTTAACTGAATATTACATAGATAATAACTAAATATTAACTAAATAATTCCGGAGCCAAACCGGAAGCCTCCTCTCCCAATTGTAATGGATGACGTTCCAAGGCCAGACAAGGCCAAAATTACTTGCTGCTGAGGCTTTTTTAAAGGAGCCACACAGGTAAATAATCCACTGAACAGCATCATTACGCTAATAATGGAGATGGAAGGTTGGGGGTGGGGTGGGGTAGAAAAGCTATGGCGGGCAGGGAGGGGGAATTCATTCTCCCAACTTCTCAAAGTGAGGCAAAGGAACAGAAAGAAGTCAAGTCAAATCTAACCCCCCCTGAAAGAGGAGGCAGATGTGACAAGGATCTACCTAGGATCGAACTCACAGCCTCCTGATTGTGAGGCGAGAGCTCCACCTCTAGGCCACCGCACCACTCGATTTGTGGGCTTGATGATTAGGTAAAATATGGAAAGAAGTAAAGTATGGTATAATCTTAAAAAGGCTAACACACACACACACACACACACACACACACACACACACACACACACACACACACACACACACACCTGCAATAAAGATAATCGAAAACTGTTCATTTCTTTTTTTTTCTATTACTGTTTCATACATTTTTTTCTAAGCTTATATGGCCGTTATTCTGTTAAAATTTCTTAATAAAAACTATTTTTTTTAAAAAAAGGAAGAGCAAGACTTTCCACCCGGAATATTCTTAGGGATCAGAAGCTCCAACCTTACCATGAAGCAGTGGTTCCCAAAACAATTTTACACCAAAATTGGGTAAAAGTGATTTTTCCTTGGGTAACAACACACAAACCCATTACCTATCACAAACGGAGTCATGTAAATTGACTGGTGTAGGTTGTTATCAATTATTTGCCAAAAATGTGGAATGCCTGTCTGGTTGATATTGACTAAGCACCCTACTTATTTACTCAGCCCTCTGTCCTGTTTAAGAAAATGATTATTTACTCAGCTTCTGTTTATCTAAGTCAATTAAAACTCTTCTGTTTGTCTAGGGTAAGAAGTTAATTAGACATTCTTCTGTTTAGTTAGCAATCACACCTTGATATCTGTCTGTATACTATTAACCATTTAGCATTGTTACTAAAGTTAGTCAAGTTAATCTTTTGTACCTGTATACACAAGAAATTTGCTATAAAAAATAAATGCAAGTCGGAGAAAAGCAGTGCTTCTGAACATGGGGGCTGCTCAGCTCAGAGAGATTTCTTCCTAACTCGGACAAGCTTTGCTCAAGAAATCATGTCTCTATGTCTATGATTTCTACAGGTTGGCATAG
Organism: Diadophis punctatus similis; assembly: GCA_023053685.1. Taxonomy (NCBI): domain Eukaryota; kingdom Metazoa; phylum Chordata; class Lepidosauria; order Squamata; family Dipsadidae; genus Diadophis; species Diadophis punctatus. The sequence goes on from JALIGW010000083.1 coordinate 1,313,808, forward strand.
GTGTCGAGATATGTTCAAAATTCTCCCAAAGTATTCCGACGATAGTGTGAAGTGACATTAAAAAAAAACCATTCAATGATATTCTTTTTATAACACGGGTTGTCCCCGAGTTATGACCGTTCTTTCAGCAACCATTCAAAGTTATGACCGTGCTGAAGGAAAGGTCTTATGACGAAGTGTGATAAGACTTTCCAATTTGGGGAAATGAAGGGAAAAGTTTGAGAAGCCCCTGTCTCAGCTTTGCTTGGTTCTCTTTGCAACCCAGGAGACCTTCCTGGAAAGATTGTGAGTGCACAAGGACCACCCTGAATATTGTGGGGCCTCAATGGGACCCCCACTCCTCTCCACCTGGAGAAGACCACTCACTCACTTGTAAAATTCGGATGCCTTTTGCAGAGCTTCTTGAATCTCCTGGGGCAGCTGGCCTGGTTCCTCGTGGGGCAGGGTCCACAACGCCTCCTTGCCTTTGGCATGGTAGACATTGCCGATGTTATACAATGCTCTGGCCTCCCCCACCTATCAAAAAGAAAAAAGGAAAGAGCTCATGGGGTGAGGTCCCTCCAATGATTGCCACATTCACAGTCCTATCACAGTGCAGGTACTGGTGTCAGACCTGCTCCAATCTGATCCCTTAGGAAAGAAAAACCCTCGATTCCATTTGGTTGAAGTGATAGGTCAGTGATGGTGAACCTTTTTTGGCTCGGGTGCCAAAAGGGAGCACGCATGCGCGATAGCGCGCACGTGCCCACACCCATAATACAATGCCCTCCCCCCCGCGCATGCACACAACCCCCCGCTGCCCCCCGTGCATGCTTTCTGTAAGGATTGCCTCTCCATCTATCTTAATAAAGTACGAACGTCTGAGCCGAGTAGTTCAAAAGGATTATTTTATTAAGCAGATGTGACAGCAGTCCATTCAAAGCAAGATCTGAATACCCTTAGGCAAGCAGGTACAGTTAAACCTTAGAAACCCCTCCACATTAGCCAGAATGCAGAGCCTGGCCAATACACACGTGTGAAAATCAACTGCTCTGGGAACCAGATGGCATACGTTTCCCAGAGCTTCTTCCGTTCCCTCTTCAAGTAAAATAACCCACATTGCCCTCATAAACCATCTCCCATGATGAAAAGATCTCAAGATGCCTGGTGCCAGGATATGCTTGTAAAACATCAGTTGATACAAACAATGCTGATAAATCAAACCCAGACTCCCCCGTCTCTCACTGAATGGCAGTCACTCTTTTGGGATTCTGACACACAGCTCAGGTGTGGCAATCTGCTCTGCTGCGTGAATCAGCTGAGAAGATATAGGTCAGTAAAGCGCAGGGGCAGGCGGGCGGGCCCACCTGATCATCAGAGCAAATCGGTTCGCTCCCAGCTGATCATTGGAGCATCTGGTTCGCCTGAACCGGTCCGAACCGGTAGAATCCCATCCCTGGGCTTAACTGAAGCTAATGTGGAAACATCTTCTTTGCAGCACATCGAGTGTGCAATTGCTCAAGCCCCCCCCCCCCGCCAGACTTGCCAAAGTTCAAGAGGGTTAAAAGCTACCACCTTGCAACTGTGTAAGGCTGAGGGAGTTTCCTCTCTGCTCGTCCCCACCTAATCCTGCTATTGATTATTTATTTGTTTGTTTGTTTGTTTTTTATTTTATTTTTTATTTTATTTTTTATTTTATTTTTTTATTTTTTTTTTATTTTTTTTTTTATTTTTTATTTATTATTTATTATTTATGAATGTTCTTCTATGCCGCCCTACTCACTGAGGACTCAGGGCGGCGTACAACATTTTAAGGAACAACTAAACAATAAAATTATTAAAACCAATTTAAAAGAGTTTTAAAAAAGACATACAAAACCATGCATACATGGGGGAAAGTTGTCTCAAAATCACCCCGCCTGCAGGAAGAGACATGTCTTAATGGCTTTTCGGAAGGCCAGCAAGGTGGGGACAATTCGTATCTCTGGGGGAAGATGGTTCCAGAGAACAGGGGCCCCTACAGAGAAGGCCCTCCCCCTAGGCCCCACCAGCCGGCATTGTTTGGCTGACGGGATCCAGAGGAGACCCACTCTGTGGGACCTAACCGGTCAAAGGGAAGTATGAGGTAGGATGCTGTTCCGGAGGTAACCTGGACCTAAGCCATGTAAGGCTTTAAAGATGATGATCAACACCTTGAATTGCACCCGGAGACCAATGGGCAACCAATGCAGCTGGTGGAGTATGAATGTTACGTGGGTATATCTTGAGACACCCACCACAGCACGCGCAGCCGCATTTTGCACAAGTTGAAGTCTCCGGATACTCTTCAAGGGTAGCCCCATGTAGAGCGCATTACAGTAGTCCAATCTAGAGGTGACAAGGGCATGAGTGACCATGAGTAGAGCCTCCTTCTCCAAGTATGGTCGCAATTGGTGCACCAGGCGAACCTGTGCAAAGGCTCCCCTAGCCACTGTTTCCCTGGCGAGAGAGGCTGGATGGTCGCTGAGTGGTCCTCTTCCTACCTTGTCTCCTTGCTCCTGTGAGATGTCCAGATGCCTCTGGCAACAAACCAAGGCTTCGTCGAACTGACCCAGGATTTTCAGCGTGTTGCCAAGATTGCCGCTGGCTTTGCCCTCTCCGATCCGATCCCCGATGGTTCTGTGGGCATTGGGAAAAGATTCCAAGTTGAGTTTCTCTTGGAAGGAAGTCAGGCGGAAGTGAGGAATGGCTGGCTGGCTGGGTGGGTGGGGGAGTGTTTTCAGATTGGGCATTGCATTTCTTCCTTCGGCCTGCTCAGGGGCTGTGAGCAGGCATGGTACCTTGGCAAATACCATCCAAGGGAGAAGAATTGAAAATGTTGGCTTTTTTCTCAGCAGTTCCATGTTTTTATGGTGTGTATGTGTGTGTGTGTGTGTGTGTGTGTGTGTGTGTGTGTGTGTGTGTGTGTGTGTGTGTGTGTGTGTCTGTGTGTCTGTGATGATGTTTAAGGCATGAAATTAAGGCATATTTTTTTTACCTCTTAAAGCAGGGGTCTCCAACCCTGGTAACTTTATGACTTGTGGACTTCCACTCCCAGAATTCCTCCCTCAGCCAGCTATGCTATCTGGGGAATTCTGGAAGTTGAAGTCCACAAGTCATAAAGTTCCCAAGGTTGGAAACCCCTGAACACAGCAGGTACGGTTGGTGGACTTTACAGGTCTTTGGGAAGGGGTACAAGATCTGGTTTCAATCCTCTAATGCCCTGCAATGTTTCTTACCAGGTTTCTGCCCACTTGGGCTGAGCTGCCATTTATAAGCTAAGCATTAACAGAGGGATACAATCAAGATCAAGGGAGGTGCTAATACCACTCTATAAAGCCTTAGTAAGACCACACCTAGAGTATTGCATCCAGTTTTGGTCACCACACTATAAAAAAAGAGGTTGAGACTCTAGAAAGAGTGCAGTGAAGAGCAACCAGGATGATGAGGGGACTGGAGGCTAAAACATACGATGTGAAGGGTTGCAGGAACTGGGCATGGCCAGTCTAGTGAAGAGAAGGACCAGGGGAGACAGGATAGCATCTTCCAATATTTGGGGGGCTGCCACAGAGAGGAGGGGGTCAAGCTATTTTCCAAAGTATCCGAAGGCCAGGCAAGAAATAATGGATGTAAACTGGTCAAGGAGAGATTCAACCTGGAAATAAGGAGAAATTTCCTGACAGTGAGAACAATCAGCCAACGGAACAGAAGTTGCCTTCGGAAGTTGTGGGAGCTTCATCCCTGGAGGCTTTCAAGAAGAGACTGGACTGCCATCTGACAGAAATGGTGTAGGGTCTCCTGCTTGGGAGGGGGGTTGGACTAGATGACCTACAAGGTCCCTTCCAACCCTGTTAATCTGTATCTGTATCACCTTTCTTGACTATTGTTTCTATTTTTCTTCCTTTCCCCAGCCTGCCCCTGAGCTCCTCCATCTCCCACAGATCCCGTGTCTTTCTTTTCCAGTCCAACCCCACCACCCCAAAAGGGAAAATGGAACATTCTGGCTTTCTTTTCCTGAGGGTGGATGTTTTGCCAACCTGGCATGGCTTGAGCGTTGCAGCCCCAAACTCAGTTCCTCCTTCATGTCTCCAGAGGGCCCAATTCTGGCAGCAGAACCCTTATCTGCAGAGGTGGTATTTAGCCGGTTTGGACCGGTTCGCCCAAACCAGTAATGGAAATTGCGGGTGGGTTGCCCACCCACCCCGGCTCTATTCCATCCTACTTAGGAACATTTTTGAGGCCGTGCGCATGCGTGGATGGGACACGTGCGAGTGAAGCGAGCAAGCGAGTGCGCTCACATTTGGGAACAGGTAGGGAAGTGCCACGATGTGAATATTGCCAGTTGAGCACCTCTGCAATATTTCTAGGTTTACTGTATTTTCTAATCAAGCAGACATGTGATATGTTTTACTGCGCATGTGTGCATTCCAGGAGTCTCCTCCTTCCTTCTTCTCCTGTGAGCCTCGCCCGAGGCAGACGTGAATTCTTAGCTGAGAAAATGTAGCTTAATAATGTTTATATTCTTTTGTTACTTTTGTACTAAAATAAATATTTTGTTAATTAGAATTGAATCTCGGTTTTATTTTCTAAGTAAGAATGACTTCAAGGAAGCAAGATCCTATATCGCCTCGATAGGAATAATTCTTATTCCATCAGGAAGGTATGTGGATATCACCCCTGCTTACCTGGCCAGCGTGAGATCGTGCTTATGGTACTCCAAAGCTTTGGCATAGTCCTTCAGATAGAAGTAGGCGTTGCCCAGTTGGCTGTAAATGGCGCTGAGGGTCTTGAGATCCTCCGTCCCCACCTTGACTGCATGTTCGAAGAAGGCGGTTCCGGAAGGGAAATCCCCTGCCTTGCACGCCCGCTCTCCTTCCAGCGCTAATTCCAAGCATGAGGCTTCCATCCTCCTAATGGAAACAGACAAACCATCTCGGTCAAAACACCACTTTCTAGAAATTCTCCACCTGTGCCCGAAAAGCTGTCTAGGCTTACGAGCAACTGGGAAGAGTGGGGGGGGGATGTTGTATTCCTTAAAAAAAAAACAGTGACCAAGTTCAGACAGGGAAAGAAGCATGGTTGAAACCTACTCTTATTTTGCTTGGACCAAAAATTGTCTTCGAGTTGTCTGGGAAATCCGGGAATGATGCCCACAGTGGGTTTTGAGAGAGGAGGCTTAAACCTGGAGGAATAGCTGTCTATCAAAGTCCTCTACCCATCACAGTTGTTTGAGTGTGAATTAATGGACAACCAATTAAATATGAGCCAAGAGTGTGCTGCAACAGCCAAAAAAGCCAACGCAATCCTAAGCTGCATTAACAGAGGGATACACTCAAGATCAAGTGAGGTACTAATACCACTCTATAAAGCCTTAGGAAGACCATACCTAGAGTACTGCATCCAGTTTTGGTCACCACACTGTAAAAAAGAGGTTGAGACTCTAGAAAGAGTGCAGAGAAGAGCAACAAAGATGATTAGGGGACTGGAGGCTAAAACATACGATGAACGGATGCAGGAACTGGGCATGGCTAGTCTATTGAAGAGAAGGACCAGGGGAGACATGATAGCAGTGTTCCAATATTTGAGGGGCTGCCAGAGAGAGAGAAGGGGGTCAAACTATTTTCCAAAGCACCCAAAGGTCAGACAAGGAATAATGGATGGAAACTGATTGAGGAGAGATTCAACCTGGAAATAAGGAGAAATTTTCTGACAGTGAGAACAATCAACCCATGGAACAAAAGTTGCCTTCAGAAGTTGTGGGAGCTTCATCACTTGAGACTTACAAGAAAAGACTGGACTGCCATCTATCAGAAATGGTATAGTGTAGGGTCTCATACTTGGGCGGGGACGTTGGACTAGATGACCTACAAGGTCTCTTCCAACTCTGTTAATCTGTTAAAGAAGAGACCGGACAACCATTCTGAAGTGGTATTGTTCAGGGTTCCAAATAGCATCCAAAATTAAATCAGAGTCCAAGGCCAAATGTTCCTCAAAGTCCCAATTTATTAATAGAGCCATTTTGGCACATCTGGGTGAAATCCAAATCTGGAATCCTCCGGGTTTCACCACCCAGTTGAAAGTTCAAGTCCTTGCCCCCACATCCACAAATCCATCACGTTGTCCAATCTCCTATTGCCATGCTGGCAGAGTCCACCCATCTCCTTCCGTGCAGGTGCAGAGACAAAGGATGACCTTGGCTTTCTAGAAAGAATTTGTTATGGCTACATGCTAACCTCCTCATACAATCCCCCCTCCCATTTCCCCATAGTAGAAAATGCATAGTAGAATAGTATAAAGTGTGGCAGGCCAAAGATCCCAAATAAAATGGCCTGACAGGTATAGGGTTTCCTGCTTCAACAGGGGATTGGACTAGAAGACCTCAAAGGTCCCTTTCAACTCTAGGAGTTGGTGAGTTATTCCTAAACATTTAATGAACTTCTACAACATATGGTCAAACAGTATCTACAAACACAGCCCTTCAAGTGTGCAAAATTATCCCATTAAAATAAGGTGACCAGATTTTAATATTTGTAAAGCGGGACACCATTGACGGGGAGGGGTTTCTAGGGGAGCAAGATGGGAGGGGTCCGTCTCTCTTATCCTGCAGCTTTGTGCACCCCCCCAAACACCCCCCCTTCATCGCAGCCAGGGGTGGGTTCCTACCGGTGCAGGGCTTACCTGTTCGTCGCCGCAGAGCTGAAGAAGCTGGTGGCGTTCGCGGCGCGGGGCTTCCCCGCCCGCTTTCCCCGGCCGCCGGGACGCTGCCATTTGCGTTCTTTTGCCCTCTGCGCATGCGCAAAGCGTTCTGCTTGCACAGAGAGGAAAAGAACGCAAATGGCGTCGTCCCGGCGGCCGGGGAAAGTGGGCGGAAGCCCCATGCCGCGAACGCCACCAGCTTCTTCGGCTCTGCGGCGACGAACAGGCAAGACCGCCGCTGCCCCTCTCACTGCCCTCCCTCCCCGCCTGGCAGGAGGAGGCAGGCGAGGCAGGAGGCAGAGGGGTGTGCAGGGCAAATTCAAATTAAAAAAGCGGGACTTTTTTGAAACACCGCGGGACGCGGGACAAATTATTAAAAAGCGGGACTGTCCCGCCAAAAGCGGGACGTCTGGTCACCTTACATTAAAAGCTTTTCAGTTTCTTCCTTTGCTGTTAATAAATTCAGTCTTGTTCGCAGACAGAAGCTGTATTGATTTTCAGTAAACACTGCAGAACACAAGGAAGATTAAATAAAGTAAGGAAAACATATGCTATTAAGCAGCAGCATGTTAAAATATTTGCAAACATTGATTTTTTTTATAAAAAAATCTCAGTAAAACATTTTTTTGGCCTGAAACAGCTTAGCGGTTGGACCACACACCAAGTAGGTGGACTCGGGACAAATAAGTAGGTGATCAGAATGACAGCCACTTAAAACTAACTCAGATTCAGTATCAGTCATGATAAAGGCTCTTTGTGTATTTATTGATTTTTTTTTTTTAGCAGCCACAAAATCCTGCAAGTGGATCTGTATTGAAGAGCCATCAAAGCTGGTGGACGCTGGCCAGGAAATTTAACTAAGGAGGAAATTCAGACTTCTGAGAATTTGAGAATCTAGAATAGAATAGAGCTGGAAGGGACCTTGGAGGTCTTCTAGTCCAACCCCCTCAAGCAGGAGACCCTATACCTATACCATTTCAGACAAGTGGCTGTCCAGTCTCTTCTTAAAAACCTCCAGTGATGGAGCACCCGCAACTTTTGGTGGCAAGCTGTTCCACAGGTTAATTGTCCTCACTGTTATGAAGTTTCTCCTTTATTCCTGGTTGCTTCTCCCTTTGATTAGTTTCCAATGGTGTGTGAGTTGGACAATTCCCTATTTGTGCCGCAGCCTTACAGCACAGGGCATCCCAAAATGGCAAATCAATTTGTGCAGGAGAAAAACTAACTATGTCAATTTTGGTGTGATGTTTGTGCAAAGCAGATCAAAATTTATTTTGACACCCCTCCCCTCAAGCTTCTTGCCATCCCCATAGTCTGCTAGCTCTTGGGCAGGCTTTCCCAACCTTGGTCATTTCCAGGTAGATGGACTTCAACTCCCAGAGTTCTGAATAGTTTTGCTGGCCGTCGAATTAGGGGAGTTGAATTCCACAGGTAACATAGCCACTTCTGAGAATTTTGGGAGTTGAAGTCCAGTCACTTCAATTTGTCAAGGGTGAATAACTGCTCTAGGGAGAGATAAAACAAACACACCCGATTCTGGGCCCAGAAAAACCCCGAATTCTTCAACAAAGTCTAAGTTTTAGACTTTGCTTTCTGTAAGGAATGTCTTTCCAGCCACAATTAAAGTACGAACTTCTGAGTCAGTATTCTCAAAAGGATTTCGTTTATTAGCATCTGTATAACATCCATTCGTTCAAAGCAAAGTCTAAATGCCTTCAGGCAAGGCAAGTATATTTAACCTTAATGCCCCACCCCATTCAGCATAATCAATCCACAAAATGTGTTACCAGATGGTTACGTTCCCAGCCTCTCTTCCGTTCAAACTGACTTGCAATTACCCCTCATAAAACCCTATCTTAAGATGAAAAGGCTCCCAGGTGTCTAGGATCCGGATATGTTATAACCTTTTGATCAAGCAGAGCCAAGACCCCCCCTTCTCCTTTTGAATGGCAGAGTCTGGAGTCTGACAATACTGCAGGATCAATGTATCAGTGATTTAATATATGCCGATTAGTGTAAATTCAAAGTGAAATAATTTTATTCTAAGTCTAAATGTTATTCTAAATAATTATCAGAATCCAGCGACTCTGCCATTCAAAAGGAGAAGGGGGGGTCTTGGGTTTGATTGATCAGCACTGATTGGATCAACTGACGTTTACAACATATATCCGGGCGCCAGACATCTGGGAACCTCTTTATCTTAGGATAGGATTTATGAGGGGCAATGTAAGTTAGTTTGAATGGAAAGGGCTTTGTGGAAACGTACACTCATCCGCATTCCCAAGAATAGAGGACTTTCACACCTTGTGTATTGGTCTGAATTTGCATTCTGCCTAATGGGGAGGGGCACTAAGGTTTAAATGTACTTGCTTTGCCTAAGGGTAATTAGATCTTGCTTTGAATGGATGGGTTGTTATGACAGCTGCTAATAAAGGAATCCTTTTGAACTATTTGGCTCAGAAGTTCGTACTTTGTAAGTGGATGGGGAGGCAATCCTTACAATAATGTTATTCAATTCACTCTCTGGGAAAACCGTGTGACGTTCCCCACAGCTACCCATTCTCCCAAAAAATGTACACATTCCAGCTCTTCCTGGCCGTTACAAGGACACCAGACAAGAGCCAAGTTCACAAACCACATTTGTTTTTATCATGCTTTGTGGGATGTGCTTGCAACCATGGCCTGGTTGAGACAAACCATCTGTTACCTGTAGATGGGCTCGTGCCACAAAGAACCAAATAGTACTGTGTGAATGGTTAAACCTCACAGCTGCACAGGGAACAGCCAATGTGGCTCACACTAATTCCAAAGTATTGGTTTTAATCTCCCTAACAACCTCTATACATCAATAATAATTAGACTAGGTTAACAGAGTTGGAAGGGAGCTTGTAGGTCATCTAGTCCAACCCCCCGCCCAAGCAGGAGACCTACACCATTTCTGGCAGATGGCAGTCCAGTCTCTTCTTGAAAGCCTCCAGTGATGAAGCTCCCACAACTTCTGAAGGCAACTTCTGTTCCATGGGTTGGTTGTCCCCACTGTCAGAAAATTTCTCCTTATTCCCAGGTTGAATCTCTCCTTGATTAGTTTCCATCCTTTATTCCTTGTCTGGCCTTCGGGTGTATTAATAATGTATTATTGTATACAATGCATCCTTGTCCAAATGCCATTGCAATTATTGTCACTCAGCCAAACCTGAAGGATAAATATTAAGCTTTCAAAAAAAAAAGGCAAACACCCCTCAACCATTGTAAACTCCCAGTATGACGTGTCACATTAACACCAAAAATCAACCAACCTCCACACATTCTGGCTGTTTCAGTCTCCATGCTGGCTGGGGAATTTTGGAAGAAGAGGTTGCTGAAAAACAGTGATGCAGTAGATCCGTGATGGCGAACCTATGGCACGCGTGCCACAGGTGGCACGCGGAGCCATAGCGGAGGGCACGCGAGCGTTGCCCACCGGCAAACTGGAAGTGCGGAAAAACGCACTTCCGGTTTGCCAGTGAGCTGTTTTTTGCACTCCGGAGGGTTCAGGGAAGCTTCCTGAAGCCCCGGAATGCAAAAAACAGCAAAACGGGCAAACCGGAAGTGCGTTTTCTGCACTTCCGGTTTGCCCATTTTGCCATTTTTTTGCATTCTGGGGCTTCAGGAAGCTTCCCTGAACCCTCCGGAGTGCAAAAAACTGCAAAATGGCAAACCGGAAGTGTGGAAAACGCACTTCCGGTTTGCCCGTTTTGCTGTTTTTTGCATTCCGGGGCTTCAGGAAGCTTCCCTGAACCCTCCGGAATGCAAAAAACAGCTCACCAGCAAACCGGAAGTGCGTTTTTCCACACTTCCGGTTTGCCCATTGTGCGCATGCGTGGGGGGGCAATGGGCGTGGGCACGCGAACCAGAAAAGGTTCGCCATCACTGCAGTAGACCAACAACTCTCAAGGTGTTACCTCCATTTTGAAAAACAATAAACAAACCTGTACAGTTCATCAGTCATTGGCTGGCTTTGCATAATAAATAGCTCAGTTTGAACTAGTGGTGAAGGCGCCAGGCTAGAATGCAGAAGATCATGAGTTCTAATTCTGCCCTAGTCATGAAAGCCAGCTAGGTGACCTTGGCCAATCACAAGGAGATAGTGAATTCTAGTCCTACCTTAGGCATGAAAGCCAGCTGGGTAACTTTGGGCCAATCAACAGGAGTCTGAGAGTTTTAGTCCCGCCTTAGGAATGAAAGTGGGCTGGGTGACTGCGCCAATCACTGGGAGACAATGAGTTCTAGGTCCTACCTTAGGAATGAAAGCCAGTTGGGTAACTTTGGGCCAATCAGCAGGAGATTGTGAGTTCTAGTCCCGCCTTAAGCATGAAAGAGGTCTGGGTGATTTTGGGCCAATCACCAGAAGACAGTGAGTTCTAGTCGTACCTTAGGCATGAAAGTCAGTTGGGTAACTTTGGGCCAATCAGCAGGAGACTGTGAGTTCTAGTCCCGCCTTAGGCATGAAAGAGGGCTGGGTGACTTTGCGCCAATCACCAGGAGACAGTGAGTTCTAGGTCCTACCTTAGGCATGAAAGCCAGTTGGGTAACTTTGGGCCAATCAGCAGGAGATTGTGAGTTCTAGTCCCGCCTTAAGCATGCCTGCAGGCTCTTCCTGCAGGCAGGGGGTTGAGACTAGTTCCATCTGAGCTCTCCCCCGGTATGTTTGGCGGTGAACATTTTTAAAAACTTTTTTAATTCTTTTAACATTGTTTTTAATCACTGTTTATTGTTCAGTGTTCTTGCACAATGTTATACGCCGCCCTGAGTCCCTCGGGAGTAGGGCGGCATAGAAGAACCAAATAATAAATAATAATAAATAAATAAATAATGAAAGAGGGCTGGGTGATTTTGGGCCAATCACCAGAAGACAGTGAGTTCTAGTCGTACCTTAGGCATGAAAGCCAGTTGGGTAACTTTGGATCAATCAGCAAGAGACTGTGAGTTCTAGTCCCACCTTAGGCATGAAAGTGGGCTGGGTGACTTTGCGCCAATCACCAGGAGACAGTGAGTTCTAGGTCCTACTTTAGGCATGAAAGCCAGTTGGGTAACTTTGGGCCAATCAGCAGGAGATTGTGAGTTCTAGTCCCGCCTTAAGCATGAAAGAGGTCTGGGTGATTTTGGGCCAATCACCAGAAGACAGTGAGTTCTAGTCGTACCTTAGGCATGAAAGCCAGTTGGGTAACTTTGGATCAATCAGCAAGAGACTGTGAGTTCTAGTCCCACCTTAGGCATGAAAGTGGGCTGGGTGACTTTGCGCCAATCACCAGGAGACAGTGAGTTCTAGGTCCTACTTTAGGCATGAAAGCCAGTTGGGTAACTTTGGGCCAATCAGCAGGAGACTGTGAGTTCTAGTCCCACCTTAGGCATGAAAGTAGGCTGGGTGATTTCTATCTATCTATCACCAGGTGATGGTGAGTGCTAGTCTTGGATTAACCATGAAAGTCAACTGGGTGGCCTTGAGCCAGTCACTTTTTCTCAGTCCAACCCACTTCACAGGGTTGTTGTGGGACAAAAAGGAGGAGGACGGAATATTAGGTATGCTCGCTGCCTTGAATTGTATGCAAAAATAATGAAGGCAAGATATAAATACCGTATTTTTTGGAGTATAGGACGCACCTTTTTACTCCCAAAAAGGGGGTCAAAAAGTGGGTGCGTCCTATACACCGAATGCAGCCCCCAACCCCCCCAGCCCCCACCCTTCGGAGGTTTTCCCCGCCGCCCGCTGCTGCCTCCGCCACCGCCGCTTGCCCCCGCCGTCCCCGCTGTTGCTTGCCGTCGCCACCACCGCTGCTTGCCCCCGCCACCCATTCCTGAGCTAGCATGAAGTCTAGCACCCCAGTCCTTTCGAGGTGCCACCGCTCCGCTTCGATCCCCACCGCTGCCCGCTTGCGAGCGAGCGGGCGTACGAGCAGGCAAGGCGCGGCGACAGGCAGGTGTCTTGGAAGCGCCGAGGGCAGCACGCGCGTCCGGGATGCCCCTCTCGCTTAGCCGGCAGCAGCGGGCGCAGCGAGTTCCGTTCCCAAGCGCGTCCCCGGCGCTTGCTGTGGCGACGCTGTTTTCTCCGAGACCTTTGTCTACTGCTCCTTCTCCGAGACAAAGGTCTCGGAGAAAACAGCGTCGCCACAGCAAGCGCCGGGGACGCGCATGGGGACGGAACTTGCTGCGCCCGCTGCTGCCGGCTAAGCGAGAGAGGCATCCCGGACGCGCGTGCTGCCCTCGGCGCTTCCAAAACACCTGCCTGCCGCCACGCTTCGCCTGCTTCCTCAGCTGCTCTTCTCTAGCGAGCGCTCTTTGGCCGGGAAAACCAGGAGCCGCCGCTTTCGCCGCAGATCTGCTCAGCTCAAGTTGCAGCCCTTGAACTTCAGGAGGGAACTGGCTGCGAGACCGGGAGGACTTGTGGACTTCAACTCTAGCTAGCATGACTGGAGGAGGAATTCTGGGAGTTGAAGTCCACAAGTCTTAAACTTGCCAAGGGGGTGCAAGGGTCTTCAAACTTGTGGACTTCAACTCCCAGAATTCCTCCTCCAGTCATGCTAGCTCAGGAATTGGAGTTGAAGTCCACAAGTCTTAAAGCTGTCAAGTTTGAAGACCCCTGGGTTAGGGGTGCAAGGGTCTTCAAACTTGGCAAGACTTTTTACAACCATGTACACTTTTTACAAACTTCAAACTTGACAGCTTTAAGACTTGTGGACTTCAACTCCCATTCCTGAGCTAGCATAACTGGAGAAGGAATTCTGGGAGTTGAAGTCCACAAGTCTTAAAGCTGTCAAGTTTGAAGTTTGTAAAAAGTGTACATGGTTGTAAAAAGTATACATGGTTGTAAAAAGTATTCTGCTACACTGGTATTTTATTAAATAATATATTACTACACCATTTGGTTCAGAATACTTTTTTCCTTGTTTTCCTCCTCTAAAATCTAGGTGTGTCCTATACTCAGGTGCGTCCTATACTCCGAAAAATACGGTACATTTTTAAAAATGCACAACGTATTATTTGTTTTAGCCATGAGAAGCCAAATCTGCCACAATTGGGCTTAAATATAATCCTAAACCCCTGATCCTGGTTTGGAAGCCATCATGCTGGTCCTTAGGACAAACCAACACTGCGCAAAACATGGGACGCCCTTCGAATTCAGCCACTTTCCGACATTTCGTACTTTGGGTGGAGTTGCAAAACTTTTCCAAATTCTGAGTGAAGTTATCATGCCCAAAACCTCACTGGACTAGAAATACCTTATTCTAGGATCATCGCTACTTACCATATTTTTTGGAGTATAAGACGCACCTTTTTCCTCCCTAAAAGTGGCTGAAAATTTGGGTGCGTCTTATACTCTGAATGTAGCTTTTTCTGAGCTTTTTTTCCAGCCCTAACTAGGTGCTAACGATCTTCCCAACTCTTACCTTGCAGGCTTTTTCATTGTTACTCTCTCCAAAGAATGTTTTTCCAGCCCTAAGTCTTTGCAGGGTTTTTTCATTGCTCTACTTGCTCCGAAAAAGTTTTTTTTCAGCCCTAACTAGGTGCTAACGATCTTCCCAGCTCTTACCTTGCAGGCTCTTTCATTGTTACTCTCTCCGAAGAATGTTTTCCAGCCCTAAGTCTTTGCAGGGTTTTTTTTTCATTGCTCTACTTGCTCCGAATAAGTTTTTTTCTAGCCCTAACCAGGTGCTAACGATCTTCCCAGCTCTTACTGGCTTGCAGGCTCTTTCATTGTTACTCTCTCAGAAGAAGGTTTTTTTAAGTCCTAACCAGGGGATAAAATAATGTGCTGAAGCTGACCAGACTAAGGATGTTAGCCAGATGAATACCTGGTAGGAAGATTTTTTCCTATTTTCCTCCCCAAAAACTAAGGTGCGTCTTATACTCCGAAAAATACGGTATATCTGGTTGTAACCACTGAACCCATAATTCTGTAACTCTTTCTTGGGGAACAAACCTCTGCCTTTGCCACCTGCCTAGCTGTGGTTGAGGATTATGGGAGGCGAATGCATTTGGAAGGTGACCATGAGAAAGGCTGCTTGGAGATCTTAAAACCAGAAATACTTTTGTTGGGTATAATGCCGGAGGGTTTATATATATAAAGGGGCTATATATTTAATTTTGCATGTACTGACAGCAGCAAGGATTGTATTTGCACAATATTGGAAAAAATGAGAACAGACGAGGATGTAATTCGGAAAACATTAGACTGTGCAGAGATGGACAGATTGACTTTAAAAATAAAAGACAAAGAAGACACAGAATATTACTTGATAATGGAATAGATTTTATGAGTGGTTAGAGATAAGAGGTAGAAATTAGATGAAGAAAGATTATTGCTGTGTATGAATTAAATAAATATAAAGATGGTTTATAATTATAAATATGCCAATATAATTAACAGAATTATAAATAAGAGAATATAAAGAGAAAGAATATAAAGAGAAATTTAGCCAAAACTATTCTGTTACATTACTACTATTATTACCAGTATGTATCTCAGGGGTTGCCACAAAAAGAGGGAGTCAAACTATTCTCCAAAGAATGGAGACCCCTCGCATCCTGGACATAAATTGCTTCAACTCCTACCCTCAAAACGTCGCTATAGAGGACTGCACACCAAGACAACTAGACACAAGGACAGTTTTTTCGCAAACGCCATCACTCTGCTAAACAAATAATTCCCTCACCACTGTCAAACTATTCACTAGGCTGCATTACTATTACTATTAGTTTTTCTCATCGTTCCCATCACCCATCTCCTCCCACTTATGACTGTATGACTGTAACTTGCTGCTTGTATCCTTACGATTTATATTCATATTGATTCTTTCCTGATTGCTTACTTGAACCCTATGACAACCATTCTTGACAAATGTATCTTTTCTTTTATGTACACTGAGAGCATATGCACCGAAGACAAATTCCTTGTGTGTCCAATCACACTTGGCCAATAAAGAATTCTATTCTATTCTATTCTATTCTATTCTATTCTATTCTATTCTATTCTATTCTATTCTATTCTATTCTATTCTATTCAAAGCACCTGAGGGTAGAACAAGAAGCAATGGGTGGAAACTAAACAAGGAGAGAAGCAACCTAGAACTAAGGAGAAATTTCCTGACAGTTAAAACAATTAATCCGTGGAACAGCTTGCCTCCAGAAATTGTGAATGCTCCAACACTGGAAGCTTTTAAGAAGATGGTGGATAACCATTTGTCCGAAGTGGTGTAGGGTTTCCTGCCTAAGCAGGGGGTTGGGCTAGAAGACCTCCAAGGTCCCTTCCAACTCTGTTGTAGTTGTTGTTGTTGTTGTTGTTGTTGTTGTTGTTGTTGTTGTTGTTGTATGTTAATATTTCTTTTTGTTCTTTGTTTTTCTTTTGTAAATGATATACCCTCACAATACACTGTATTCAAAACGTTTATGAATAAAAAAAGAAAAAGAAAAGAAAAAGGCCGCTAGGGGCTCTTCCCTCAATTTAGGTGGGACGGAGATCCATAACTAGGACTAAGAAAAAGACTCCAAAAAGAGGCAGTATTAATTATTTCCCTCAACTGTCGGGCAAGATAGAGAGAGACGAAGCCAAACCAGCATGGATAATAACCACATTCCTTTTTTTAAAAAAAATTGATTTTATACACACCCAGGCTCTCTGCTGTGGTGAGCCATTGCCACTATTCCTAGGCATGAGCTAACTGGGAATTTCTGAAACCTTTAACAACATCTGTGAGGCTCCATGCAGGGCAAGGAGGAACAAAACCACCAAGTCCAACACCAGAACATCGGAACACACACCTCTGCAAGTCTCTATCAAGTTTTTTGTCCAGGAATTGTGGACAATCACAGACACCCTCCACAGAGGTGGGTTCCTGCCGGTACGCTCTTACCTGTTGGTCGCCGCAGAGCCGAAGAAGCCGGTGGCGTGTGCTGTAAAGCCAGTCGGATGGGTGTGGAGAAAGAGACCCGCACTCCTCAGGTAAGTTAACTCTTTATTAACAGGAAAACTACGAACGATCACACACAACTGAGACAAGTAACTCCGCCTGACAGCCGGCTTTTATACTCAGCTGTCAAGCGGCGCGGCCAATCAACGGTTACTAACTTCCCGCTTGAATAGTGGCTCCTAGCGGCTTAACGGCACACTACAGCGTTCACAGCGCGGGGCTTCCCCCGCCCGCTTTCCCCCCGCCTGCCTGGACGCCGCCATTTGTGTTCTTTTGCCCTCTGCGCAAGCAGAACGCTTTGCGCATGCGCAGAGGGCAAAAGAACGCAAATGGCGGCGTCCAGACGGGCGGGGGAAAACGGGTGGGGGAAGCCCCGTGCCGTGAACGTCACCGGCTTCTTTGGTTCTGCAGCGACCAACAGGTAAGAGCGTACTGGCAGGAACCCACCTCTGACCCTCCATCCGTAAAGATACCTGTTCTCTGTCTCTCTGCCTTATCCCAACTCTATTGCCTGAATGCCAAATTTTGAATAGGTTCACACACTCCGGCAAGCCCTGTTCATTTAGCCATGGTTTATTCCATGTACTGCAGTTTGCTGAGGGGACTGCACAATCCATTGAGCCACACACACTGGTTTGTAAACAACAACAACCAACATCACACCACGACAGGGGTGAAATCCAGCAGGTTTTGACAGGTTCTGGAGAACCGGTAGCGGAAATTTTGAGTAGTTCGGAGAACCGGCAAATACCACCTCTGGCTGCCCCAGAGTGGGGTGGGAATGGAGATTTTGCAGTATACCTTCCCTTGCCACACCCACCAAGCGTGGTATCACGATGTGAATATTGTCAGTTGTGAGTCTATGCAGGGTGATGCACCCCTATTCTTAATATTGTGGTATTTCCCAATACAAGCAGAACACGTGATATGATGTCTGCGCATGTCTACATTCCTAATCCACCTTTAATCACTTCTGCCTTGTCTTCTGAACTGAACGGTCGTGTTACTCAGCAAAGATGTAGATTTATTGTTTTATATTGTTTTGTACTGAAATAAATATTTTCTATTAGACATTTAATCTCAGTTTTATTTCTAAGTGATTGAATTCCAAGTAAAAGATCCAGATGTCGCCTCTACAGGGGCATTCTTCCCTTAACACGTGGCAAAGGAAGATAGTAAAAAAACCGGTAGTATTTTGGGGGTAGGGCTTAATTTTAACGTATGCGCACGCACACAAAACAGTGCTGGGCCTTCTTTTTGGGGTGCGTTGTGATTTAGGAGAAACAGTGTGTGTGTGTGTGTATGTGTGTGTATACATGTGTATATGTATATATAAACTGTGTATATATATAAACTGTGTATAAATTATATATGTATAAATTTAGTAGTGGCTCTCCTGAACCAGTGCTTAGCTCAGAGAGCTCATGGTCAGCCTTGAAGAGGGGAGAAGTTTTTTGCAACAGGCTCTCTCTAGCACCATAAAGTTTATCCCGTTTATGACAATTTAGTCTTTTGCAAAAACACGCCTCTCTTTCACCCTGCATTCTTGGAGCAACTCAAGGAGAAACACAATGACCTTCGTCGAGCAACGAAACTGGAGGTTTTCAAAGGAAAAATAGCCACTTCTGGAAAGAAACCTCACCAAGCCTAGAAAAACAAGCTGCTGTATTTACTCAAGGCAGCTGAGGCCAAGCGCTAGGAGCCGAGGACGATTTGGCACAGCCGGTGGGCTCTTGGCGGTTGAAAACTGATTACAGGCTCCGCTGAGGACCAACCGCCAGAGAGCCACCGGCAAATCCAAGAAAAACAAGGAAAGAGGAAACAAGCCGGGAGAACCAGCCACGTTTCATGTGGCTGGACGTGGCACCCTGTGGCATTGCCAACTCTTTCCTCTCTGGGCGCTACGCTGAGGTTCGTCCCAGGAAGGACGACCAGCGATCCTCCTACTCTCCACTTTTGAGA
The DNA here is from genome assembly GCA_023053685.1 of Diadophis punctatus similis. Taxonomy (NCBI): domain Eukaryota; kingdom Metazoa; phylum Chordata; class Lepidosauria; order Squamata; family Dipsadidae; genus Diadophis; species Diadophis punctatus. The sequence goes on from JALIGW010000083.1 coordinate 1,332,407, forward strand.
CCAAAGGAATATTTTTCCTTTTAAGAATATGCTCCTGTGGGCAGCAAAGGCTGTTAAGGTTCTCAAACGCCCTGCAAATTTGCACGTGTCATCACAACTTCTCTTTGGAAGAGAATATATTATCTCTCTGCGCACAATGAGAATATATAGACGACTCTCACTCTGTCAAAGACCTTGGAGTACTCGCATCTAATGACCTAAGTGCCAGAGCCCACTGTAACAACATTGCCAAAAAGGCGCTAAGAGTTGTTAATCTAATCTTGCGTAGCTTCTTCTCTGGCAATATTACACTGCTAACCAGAGCATTCAAAACATTTGTTAGACCAATCCTCGAATACAGCTCACCTGTCTGGAACCCGCACTGCCTATCGGACATTAATACAATCGAGAGAGTCCAGAAATATTTCACAAGAAGAGTCCTCCACTCCTCTGCTCGCAATAGAATACCTTATTCCACCAGACTTGAAATATTGGAATTAGACAATTTAGAACTACGTCGCCTTCAATCTGATCTCGGGAGTAGGGCGGCATATAAGAACCAAGAAATAAATAAATAAATAAAATCTAAATGTAGTTCATAAAATCATACACCAAAATGTCCTACCTGTCAATGATTACTTCAGCTTCAACTGCAACAATACATGAGCACGCAATAGATACAAACTTAATGTAAACCGCTCCAAACTCGAGTGCAGAAAATACGTTCTCCATAGTGGGTGGAACTAGCCTCTAAGAATGGGATGATCCAATCCATCAGCCAATCAGGACTGAGTGTGACTCTATAAAAACTGTCCTCCTGATGAGCTCCCCCTCTTTCGACTCAGTCCTAGGTCAAGGATTTGTGTCATCCCAACCTTGCAGGTTACCTCAACTATATTGACTACCTTCTCTTCTCTCAACTTCCATCTGTGTCTTCCTTCCCCCACAACACCCTTGTCTGGCTCCGTGGGGGGGGGGGGGGCGAGTATGGCTATGGCACTATTGACAGCCTTCAGCCACCTGTCAGGGGGACACACTGTCTCAGGATTCATTAAGCAGCCTGGTCATTGCTTCCTGAACTATAAGTCACAGAAGTCTTGCGCTTTGGTGACTACCGACCAGGGCGGCCCTGCTGCTGACCGCTAGGAGGGTGAGGCCTCGTTTGAACTGCCTGAGGATCTACGCTGAAGCCTCGTGCTTGTGCGGCCATGCCTCACCCCCTGTCCGGCTCCAGCCTCTCCCGTTGATTCAGAAGCGGAGAGCCCCAGAATCCATCGTCTCGCACTGGGAACGCTTGCGGCCTTCCTTCGGCCTTCGGTGCGGCTGCCGGCTCACCTCCTCACGGCTTTTGGCGTGAACCACCATTGTTTTTTGCCGCCGAACGCAACGGGAGGCCCGCCCTACAGCTGACTGGCGGGGAGACTCCCCTGCGCATGCGCACTACTCGCTCGCTTCCATCGCCTTCTAAACGCCGCCGAGCACAGCGGGAGGCTCCGCCCCACAGCTGACAGCCGGGGTGCTGTTCCAACACAGGCAAGCCAGCCGTCCTAGCTCCGCAGGGCCCAAGCGGCTACAGCAAGCCCCTGATCTCCCTGCTAGCCTCTGCGATTCTACCAATGGCCGAAAAAACGGCTAAAAGCAAGCCCAGGTCCGGGAGGGAGGCCAGGCAGCCGGAGGGCGATGTGAGGGCATCTTCCATGCCCCCAAAGGGCCACAGGGATCGATCCCCTCTGCGCCCCGAAGCTGGGGAAAACCCAAAAAGGACTGCTCAGGGTGAGAGCAGGAAGAAGGACAGGGCTCCAGACAGGCCCAAGCAAGCAACCACTGCAGTGAGCCGCCCCAGGGAGGTGACCAGCCCTCCTCCCCAGCCAATTCTGGTCACCAGTAGTGGTCACCACACTACTAAAAAGATGTTGAGACTTTGGAAAAAGTTGGAAAAGAGCAACTAAGATGATCAAAGGCCCAGAGACTAAAACATGTGAAGAAAGGCTGCAGGATTTGGGTCTGACTAGTCTAAAGAAGAAGAAGAATTAGGGGTGACATGATAGCAGTTTTTTCCAGTATTTGAGGGGCTGCCACAAAGAAGAGGGGATCAAATTATTTTCCAAAGCACCAAAAGGCAAGAAATAATGGATGGAAACTAATCAAGGAGAGAAGCAACCTCGAATTAAGGAAAACCTTCCTAACAGTGAGGACAATTAACCAGTGGAACAGCTTGCCACAAGAAATCATGGCTGCTCCATCACTATAGGGACTATAGTCCAGAAGTACAATTAGCTTGCCCGCACAGTCTCCTTTATCTGCTGCCTTCCAGCGAGACTGGACTACAATACCCATCTTCCTCTACTTTGCACCTCTCTCCAAGTATCCCGTTTACCCACAAGTAAGCCACTGCAGGAACTAACAAAGAAACAGATCCAATTTGGGCAACTGCTTTTGATGGCCGGTTGCTCCAGGGATCAAAAATAGACAACATTCCAGTTGGGAGCCAAGGACAACGCTTGGTCATTTCAGTGTGGTTAGAAATGAGACAAAAATCTGTTTTCAAGGCCTTTTTGGGTCTTCAGATATATTATTTTTTTCCCTTTTGGTGGGGGAACTGATGATATTTTAAACCTCTGGCTCAGGACAAGTGCTGAATTACAGTTCCCATTTTCCCCCCGCTGGGCTTGGGCTGCTGGGAACCAAATTATTTGGAAGGTTTGGAAAAGCAAGGCTCGTGAGGATCAACGTAGCCTCAAGTTTCTTGCTGCAAAACCTTTCATTTCGCAACCCCGGAGAGGGTTGTGAGCCAACAACGCTGGCGTCCTTTCCTCAAATACCACCGCTGCCGGTTCGCTCCTTGACGCATTGCGCGTGCGTAGTGCTAAAAACCCAGCTTTTGTGCATACGCAGAAGCAGAAAACAAGATGGTGGCGCCTACGTCGCCGCTGAGAGAGCTGGTTCGGGGGCGTGGCAGGCCTGGGTCGCTGCCGGTTCCAGCAACCCAAGCCGCCAAGTTACTACCGGTTTCATAGAACCAGTCCGAACCGGGAGAAACCCACCTCTGTAACAAGCCCTTCATCCCCACTTTCCTTCCAACAAGCCAACATATCAGGGTTTCATCCTGCGGTGCGACTCCAGCATGCTTCGATAGCTTCAACACAGCCTCACTTCAAAATCATGCGGTTTCTTCAAATTGCGGGGAAATGGTTTTGCCACAGCTTTCCTCTCAGAGATATAGATAGATGGATGGATGGATGGATGGATGGATGGATGGATGGATGGATGGATGGATGGATGGATGGATGGATGGATGGATGGATAGATAGATAGATAGATAGATAGATAGATAGATAGATAGATAGATAGATAGATAGATAGATAGATAGATAGATAGATAGATAGATAAAAAATCTCTAAGACTTTCCTAGTGGTCTCCCATCCGCTCGGTCTGATTCTGCTTAGTTTTGCCGAACACCCCTCGTCCATATAAATATGAAGCAAGTCCAAATTTCAATTTTCTCATATTTTTGCCGGAACTGCCCTTTACATTCAGGCATTCAAAGCTGGTTAAGAGCCTCGAACATAGAGGTAGTCCTCGACTTACAACAGTTCATTTAGTGACCATTCAAAGTTACAACGGCAGCGAAAAAAGTCACTTATGATGGTTTTTCACACTTATACCATTGCAAGCATCCCCATGGTCACATGATTAAAATTCAGACGCTCATCAACTGACTCATATTTATGACGGTCGCGGTGTCCCGGGGTCACGTGATCTCCTTTTGCGACCTTCTGACAAGGCAACTCAAGGGGGAAGCCAGATTCACTTCACAACTGTGTTACCAACTTAACAACCTTAGTGAATTCACTTAACAAGCTTGGCAAGAAAAGTCGTACAATGGGGTAAAACCTACTTAACAAATGTCTCGCTTAGCGACATAAATTTTGGGCTCAATTGTGGTCGTAAGTCGAGCACTAACTGTACAATCATGGGGCTGGAAAGGACCTCAGAGGTCTTCTAGTCCAGCCCCCTCCTCAAGGCAGGAGACCTTCCACCATCCCAGTCAAGTGGTTCTCACAACCCGTTCAACCATTTCAGCCTAGAACAGTGTATCTCAAACCTTAGCGTTTTGCTGGCTGGGGAATTCTGGGAGTTGAAGTCCATGCAGCTTACAGCTCTCAAGATGGAGAAACGCCGGCCTAGAGTGTCGGACCAACACAAGGTATCACACTCCCTTATCACCTGCTGCAGAAGAGAATGCAATACAGGTGGTCCCCGACATACGACAGTTCGTCTAGTGACCGTTCAAAGTTAGAACGGCACCGAAAAAAGTCACTTAGGACCGCTTTTCACACTTATGACCATTGCAGCGTGCCCATGGTCATATGATTAAAATTCAGACGCGTGGCAACCGGCTCATATTAATGATAGTTGTGGTGTCACAGGGTGATATATAATCAACTTTTGCAACATTCTGACAAGCAAAATCAAAGATTTCCCAGATTCACTTAATTACCGGGTTACTAACTTAACGACTAAGTCATAAAATGAGGCAAAACCCACTTAAATGTCTCACACCAGGCATTTGCAGGCATTTCTGCTCAATTCTGTAAGGGTGGGGTGGGGTGAGATGGAAGAGAAGCATTTGTCTGAAGTGGTGTAGGGTTTCCTGCCTAAACAGGCGGTTGGACTAGAAGACCTCCAAAGTCCCTTCCAACTCTGTTATTCTATTCTATTCTATTCTATTCTATTCTATTCTATTCTATTCTATTCTATTCTATTCTATTCTATTTCTATTCTTTCCTTGTTCTATCCTATCTTTATTCTATCCCTATTCTATTCCTATCCTATCCTATCCTATCCTATTCTATTATTCTTCTATTGTATTCCTTATTCTATTCCTTATTCTATTCTATTCCTTATTCTATTCTATTCCTTATTCTATTCTATTTTATTCCTTATTCTATTCTATTCCTTATTCTATTCTATTCCTTATTCTATTTCTTATTCTATTCTATTCTATTCTATTCTATTTCTTATTCTATTCTATTCCTTATTCTATTCCTTATTCTATTCTATTCTATTCTTTATTCTATTCTACTCTATTCCTTATTCTATTCTATTCCTTATTCTATTCTATTCCTTATTCTATTTCTTATTCTATTCTATTCTATTCCTTATTCTATTCTATTCCTTATTCTATTCCTTATTCTATTCTATTCTATTCCTTATTCTATTCTATTCCTTATTCTATTCTATTCCTTATTCTATTCCTTATTCTATTCTATTCTATTCCTTATTCTATTCTATTCTATTCCTTATTCTATTCTATTCCTTATTCTATTCCTTATTCTATTCTATTCTATTCCTTATTCTATTCTATTCTATTCCTTATTCTATTCTATTCTATTCCTTATTCTATTCTATTCTATTCCTTATTCTATTCTATTCTATTCCTTATTCTATTCTATTCCTTATTCTATTCTATTCTATTCCTTATTCTATTCTATTCTATTCCTTATTCTATTCTATTCCTTATTCTATTCTATTCTATTCCTTATTCTATTCTATTCCTTATTCTATTCTATTCCTTATTGTATTCCTTATTCTATTCTATTCTATTCCTTATTCTATTCTATTCTATTCCTTATTCTATTTCTTATTCTATTCTATTCTATTCCTTATTCTATTCTATTCCTTATTCTATTCCTTATTCTATTCTATTCTATTCCTTATTGTATTCTATTCCTTATTCTATTCTATTCTATTCCTTATTCTATTCTATTCTATTCCTTATTCTATTCTATTCTATTCCTTATTCTATTCTATTCTATTCCTTATTCTATTCTATTCCTTATTCTATTCTATTCCTTATTGTATTCCTTATTCTATTCTATTCTATTCCTTATTCTATTCTATTCTATTCCTTATTCTATTTCTTATTCTATTCTATTCTATTCCTTATTCTATTCTATTCCTTATTCTATTCTATTCTATTCTATTCCTTATTCTATTCCTTATTCTATTCTATTCTATTCCTTATTGTATTCCTTATTCTATTCTATTCTATTCCTTATTCTATTCTATTCTATTCCTTATTCTATTTCTTATTCTATTCTATTCTATTCCTTATTCTATTCTATTCCTTATTCTATTCTATATTCTATTCCTTATTGTATTCTATTATATTCCTTATTCTATTCTATTCTATTCTATTCTATTCTATTCTATTCTATTCTATTCTATTCTATTCTATTCTATTCCTTATTCTATTCCTTATTCTATTCCTTATTCTATTCTATTCTATTCTATTCCTTATTCTATTCCTTATTCTATTCTATTCTATTCCTTATTGTATTCCTTATTCTATTCTATTCTATTCCTTATTCTATTCTATTCTATTCCTTATTCTATTTCTTATTCTATTCTATTCTATTCCTTATTCTATTCTATTCCTTATTCTATTCTATATTCTATTCCTTATTGTATTCTATTATATTCCTTATTCTATTCTATTCTATTCTATTCTATTCTATTCTATTCTATTCTATTCTATTCTATTCTATTCTATTCTATTCCTTATTGTATTCCTTATTCTATTCTATTCTATTCCTTATTCTATTCTATTCTATTCCTTATTCTATTTCTTATTCTATTCTATTCCTTATTGTATTCCTTATTCTATTCTATTCCTTATTGTATTCCTTATTCTATTCTATTCTATTCCTTATTCTATTCTATTCTATTCCTTATTCTATTTCTTATTCTATTCTATTCTATTCCTTATTCTATTCTATTCCTTATTGTATTCCTTATTCTATTCTATTCTATTCCTTATTCTATTCTATTCTATTCCTTATTCTATTTCTTATTCTATTCTATTCTATTCCTTATTCTATTCTATTCCTTATTCTATTCTATATTCTATTCCTTATTGTATTCTATTATATTCCTTATTCTATTCTATTCTATTCTATTCTATTCTATTCTATTCTATTCTATTCTATTCTATTCTATTCCTTATTCTATTCCTTATTCTATTCCTTATTCTATTCTATTCCTTATTCTATTCTCTCTTCTCTACTCTCTTCTCTTCTATTCATTACCTCTCCCCAAAAGGAAAATAAATGCTCGTGCTGCCTTAGCTCCTTCTTCTTCGGCTTCATGCAACCCCTTAAACCAGGATGAAGGAAACCCGGCAAGCCAGTCGCGGGTTGGGGCTCCCCCGCCCCATTTCCTCCCCCGCCTCTGCCCTAGAGGGATCCCTCCCCACGGGCGCCTCAATGCCCAGGGAAGGTGGGCCCAAGCCCACCCACCCCCAGTTCCCTCCCGTGCCTCACCTGGACTGCAGGCGCCCGGTTGCTGCCCCCCAAAGGGGCTCCTCCTGCCCGTCCATCCGCCCTGCCTGCGCTGCCCGGGTGAAGGCTCGTCTGCCTGGGCCCCGCCCTCCTCCGTGACGTCAGAGCCCCTCCCCTGCCCCGCCTCTCCCTCCAGATCAGCTGGAGTGGGGGGGCTCCGCCTTGCCTGCCTTGCCTGCCTTCCCTTCTCCCTTCCCCACGCAGCCGCCTTCATGAGGACTTGAAACTCACCCTGCCCAAGATCGAGGCTTTCCTGCTGCCTCGCAGGAAGCTGCAAACAGCCGCTCCGCGGGTCAGAATTAGCTTGGCCTGCAGTCGGCCAGAAGGTTGTGACAAGGGGTGAATTCCAACAGGTTCTGGAGAACCGGTAGAAGAACTTTTGAGTAGTTCGGAGAACCGGCAAATGCCACCTCTGGCTGGCCCCAGAGTGGGGAGGGAATGGGGATTTTGCAGTAGCCTTCCCCCAGGAGTGGGGAGGGAGTGGGGAATGGTTTGCTTGTTTGCTTTCTGAGATTGAACTTCCTGGCTTGTGTTTTTACTCTTTTTGCAATCCCAGCCTGTTGCTCATCCTCTCAAAAAAGGGTTAATTAATTCCCACATCCTGATTTAGAACCCAAACATAGTTACCCAATGTAGGGTTTATTCAACAAACTCTTATTTTTTCTCAGACTGTAAATTTGGACTCATGCATTTCCGTCCCGGACTGAGGTTCCCACAATTGGGGGGGGGGGGTTTCCTGGATTACGTGCAGACAATCCCGGCGACCATATAGACAGGTGCAACCCGAATCTGAGCATGCTGACGTCCCCCCGCGGTGGGCGCGCCTGCAGCACCCACAGAACACTTGGTCAGGGGGGGGTGCGATGAAGCCCCCCTCCCTGAAGACATCTCCCCCCTCCGCATTTGCAGCGTTCCCACCCCAGCAACATAGCCTCGGTCCAGCGCATTCAGACAATCGAGTCGAGTCAAGGTTTGTCTCTTCTCCCCTGGGTTAATCGTTCATGGAAACAGCCCTGGTTCACTCTAGGAGCTGCTGAACGGAACCCCGCTTCTCTCCATGCGCTTAAACTGTGGTTGGCTTAACTCAGAGGTCTTCAAACTTGGCAACTTTAAGACTTGTGGACTTCAACTCCCAGAATTCTGAAGCTGGCTGAGGAATTCTGGGAGTTGAAGTCCACAAGTTTGAAAGTGGCCAAGGTTGGAGACCCCAACCGTAAACCATGATTAACAAATCAACTTCTGTCATCATGAACTATTCATTTGCTCTCTGTGTGTTTTTAATTTGAGAGCCATCTGTAAAAATCGACCCTCTCTGTTTCAAAGTTTGAACTTAACCTGAATTTCATATAATGAACTTCTGTTAAAATTTCCTAACCCTGGTTTGGTGCGTTGTGTGAATCCTGGAACTATCCATTCTGAGTCTGTAAAGGTTCAGACGTGCCTAGAGTCTCAACATCTATTTTGTATCATAGTGACCTAAACTGGATTGCAATATTCCAAGTTAGATTGTGGGCAAGAATCACAGGAGACAGACTTCAGAACAGCTCTTTATCAGCTCACTCAAGCAACCAGCAAAACATGGTCTGACAGCTCGCTCTTTTATAGAGGGCTGTCAGACACAACAACCAATAGCGTTTGGGCATTCAAACACTGGACCTGGGTGGCAACATACAGTTCAGTTAGAGTTCAACTAAATCATAACAAATTACAGTTCAGTCAGAGTTCATCTAGACATAACAAGTTTAGAGGTCAGTTAGAGGTCAGACAGAACACAACAAGTACTGTGTCCATTTTTGGTCAGCAAGATGCAAAAACGATGTTAAGACTCTATGAAAAGTATAGAGAAGAGCAACAAAAATGATAGCAGCTTGGAGGCTAAAACATATGATGAACGGTTGCAGGAATTGGGTATGTCTAGTCTAATGAAGAGAACTAGGGGGGACATGATTAAATTTAGATTTAGATTTATTATTAGAGTTGGAAGGGACCTTGTAGGTCATCTAGTCCAACCCCCTGCTCAAGCAGGAGTTCCTACACCATTTGAGACAGATGGCAGTCCAGTCTCCCCTTGAAGGTCGCAAGTGTTGGGGCTCTCACAACCTCCGCTGGCAAGCTGTTCCACTGGTTGATCGCTCTCACCGTCAGAAAGTTTCTCCTCACTTCCAGGTTGAATCTCTCCTTGGTCAGCTTCCATCCGTTATTCCTTGTTTGGCTTTCTGGTGCCATAGAGAACAGCCTGACCCCCCTCCTCTCTGTGGCATCCCCTCAAGTATTGAAACACTGCTATCATGTCACCCCTGGTCCTTCTCTTCGCCAGACTGGCCAAGCTCAGTTCCTGCAACCTCTCTTCGTATGTTTTATTTTCCAGACCCTTTATCATCCTGGTTGCTCTCTTCTGCACTTTCTCTAGAGTTTCAGTGTCTTTTTTGTAGTGGTGACCAAAACTGGATGCAGTACTCTAGGTGTGGTCTGACCAAGGCTTTATAGAGTGGTACGAGTACCTCTCTGGTCCTTGATTGTATCCCTCTATTTATGCAGCTCAGGACTGCGTTGGCCTTTTTGGCTGCTGCTGCACACTGCTGGCTCATATTTAGTTGGCTGTCTACCAAGACTCCGAGATCCCTCTCGCAATCGCTGCTATTGAGTGTGGTTTCACCCAGTTTGATAGCAGTCTTCAAGTACTTGAAGGGCTGCCACAGAGAAGAGGGGGTCAACCTATTCTCCAAAGCGCCTGAGAGCAGGACCAAAAGTAACAGGTAGAAAGATCCAACCCTTAGAACCCTTAGAAGCCTAGAACTAAAAAGAAATTTCCTGACTGTGACAATAATTAACCAGTGGAACGACTTGCCTTCAGAAGTTGTGGGAGCTCCATCACTGGAGGTTTTTAAGAAGAAACTGGACATCCACTTGTCCAAAATGTTATGGGATCTCCTGCTTGAGCAAGGGCTAGAAGACCTTCCTTTCAGCTCTATTATTCTGTTTTCTGTTCTACAGCTCTGTATAGCCTGCCTACTGTGAACATGGATATGTCTTGATAGTGAGGTGGGTGGCGTATAAATTTAATAAATAAATAAACACCCAAACACTGCGTTTGCTGTTGCTGCTGCTGCTTTAAAATAAAGCAGAATTAACTCTTTCAAGCATAGCCGGGTGAATCAGAGCCTCCCATTCGAACTACTACATTTTGAATGTCTTCGGCAACTTTTACAAACTGCTGTACAGACCTGATGATAATTACAGACTACCTCACAGGACTGTTGTAAATGTTGCAGATGCCCATCGTGCTAAACCACCCATGGTTTGCAACTGGCTTAGGCGAGAAGTGAGAAAGGGGCTGTCATGGTTTGTTCAACAAACTGGGTTTTTTTTTAAATAAAGCTATAAGCTACCCAGAATTGCCTTATAAAAATGGGTGGCATGAACATTTAATTAATAAATATGTGCCATGGAATCAATGTTGCCATTCGGTGGTGGAGCTTTGCATCAGAAAAATGTATTATTTTCCTCTTTTTTGCATAGGAAAGCATCTTTTTTTACTTTCTGTCTTTTACCTGAGCATCCTCTTCTCTGCTGCATTTTCCCTTGTCTGCTGCCATGGAAACAGCATCCTCTGGTCCATGCAACTGACATCAAAACTGGGGGATTCTGCAGAGTTTTTTTTTCTTTTGACATTGGCAAGGGTGAGACCTTCTCCTTCAAACTGCCCCCCTCCCCAACCCCAGCGGTTCTGTGCCATCTGGAAACCATCCTGGGTTTCCCTGGCCTCTGAAAGGAGCCAGGGAAAACAGGCCTTCTTTAAGCCATCTTTGCCTCTTTAGTTAGAAACAACCACGAAATGAATAGAATAGAATAGAATAGAATAGAATAGAATAGAATAGAATAGAATAGAATAGAATAGAATAGAATAGAATAGAATAGAATAGAATATTGTAATGAAGAATAGAATAGAATAGAATAGAATATTGTAATGAAGAATAGAATAGAATAGAATAGAATAGAATAGAATAGAATAGAATAGAATAGAATAGAATAGAATAGAATAGAATAGAATAGAATAGAATAATAGAATAAAATATTGGAATGAAGAATAGAATAGAATTAGAATAGAATAGAATAGAATATTGTAATATTGTTATCTATTCTAATAGAATAGAATAGAATAGAATAGAATAGAATAGAATAGAATAGAATAGAATAGAATAGAATAGAATAGAATAGAATAGAATAGAATAGAATAGAATAAGAAATTCTTTATTGGCCAAGTGTGATTGGACACTTGGCCAATAAAGAGTTGGACAAGAAACAATGGACGGAAACTAATCAAGGAGAGAAGCAACCTAGAATTAAGGAGAAACTTCCTAACAGTGAGAACAATTAACCAGGGGAACAGCTTGCCTTCAGAAATTGTAATAGGGGCTTCATCACTGGAGGTTTTTAAGAAGAGACTGGACAGTCACTTGTCTGAAATGGTATAGGGTCTCCTGCTTGAGCAGGGGGTTGGACTAGAAGACCTCCAAGATCCCTTCCAGCTCTTCTATTCCTATTCGAGAATCAACCTAGAACTAAGGAGAAATTGCCTTACAGTTAGAACAATTAACCAGTGGAACGGCTCACCTCCAGAAGTTGTGGGTCCTCCAACACTGGTAGCTTTAAGAAGCGATTGGACAACCATTTGCCTGAAATAGTGGTTGAGCAGGGGGGTTGGACTAGAAGACCTCCAAAGTCCCTTCCAGCTCTATTCTGATTATTATTATATTAAGGAGAAACTTCTATTCTATTCTATTCTATTCTATTCTATTCTATTCTATTCTATTCTATTCTATTCTATTCTATTCTATTCTATTCTATTCCTATTCCTATTCCTATTCCTATTCCTATTCCTATTCATTTCTATATTCTATCCTATCCTATTCTATTCCTATTCCTATTCCTTTCTATATTCTATTCTATTCTATTCTATTCTATTCTATTCTGTTCTGTTCTGTTCTGTTCTGTTCTGTTCTGTTCTGTTCTGTTCTGTTCTATTCTATTCCTATTCCTTTCTATATTCTATCCTATTCTATCCTATTCCTATTCCTATTCCTTTCTATATTCTATTCTATTCTATTCTATTCTATTCTATTCTATTCTATTCTATTCTATTCTATTCTATTCTATTCTATTCTATTCTATTCTATTCTATTCTATTCCTATTCCTATTCTATTCTATTCTATTCTATTCTATATTCCATTCTATATTCCAGTGATGGCGAACCTTTTTTGGTTCGCGTGCCAAAAAGGGGGGGGATGCGGGGGATCACGGGTGTGCGTGCCCACACCCATAATTCCATGCATCCCCGCACATCCACGCATGACACCCCCACTCCCAGCATGCAATGGCATGCCCATTTTTTGCTCTCTCCAGGCTCCAGAGCCTTTCTAGGAGCCTGGGGAGGGCGAAAACGGCCTTCCCCACCCCCTCTGGAGGCTGGAAACAGCCTGTTTCCCAACTCCCAGTGGGCCCAGAAGGCCCGAAAATCAGCCGGCCGGTGCGCACATGCGTGCCAGACCTGAGCTCGCGTTCCCACCGATATGGCTCCGCGTGCCACTTGTGGCACCCGTGCCATAGGTTCGCCATCACGGCTATATTCCATTCCATTCCATTCCGTTGTTCTGTTCTATTCTGATTAAAGCCACCGTGAGCCACTGAAGGCTGGGCTGCACGAGTTCCCCATCCCCAACTGTGTAGCGAGGGCATGGAGAGAACGCACTTGGCAGTTTCTCCGTCCCTGCCAAGTTCCTCCTCCTCTCTGCCAAGCATCAAAAATGCCACTTTCTGGCAAGCCAGGCTTGTGTTTTGTACACACAGCTGTTGAGAGTGAAAACATTCAACAGAAGCTCTCTAACTGCCAGCCACCGAAAGGGGCCCTGAAATCTACCATATGTTCTCCCTGGGAAAATGCAACGGAAAGGAAAAAGGAGAAGCAACAGTGGTGATTGGGGGTTGGGGCAGGGGTGAAATGCTACCGGTTTGGCCCGGTTCGGGCGTACTGGTAGCGGGGGCCGCTGACGGTTCAGAGAACCGGTAGCGGCGGCAGTGTGAGGCTCCGCCCACACACCCGGACGTTGCCATTTTCTTTTTTTTAACCCTCTGCACATGCACAAAACCTTCTGCGCATGCGCAGAGGGTGAAAAAGTGTGCGCGATGGCAAAGCGCGCACTTCCGAACCGGCAGGGAAGGTACCGTATTTTTGTGGAGTATAAGACGCACCGGAGTATAAGACACACCTTAGTTTTTGGGGAGGAAAATAGGGGAAAACAATCTGCTTACCAGGTATTCATCTGGCTAACGTCCTTAGTCTGGTCAGCTTCAGCACATTATTTTATCCCCTGGTTAGGACTTAAAAAAACCTTCTTCTGAGAGAGTAACAATGAAAGAGCCTGCAAGCCAGTAAGAGCTGGGAAGATCGTTAGCACCTGGTTAGGGCTAGAAAAAAACTTATTCGGAGCAGCTTCAGCACATTATTTTATCTCCTGGTTAGGACTTAAAAAAACCTTCTTCTGAGAGAGTAACAATGAAAGAGCATGCAAGCCAGTAAGAGCTGGGAAGATCGTTAGCACCTGGTTAGGGCTAGAAAAAAACTTATTCGGAGCAGCTTCAGCACATTATTTTATCCCCTGGTTAGGACTTAAAAAAACCTTCTTCTGAGAGAGTAACAATGAAAGAGCATGCAAGCCAGTAAGAGCTGGGAAGATAGTTAGCACCTGGTTAGGGGTAGAAAAAAACTTATTCGGAGCAAGTAGAGCAATGAAAAAAACCCTGCAAAGACTTAGGGCTGGAAAAACATTCTTTGGAGAGAGTAACAATGAAAAAGCCTGCAAGGTAAGAGCTGGGAAGATCTGTTAGCACCTAGTTAGGGCTGGAAAAAAAGCTACATTCGAAGTATAAGACGCACCCAAATTTTCAGCCACTTTTAGGGAGGAAAAAGGTGCGTCTTATACTCCGAAAAATACGGTAAGTAGATTTCACCACTGGGTTGGGGTGGGGCAAAGGGTGCCAGAGGACGCTGTTGCCAATAGCCCCGTGTGTTTTGCAGGGTCACAAAAGGCAAGTGCCAGCCGATCCAGGACGCTTCGATGGTTTGAATCGGAAGCCCCATTTGAGGTCACAGAGAATCTCATGGATATTTTGGAATGTCATTGAGTTGGACTTATAGAGTGGTGCGGTGGCCTAGAGGTGGAGCTCTCACCTCACAATCAGGAGGCTGTGAGTTCGATCCTAGGTAGAGGCAGATATTTCTCTCTCTGGGCACAATGGGAATATATCTGCTGAACAAAGCTCCGCATTGGCGACAGGAAAGGCACCGGGCCATTAAAAACGCTCCGCTAGCTCCATTCAGTTGCCCAGATTCCACCCCGCAAGGGATTATTATGTTGTTAAAGGATGATGATGTTTGACTTGGACTTGTGATTGGGTCATCCTTGATCTCCTAGAAAGCCACCAATTGCAGAGGTCTTCAGTAAGCTCTTTATTTAGCTTAAACTGATCTTTAAATCCAGAGAGTTATTGTAGGCTTCACAGCACCTTCTGTACCATAGACTTCAGTGGTTCAAAACAATGGAGAAAGGATTGACGTGAGAATAGAATAGGATAGGAATAGGAATTGGAATAGAATAGATATTAGTATAGAATAGAATAGAATAGAATAGAATAGAATAGAATAGAATAGAATAGAATAGAATAGAATAGAATAGAATAGAATAGGAATCAAATCAAGAATAGAATAGAATAGGAATAGGTTAACTTTACTTCATGAGCAAAGTGTCTAGCCCTGTGATGGCAAACCTTTTGTTGCTCGGGTGACAAAAGGGCGCGTGCGTGTACAATAGCGCGTGCGTGCCCACACCCATAATGCAAATGCCCTGCCCTCTGCGCATGCACGCACAACCCCCCTGCACTGCACCCCCCACCCCCCAGGCATGCGCACAGGGCTCATTGAAGCCTCTGGAGCCTGTGGATGGCGAAAAATGGATTCTAGCTGATTTTCGGCCTTCCGGAGAGTGGGGTCGGGGAGAGGTCGTTTTAGCCTTCCCCAGGCTTCAGGAAAGCCTCCAGAGCCTGTGGATGGAAACAAACTTCCGGTTGGGCCGTTGGGCTGTTTTTTTACCATCCATAGGCTCCAGGGGCTTTCCTGAAGCCTGGGGAAGGTGAAAACGACCCTCCACCCACCACCCCCATCCTCCAGAAGGCCGAAAATCAGCTGGCCAGCGTGCACATGCGCGCTGGAGCTGACATAGGGCAACATGTGTGCCCTCAGATATGGCTCCATGTGCCACCTGTGGCACACGTGCAATAGGTTCGCCATCAGAGAAGGACCAGGGGTGACATGATAGCAGTCTTCCAATACTTGAGGGGATGCCACAGAGAGGAGGGGGTCAGGCTGTTCTCTATGGCACCAGAAAGCCAAACAAGGAATAACGGATGGAAGCTGACCAAGGAGAGATTCAACCTGGAAGTGAGGAGAAACTTTCTGACAGTGAGAGCGATCAACCAGTGGAACAGCTTGCCAGCGGAGGTTGTGAGAGCCCCAACACTTGCGACCTTCAAGGGGAGACTGGACTGCCATCTGTCTCAAATGGTGTAGGAACTCCTGCTTGAGCAGGGGGTTGGACTAGACCCAACTCTACAAGGACTACAAGGTCCCTTCCAACTCTAATAATACATCTAAATCTAAATCATGGGTCTAGCCAATGGATTATGCAATAACTAATAGTAGATGTCATTTATTTTCATCAGTTATATCCTATTTCACAGCAAATTGAGATTATTTGGGGAAAAGAGGGGTGTTACCCCTACTTTTGGCTGCAACAGGAGGACTTTTATCGTTCGATTTGTCCTTCTCTGAATTTGGAATTTGAGGTGCAGGTGGACCAGAGCAGAACCAGGCGGAACCATTCTCGGTCTGTATTTTACGACTGCGATCTACATTTTTATGACAGGACAGTTTCTACCTCCTTCTCTCTCCTTCAGGAATAGAAGGAAGCTGGAACCAGGATTGCCCAGTGAGGGGACAACCAGGTGACAGGCCAGCTGAGTTGAACCAGGAACTAAGGAAGGCTGAACATGGGCAACTGGTAAAGCCCTAGCAATCAGACCTTCTTAACACGGGCACGCTTGGTTCTTGTGAATGTGGGTGTTAGATCAGGGGTCGGTTCCAACTTACCTCGGTGCCGGTTTGCCTTGTGGGCGCGCACATGCGCAGTAACGAAACCCCCCCCCCCAAAAAAACCAAACAAAGCCGGAAAAAAGATGGCGACCACATGCACAGTGCCGGGACTCGGCTTCTGCGCATGCTCAGAAGGAAATTTTTAAAAAAATTTTTTAAAGATGGCGGTGCCCATGGACTGGCACTGACTGATCCAGTTCGGTGACGTCACCAGCGGGTCGCTACCAGTTCGAGCTGGTCCAAACCGGGAGGAACCCACCCCTGTGTTAGATGCTCAGTGGAGGGAGTTGTGTGGTGTGAAATGGAAGCAAGATATTGTTGAACTAGAATTTCCAACCTAAAGGTGCTTTTTCAAGAGGCAACTGGACTTTCTGGTTTTTCTTTGAAGATGTTTGCATCTCATCCAAGCAGCATCTTCAGCTCCGAAGCTTTGAAAAGTGTTCAAAGAAAAACCAGAAAGTCCAGTTGCCTCTTGAAAAAGCACCTTTTAGAATAGAACAGAGCTGGAAGGGACCTTGGAGGTCTTCTAGTCCAGTCCCCCCCCCCCCGCTCAGGCAGGAGAACCTATACCATCTCAAGCAAATGGCTGTTCAATCTCTTCTTAAAAACCTCCAGTGATGAAGCACCCACAACTTCTGGTGGCAAGTTGTTCCACTGGTTAAATGTCCTCACTGTTAGGAAGTTTCTCCTTAATTACAGGCTGCTTCTGTTTGTTTAGTTTCCAACCATTGGGACAACCATGACCAGGATAACTGAGAATCTCCAGAGACGAATAGAATAGAATAGAATAGAATAGAATAGAATAGAATAGAATAGAATAGAATAGAATAGGAATAGGAATAGGAATAGGAATAGGAATAGGAATAGGAATAGAAATAAAATTCTTTATTGGCCAAGTGTGATTGGACACACAAGGAATTTGTCTTTGGTGCATATGCTCTCAGTGTACATAAAAGAAAAGATATATTTGTCAAGAATCATGAGATAGACAGACAGACAGACAGACAGACAGACAGACAGACAGACAATAGATAATAGATAGGTAGGTAGATAGAATAGAATAGAATAGAATAGAATAGAATAGAATAGAATAGAATAGAATAGAATAGAATAGAATAGAATAGAATTCTTTATTGGCCAAATGTGATTGGACACATAAGGAATTTGTCTTTGGTGCATATGCTCTCAGTGTACATAAAAATAAAAGATACATTCGTCAAGAATCATGAGGCACAACACTTAATGATAGTCATAGGGTACAAATAAGCAATCAGGAAACAATCAATATTAGTATAAATAAATAAAATATGTAACTCCCAACACTCTTGCCATTCCCTAGGCTGGCCTCTAGAGCAGTGGTTCCCAACCTTCCTAATGCCGCGACCCACGCCCCGCCCCCTTACCGTGACCCACCCCACCGCCGCCATTTGGGTTCTTTTACCCTTTGCGCATGCGCAAAGCATGCTGCGCATGCGCAGACGGTAAAATAACCCAAATGGCGGCAGTGGGGTGGAGCGCGGTGGGGGCACGGGTTGTGGGGCACGATATGGCCAGGCTTGTGGCAGTGGGGGGGGAGCTGAGGATGCTGGGGCGACCCTGGGAAATGGTCGTTCGACCCCCAAGGGGGTCCCGACCCCCAAGTTGGGAACTGCTGCTCTAGAGCAGTGTTTCCCAACCTTGGCAAGTTGAAGATGTCTGGACTTCAACTCCCAGAATTCCCCAGCCCAATTGGGAGTTGAAGTCCAGACATCTTCAACTTGCCAAGGTTGGGAAACACTGCTCTAGAGCGTCTAGGCCAGCCTACCTGGGCAGGTTGTGTGAGGCTCTAATCTGGGGAGTTCCAGTGCCCCACCTGCTTGGAAGGAAGGCTGGGAGCTGCCCTCCAAACAGAACCTGGAACTTGGCATCTTTGGGCTGCAGTGCTCCCGAGGGCCGGCAGAGGGCACGTCCTTTGCTGCCCCCTGATGGCCGGTAGCGGAGTTGCTGCTCGGCTGTATTTGAAGGCCGGGAAAGGCGTCGTCGTCGCCACCCACAGTAAAGATGGCGGCCTCGGCCTGCAAAGTGCTGCTCCGGCCTCCTCGTTGGCTCTTTCCGGGCAGGTGCCAGGGCCTGGGGGTCGTGGGAGTCGGAGCGCGGGGACTAGGCAGGTGGCCGGTGCGGGGGGCAACGGCTTCATCATCCCCAGCCACTGCTTCCCGGCGACGAGCCTTGACGGTGGGACCTGGGGAGCGGCAGCCACATGAGGGCCGGCTGGCGAAGGCGGAGACGCCGGCGCACTACCGGCTGCTGTTCACGTGTAAGGTGGGTTCGCACAGGATGCGTCGCTCGTCCTGAAGGGGTGGGAGCGGCTGAGGGCAGCGAAGCGAGGGCGCCATCTTTCTAGTGGGTGGAACGGAGAAGAGAGGGAAGCTGCGGGCGCCATCTTGGCAGCTGGCGGAACAGTGAGGGAGGCCGCGGGCGCCATCTTGGCGCTGGCGAAACAGAGAGGGAGGTCGCGGGCGCCATCTTAGCAGCTGGCGGAACAAGGAAGGGAGAGAGGCCGAGAGCGCCATATTTGCAGCTGGCGGAACAGAGAGGGAGACCGCGAACGCCATCTTGGCAGCTGGCGGAACAGGGAGGGAGGCCGGACCGCCATCTTGGCAGCTGGCGGAAGAAAGGGGGTAGGCCGCAAGCGCCATCTTGGCAGCTGGCGGAACAGCGCAAGGCTGCGGGCATCATTTGTGCCCCGTGCCGTCAGCTGGGAAAGGGATGGGATGAACAGTGGAGTCACCTACATTAGAACGACCTGAAGGAGGAACCAACGGGACCCGACGCCCTGTTCACACGACCTGCTTCCCCAGTCCTGGGTTTGCCCATCTAAACCCCAGTGCAAGCCATTTTAACCTAGCATTGAGCAGCCCGTGCAAATGTGAGGGCTACCCTTGCCCGTGATGCTTATTGCATGAACTCCCCCCAAAATCGGCCACCTGGGAACCTTCTCCAGCTCTCCTCCTGTATCTGGACAAGCTTGGCCGATCTGGGAACCCAAACAGGCTTAATTGGTGCTTGGATGGGAGACCACCAAGAAATGCAAGAAATGCTGTGTGGCATTGGAAAGTTTTTTTTTTAAAGGACCTGTTCAGCCTGTGTTGCTGTTCAGAAAATGCCTTGAAGGTGCTTGTGAAAACCCGGGGTGTTCGGTTTGACCTGAAGATGGTTTGTCTGCTCAGCTGACTAACATCTGATCTGGGAAAAGGTTAATTGAGGTCCGGCCTGTTTAGCAGTATGAGCATGGCAGGGACTGGAATTGGAAAGGCAAATCGGAAAAGCAGCGATGTTTGATTGCTTACGTGTTGCTCCCGAGAGAGCTGCAGACATCTTCCCTCTCAAACAACTTCACCCCAAGATTTGCATGGCTCACCCAACAAAGGTGCACAAATCTTTGAAGTGTGGGCTTTGCTCCTGGGCTGGCCGGTTAGGCTGTTGGTTGAGCCACAGGGGGATTCCATTTTCAATACAATAAGTGTTTTGCCCAAAGTGTTTTGTACATATTCTTTCCGGTTTTATTTTTCTCTTTTGTAAGCCATCCAGAGTCATTGGGAGTTGGGCTTTTCTCCAAATTTAATAAAAGAAGTCATACCTAAATAAATGGGGACGTCCCCCAAATTCCCTGCCCTTGGACATCCCAGAGAACCTCTTTGAAACTTCCCTGAGAGGATTCTGGCTTCTCTTTCAGGTATGCAGGACACGATCTGCAAAAACTATTTCCAAGGTGGCTTATCATCATGGAGTCGTGATAGTGAAATGCTCGGGGTGCAATAACCATCATGTGATTGCTGATAACTTGGGCTGGTTCTCCGACTTGGATGGAAAGAGGTAAGCATGCCATCCTTGGCCCTCCCCCTTGCGGTTCTTCAGGATTTGATGCTTCAGCTGTCAAAGTGGAATTAGAACTCAGAACTAACATGATGGACACACCAGAATTCATAATCCACAAATCTTCATTTATTGTTTTGGCTTGCAAAATGAGCACCAAGCAGAATTGTGACCAAAATCCCACAAAAACTATTTTACTCTATTATTGTTGGCTTTTACTGGAGTGGTGTGGTGGCCTAGAGGTGGAGCTCTCGCCTCACAATCAGAAGGCTGTGAGTTCGATCCTAGGTAGAGGCAGATGTTTCTCTCTCTGGGCACACTGAGAATATATCTGCTGAACAAAACTCTGCACTGGCGACAGGAAGGGCATCCGGCCATTCAAACACTCTGCTAGCGCCATTCAGTTGCGCAGACTCCACCCTGCAAGGGATTATGGGGTCATTAAAAGATGATGATTGTTGGCTTTTACTACTCTATCTCAACAAGTGAAGGCTGAAAGTACAGTATTATGAAACAGATAAAACAGGAAATTCCTATGTAATTCATGTAATTAAGGTAAGACAAAGAGGAAAAATAGGTTCTGCTTGCTTTTTCTATGGGAAAAATGGTCTCCGCAGTCATAGTTAGTTGGGGTGTTTTCTTGCTTACAATTTCACATTAGAGGCAGCTATTATGTGCACAAAGCAAGGCCTTTCCTTCAGTCACACCCAGAGGTGAGTTCCTGCTGGAGCTGTCTGTTGCGTAGCTCCGGTAGGGAGCGGCCGATTGCGCAATTTGCGCATGACAGCTCCGGAGCCCTCTCCACCGATCTGTCATGCGCATCACCATCTTTTCCTGAGAATTTTTGGACGATTTTGCTTCTGTGCATGCGTGGAAGCAAAATTGTGCCGAAATCTCACACACACACGCGCGTCCCCTCGCAAGATTTCGGCAAGATTTTGCTTCCGCGCATGTGCAGAAGCAAAATCGCGGAAGGGGGCACCCGCGCATAGCGAGTGCCCACGCCCGAAACGTGGAGATGCGCACGCAGCGCACCGGCATAGGTAAGCAAGCAACCCGCCCCTGGTCACACCTAATGCTTCTTCATAACACAATTTTCTTTCTGAATTAGGAACATTGAGGAAATCCTTGCAGCCAAAGGAGAGAAAGTGAGGCGAGTAGGAGGCGAAGACGCTCTCGAACTCTTAACGGAAGACCCCAAATTGCTGGAACTGCTGAGCAAAGGAGGAGAAAAAGATCCAGAGTGATCAGAACAGACGTCTTCAATCAACCCAGGAAAAAAAAAAGAAAACTTCCCTTAGCGGGATCTTTATTTGTAGTAACACTTTGTAGTGTTCCTTCAGTTGATTTTTTTTCCAATCTTGTGAATTGCAGGATTGTCGTTTCTTGGGAAATGTCTTTTTTTCCCCCCAGCTACACAGGATGAAAGTCTAGCCACTGAATGTGATTGCATGTTCTTCTCGTAGGATGTGGCAGAGAAGATGTGAGTGAGGCCTTGTATGTGCACAGAGCTGCACTACACACGTGTTTGTTTACACACGTTTTCAAGCCAGGAAGGAGTTGCCTGTTCCATCTTGGAGCAAGAGTCCTATATGAGGCCAACCCAGGCTGGAGATGCCATTTTCAGTTGGGTTGATTGTGTAGCTCCGACTCGCTTAGGCCTGCATACTAGGGAGAAACAAGCACAACTGAACCAAAGCTATCAATCCAAGCTCCATGCAGTTAATGTTTCTACTGCGCCCTCATCCTGGCTTGGCTTAGTGTACGATTTCTTCGCTGTCCCAGGAGGTGGGACAAGAAACAATGGTTTAAATTACATGGATTTTGACAGACTTTGGATGATCATTCTTATGGCAATAGCAGTTCACTAGCAGAATTGGTTGTCCTTTTTCTGCTTTTATTAAAGGGTGTTGTTGTATAAATGTCTTCATGGCGTGCTTCACAAGCGGTTCAAGGACACACACACACACACCCGGCCAACCGTAAAGCTAGAGATCACATCAAGACCATCAGCCAGGGATGGACAGGAGTGGCTGAGTACATCGGGAGTTTCGTGAGCTGGCTTGCAGGTTTACTGCCTGGCCACAAGAGATCCTGATTGGCTGCTTCCAAGATGGCCTGAATGATGTCAGGTTCAAGAACTTTTGCAAACTATTGTAAACTGCCACTTGTAATTGTAATCATCCAAAATGCATTTAAAGCAATACATTTAAGGCGGTATATAAATGTCACTAATAATAATAAAAATAAAATAGTTGCTATTACTGAAACATGGTGGGATGAAACTCATGACTGGGTTGGATGGATTGATTTGTAATTGGCTGACACAATGGGTGGTCCTTAATGGTAATACACCTACCTAGAGGGAAGGAAGCAGTGGGGTACCACAAGGTTCCGTCTTAAGCCCAGTACTCTTCGATATATTCATAAATGACTTAAATGAGGGAGTATTTATTTTATTTATTTGGTCGCTTTTATATGCCGCCCAACTCCCGTGGGACTCATCAAATTTGCAGATAATATTAAGCAGGCATGAAATTTGATGTGGAGAAAAGCAAGGTTTTACACCTAGGCAGGAAAAACCAAAGTGTTGTGGTCTGCCAGTGGCCTGCGGAGCTGGCAGCAAAGTCGGGCAGCGAGAAGGCTTGGGAGGGACATGGGCCAGGCCTGGAGTCTGGAGAAGGCTCGGTGCCAGAGGCAGAGATCCAGCCAGGGGCATCTGGGAGGTCTGTGCTGACTCCAGAGCCTCCAGAGGCTGACATGAGTGAGGCAGAGGAACAGGGGGAGCCTGTTCCCAATGCACGTATGCGCAGAGCTGCCAGAAGGCAAGAACAGTTACAGAGGAAAAGGACTACTCAGGAGTAAGGCTTGGAGATGATTGGCCCCTCCCATAGGCTATATAAGTGGAGCAAAAGGATGTGCTCCTTGAAGGAAGCAACTTGGTTCATTTTGTGTCTCAGCATTTCAGTTCTGACTCCGTGTTTCTGTTTGGCCTTGCAAAGCTCTTTGCCAATTAGGTCTTTGGCAGCGTGTCAAGAGAGATAAAGGTTGGTGATATCAGCCATCTTCCGAAAGACTTCTGTTGGACTCGTTAGCATTGTTTGGGACTTATTATGTTCATTGGGAATGAACATAATTCACAGCTGTTAAAATAAAAAGAGGTTTTTGGGACTCTGTTTGTGTTTTATTATTTATCCGGAAGCTTAGGTCAGAACACAAAGGTACAAGTACAGATTACTCGAAACCTGGTTCAAAAACTGTAATTGTGAGAGGGACCTTGGAGGGGACAATCACTTAAATATGAGACAGCAATGTGCAGCCGCCGCCAAAAAAGCTAATAGAATCCTTCATTGTATAAACAGAGGCATAGAAAACATCACATGAAGTATTAGTACCACTTTATAAAACCTTAGTAAGGCCACACCTGAATACTACATTCAAGTTTGGTCACCGTATTACACAAAGATGTTGAGGCTTTGGAAAAAGTGCAGACAAGAGCAACTAGGATGATTAAAGGCCTGGAGACTATGAAGATCTATATGAAGAACGGTTGCAGGAACTGGATATGGCTAGTCTAGTCTAACGTAAATTACAAGGTTATGATAAAAATATAAAAGTTACAAGAAAGTGCAAATATATAGAGGAAACCTCTGTTGCTTGGCCCTCAGCAAGGAACGTATTCCTGCAGCAAAAACATCGTAAGAGGCAAAAATTACGGCCTGCATAACTTGAATTGCTAATAAGGGAGCAAAGGGAACACTATGGATCAGGTCGGAGAGAAAAGTGTGAATTGACTCAATAATCAAGAGTGCTCTGTATGGAAGGATGGAGTGTCAAAAGATACAGAAGGGTCCATATTACAATTGTATCAATTATAATATGGAAATGTGAAAATGAAAAATAATTTTGTGTGATTGCAGAAATGCTTAAGGAAACATGGTAATTGTTATTTTAAAGAAAAGTGTTGAAAATCAATAAAATTTATTTTTTTTAAAAAGATACAGAAGGGTCGAGTCTCTTATTTTCAAGGGAAGAATTAGATAAGATTAGATTACCAGATTGGAAGGGACCTTGTAGGTCATCTAGTCCAATCCCCCCAGCTCATGCAGGAAACTCTACACCATTTCCAACAAATGGCAGTCCAGTCTCTTCTTGTCTCAAGTGTTGAAGCTCCCATAACTTCCGAAGGCAACTTCTGTTCCACCGGTTGATTGTCCTCACTGTCAGAAAGTTCCTCATTTCCAGGTTGAATCTCTCCTTGATCAGTTTAAATCCATTATTCCTTGTCTGGCCTTCAGGTGCTTTGGAAAATAGCTTGATCCCCTCCTCTCTGTGGCAGCCCTTCAAATATTGAACACCACTATCCTGTCTCCCCTGGTCTTCCTCTTCACTAGACTAGCCATGCCCAATTCCTGTAACTGTTCAAAATGTTTTTGTTAGCAGTCCCCTAATCATCCTGGTTGCTCTCCTCTGCACTTTTTCTAGAGTCTCAACATCTTTTTTATAGTATGGTGACCAAAACTGGATGCAGTACTCTAGGTGTGGTCTAACTAGTACTTCACTTGATCTAGATTGTATTCCTCAATACAATTTAGCATTGTGTTGGCTTTTTTGGCTGCCGCTGCACACTGCTGTCTCATGTTTAGCTGGTTGTCCACTAGGACTCCAAGATCCCTCTCGCAGTCACTGCTATTAAGCCTGGTTTCACCCAGTTTATATGTATACTTTTGGTTTTTCTTTTCTATGGGAAATAGGTACATTATCTCACTCTGTCTCCCTCCATCTCTTTTTTCTATCTCGCATCTTCTTTCTCTCACGCCTTTTTCTTTCTCCCTATCTCCCTCCCTCTCATCCCTCTTTTTCTCATCTTTCTGTCTCCCTCTACCTCCCTCCATCTCTCATCTATCTCCCTCTCCCTCATCTTTCTCCCTCTCATCTTTTTTCTATCTCCCTTCCTCTGTGTGTGTGTGTGTGTGTGTGTGTGTGTGTCTTCTCACTCTCTAGGAAAGCTCTGTGAACTCTCCTTGGGGCTTTCCACTACCCGTTTTTCTTTCTTCCTTTTGGAAATCCGGCCTGGCTGTGAGGAACTAGGATGATTAAGGGCCTGGAGACTAAAGCATATGCAGAACGGTTGCGGTAACTGGATATGGCTAATCTAGAGATAAGAAAGGCTCCAAGATTCCTTCCAGCTCTGATTCTCTATTCTGATTGAGATGCTATTCTGATGATAGTGAAAAGAAACACTAGGGTTGATTTTCGTGGAAACAAAATTCCAGGGTGATCAGTCGCGCTGGGCGCCACATCCCCCCCACACAATCATGAGGGGTGTCACGATGTGAATATTGTCAGTTATGAGTCTATGCAGGGTGATACACCCCTATTCGAAATATTATGGTACTTCCCAATACAAGCAGAACACGTGATATGATGTTCTGTGCATGTCTACATTCCTATCCACCATTAATCACTTCTGTTATGCCTTCCGACCTGGAGGGACGTATTGCGTAGCAAAAATGTAGTTTATTCAGGATTTATTGTTTTATATTGTTTTCTACTGAAATAAATATTTTCTATTTGACATTTAATCTCGGTTTCATTTCTAAGTATTTGAATTCCAAGTAAAAGATCCAATGTCGCCTCTACGGGGGCATTCTTCCCTTAAAAAGGGGGCAAACGCGAACCAGCCGACGGTGCCTGGCAGCAGCCGCAGCCCATATGAGTTGATTACCTCTGTAAGCAGCAGGCAGAAGCAAAGGTGGGGACTAAAGCAGGTGATCCGGATGCACCGTGCGGGCAACATGAGAGTCGGTGGGCTGGATCAGAAACCAGCTGTAGGAGGCTAATCTCCCTGGAGCGACACTGGCAGAGGCGCGGAGGGAAGGCAGGTGATCCTAATGCGAGTGCAAGCTGCAGGCAAGCTAAAATTTGTGAAGATGAGCCTCCCGCGGCTGCCCACCTCTCTGGCCCACCGACTCTCGGCTTTCTCACAGCCTGCACAGTGCATCTAGATTGTCTATCTCCCCCCTCCCGCCTCTTCCACCTGCTGCTTTGCACAGGTAATCAAAACACCTGTGCTGTGTTGGCTGCGGCTGTCAGACCACGTCGGCCTGGAAGGGCTTGCCACCTCCTGTGCAACTCTGTGGATTCTTTGATGACTATCAAAGTTTTTCTCCTGAGTGGATTCTAAGATAGCTTTCAAGATGGTCGTTTCTTTTGAAGGATTTTTCACATTCTGGGCATTGATATTTCTTTCCTGCCTCCTGGATCCTTTGGGGCCTCCTGGGTCTTCCAAAGGACCCTCCGCCCTCCAGGCATTTCTTCCCTCTCTCCAGTGGATCCTTTGATGTTTATAAAGGCTGCTCCTCTGACTGAAGCTCTTTCCACACTCAAAGCATTTGTAAGGTTTTTCTCCTGAGTGGATCCTTTGGTGTACATAAAAAGTGCTACTATGGCTGAAGCTCTTTCCACATTCAAAGCATTTATGAGGTTTTTCTCCCGTGTGGATCCTTTGGTGTACATAAAGGGTGCTGCTGTGACTGAAGCTCTTTCCACACTCCAGGCATTTGTAGGATTTTTCTCCTCTGTGGATTCTTTGATGTCTATCATGGCTGTTGCTCTGACTGAAGCTCTTTCCACACTCAAAGCATTTATAAGGTTTTTCTCCTGAGTGGATTCTTAGATGGTTTTCAAGATTGTCCTTTCTTTTGAAGGATTTTTCACATTCTGGGCATTGATATTTCTTTTCTTCCTCCTGGATCCTTCGGGGCCTCCCAGGTCTTCTGAAGGACCCTCCACCCTCCAGGCATTTATTCGGTTTCTCTCTCCAGTGGATCTTTTGATGCTTATAAAGGCTGCTGTTATAACTAAAGATCTTTCCACACTCCGGACATTTATAAGGCTTTTCTCCTGTGTGAATCCTTTGATGTACATTAAGGCTGCTATTCTGACTGAAGCCCTTTCCACACTCAAAGCATTTATAAGGTTTTTCTCCTGTGTGGATTCTTAGATGGTCTTCAAGTTCTCTTTTTCTTTTGAAGGATTTTTCACATTCCGGGCACTGATATTTCTTTTCTTCCTCCTGGATCCTTTGGGGTCTCCCGGGTCTTCCGAAGGACCCTCCGTCCTCCAGGACCGTCTCAGGGTCTCCGCCCGTTTCCTCCTCCCCGCATCGCCCTCCAGGCAGCCTCTTTTCCCGGGATCCCTCTGGGCTCATCCCTCCTGCAGCCACGGAGCCTCCCGGTCTTTCCCCGCCTTCTCCCGGGGAAGCCACGCAAGGACCGGGCAGGGCTGCTCCGCGGGGCCCGCTCTCCTCCTCCTCCTCTCGGGCGGCGCTTCCTTCCTGCCTCCGCCGGGCTCCTCCGTCCTCCTGCAGGGGAGAAAGAGAGGCGGGTCACGGCTGCGTCCCCTTCCCCGCAGGGGAGACCCAGGCCGAAGCCTCCGCCTCTCATGGGCCTTCCGGGGATGCTTGAGGCGGACACGGCCTCTCTCCCAGCGTCTCCTCCCCCCTCCTCCCCCCTCCCCCTGCCAGACTAGGCCTCAGGTTCCCCGTCCTTCCCGCCTCCGTCCTTCCCAGGCCTCCCTTCTCCGGAGAGACCCTCCCAAACTGCAACTCCCAGCATCCGTTGCGCCGAACCTGCATCATCCGGGCTCTTTTGTCGCCGAATTACGCAGCTCCCTCGTTGCCCGTTTTTTTTCCGGAAGTGGAGGCTGGCCCTGTCTTTACGCACTTCCGGCGAGTAAGGCGGAAGCTCCGCTGTTACTCTGGAGGGTTCGCCCCTAACAGTCTTCCTGCCAATCGCCGCCGTCCCCAGAGCGACCAATCAGCGTCCGCCTTCCTTCAATGAGCCAGAGAGCGCCTGCGCAGTGTCGAGAGTTGCTATGGTCCCGGGGGAAGGTGGGTCGGTGTGTGTGCTCCTTTTGGTTTTTGGGGTCCGATCTCCCCCCCCCACTTTTCCCCCTTCCCGCGTCCCGGCAGGAGGTTTAGGGGCCCTTCTAGGGCTGCGGCTTTTCCCCTCCCCCATCCGGGGTCTCTCCTTAGGCAAGGCGGGGGGGGAGGTCTGGGGGAGCTTTCAGGAAGGCGGAGGTGAAGGGGCTCTACTTCCTCCTGGGGGGCTCCGGCCAGGCTCCTCCGAGGCCTCCAGGCAGCGGCGCCGAGGGGACTCCTCCCTGCAACTCCTGACCCCCCTTTCCCGCCACCCAAGACCCCTTTGCAAATCCCCCAGGACCCCCTCCCTTAATATGTGGATCCCCAGCTCTGCCCCCCCTTGAATGCGCCCCTCCCTCCCCAGGAAGAGGGATCCGGGGCTGGAGGGCCTCCACCTCCTTGGGGGGCTTTTCCTATTTAAAGGGCGCCCCAAAGGCTGGAGGGGTTCCTGGTCCTGCTGCTCTCTTGCACTGCAGCTTCTCCTTGGCTGGGAGGTGATCTTGGAGGGGCCGTTTCATAAATAAGTTTTTTAAACTTCTAGGTCAGCCATCTCGCCAAAAGCAAATTTTAAGGTTTGAAATAATGTTTATTAGTACAAAGTACAAACATTTTTCTCTTTTCTTTCCCCCTTCCCCCCCTTCCCCTCCCCCCAATCGCCCCCCTACCCCCCACCCCTGACTTCCCAGAAAAAGTACAAGGTATAGTATTCAAAAAACATAAATCTAAAATATGCTAACTGATTATTAATTCCAAAAAATTTTCTAGATCTTTAACTGCTTATTACTCAAAACCTTTTAAACATAATCTAAAAATTAAACATTTATCATTAATAAACTATTTGGGTCTTCTTGATATGATACTTTTTTTGAATATAATCAGTCCACCTGCTCCATCCCAATATATATCTTTCATTTGAATGATCCTTGAGATATGATGAAATTTTAGCCATTTCAGCCAGATGTGCAACTTTTAATGTCCATTCTTCAATAGTAGGTATGTCTTCCTTCTTCCAGTACTGTGCCACCAGTAACCTGGCAGCTGTTATTAAATTCAAAACCAAGTTAGTCTCTATTACAGTATAGTACGTAATTATTCCCAACAGAAAAAACTGTGGTGTGAACTTAATCTTTTTCTTTAAAATATTTTGCATAATCCACCATATTTTTATCCAAAAAGCCTTAATTTTTTTACATGTCCACCATATATGGAAATATGTAGCATCCTCACATTCACATCTCCAACATTTAGGTTGTAGGGTTGGATACATACAAGCTAGTTTTTTGGGGTCTAAATGCCATCTGTAAAGCATTTTATAAAAATTCTCTCTTAAATTTTGAGCTTGTGTAAATTTTACATTTCTAACCCATATCTTTTCCCATGTTTCCATCATTATAGGTTCTCCAATATTTTGAGCCCATTTTATCATACAATCCTTGACTAATTCTGTTTCTGAGTCTAATTCCCCTACACATTATATAGTCTTTTATTTGCATTGGACCTTTATCTTTTATTTGTATTATCAGATTATCATCATGTTTCAATATACCAGTTTTTTGGTCTTCTCTCCATCCGGTCTGTAGTTGTCCATATTGAAACCAAGTTCTAATTATTCCTTCTTCTCTTAATTGCTCCATTGGTTTCAATTGTAATCTAATTCCTTCTTCATAAAGAAGTTCTTTATATGTAATCTTATCTAGCTTTTGCTCGAAGTTTATATTCTCTATCGCGTGTCTGGGTACTGTCCATATAGGTAACTTATCATTTAATTTACATTGGTACTTTTTCCAGACACGCAATAAAGCATTTCTTAATATATGACTCTTAAAAGCTTTATCTACTTTTTTATCATACACTAAATAAGCATGCCACCCATGAATCAAACCATATCCTTCAATATTTAATATCCTATCCTCTGTCAAATTAATCCAATCAGTAATTGGATTAATTTAGAGCTGAAGTGGTGCAGTGGTTAAATGCAGCCATTGCAGGCTGACTGCTAGTTCAACAGTTCAGCTGTTCAAATCTCACTAGGCTCAAGGTTGACTCAGCCTTCCATCCTTCCGAGGTCGGTAAAATGAGGACCCAGATTGTTGGGGGCAATATGCTGAACTCTGTAAACCGCTTAGAGAGTGCTGTAAAGCACTATGAAGCGGTATATAAGAAAAGTGCTATTGCTATAATTGCTGAGAGGACAGCTGCTTTATAATACAATCTTAAATTAGGCATTTTAAGACCTCTTTCACGTGTATCTTGCATTACCTTCTGGTTTACTCTCGGCTTCTTTCCTGCCCAAATAAATTTGTTTATATCCTTCTGCCATTCCTTCAAATTTTCATCTTTTTTAAGTATTGGTATCATTTGAAAAAGAAATAAAAACCTTGGTAGAACATTCATTTTGACTGCAGCTATCCTACCCAGCAAAGACAATTGCAATTTTTCCCAGTTTTCCATATCTTTTTTGCCATAGTGGATCATAATTATGTTGATATAATTTTGTATTTGTGGACATAATATAAACCCCTAAGTATTTAATCTTCTTAACTATCTCAAAACCCATTACCCTTTCTATTTCTTCTTCTTGGCTTCTTGTCATGTTTTTAACTATTATTTTTGTTTTAGCTATATTTATTTTAAAACCAGATACTTGTCCATATGAATTAATTGTATCCATCAAAGCTATAATAGATTGTACTGGTTGGGTTAAAGTAACAACCAGGTCATCCGCAAATGCTCGTAACTTATATTCATCCTGTCTAATTTTTATTCCCTTTATTCTATCGGACTCCCTTACTCTGCTAAGTAAAATTTCCAAAGTCAAAATAAACAGTAAAGGGGACAAGGGACAACCTTGTCTTGTTCCCTTTTCTATATTAAGTGTCTGTTAATCCACCATTAATTATTATTTGCGCTGTTTGTTTTTGGTATATCGCCCTAATAGATTGTGCAAAATAATCTCCAAGTTGTATCTTTTCTATTAATTTTAATAAAAAATTGCCAATTCAATCTGTCAAAGTTTGAAATAATGTTAATGTTGTTTTTGCACTAAATACCTGAGGTGATCTGATGCTGGAGCTCACTGAGATTCTCAAGCTGTTTTTAGGCGTATGTAGGAAGTTCCCTTCTCAGCTAACAGAACAGAGCTGGAAGGGGCCTTGGAGGTCTTCTAGTCCAACCCCCTGCTCAAGCAGGAGACCTCTAATATTCCCCCCCACAGTCCTCCCTGCCAACTTCCCACAAGCAAAATCAGGTAGGTAAGTGGCCGCTGCCAGGTAAGGGATGGGCAAGGGGTATGTGCAAGAGATCCAGGGAGGGAACCTAAGTGCACAGGGTGGCCGAGAGGCCTCTGCAATAAACCCATTCTGGGCTTCATCACCTGTCATTTCCCCTCATTTCCTATCAAACACAATCATATTGTTCATTTATCCACCCACCCACCCCATCTCCCTCCAGATGGCAGAAACTGGCAGGACCTGAAACTAGGGCTCATTTGGCCTTCATTGCTGTGGATGTGAAAGAGCTCCTCCCTGCCATTGTGTGATATAATCTTTATGGGTTTTCCAAATTTCCATACCATGTAAGACCATCCACAGATATCTGAAACTCTTGTCAATTGGATTTCCTGAATGACCTCCTTGTCTTCCAGCAGAAATCGCTACAAGGGACTCTCGAAGGCCAAGAAAGCTTTGTGAGCTCCTAGCCATATTCTCAGCATATAGGAGTAGTAGTACATCTAGGCCCACCGATTAAGGCAGGTGTAAGTAGGAGATGGTCAGTTGACCTGTCGAGGAGTGGAGGTGCTCCTTAAAGAAGGTGGAGGTCAAAATACGGCCCTGCAAGACTTTTCTGAAGAGGTTCCACATTGGTTAGCTGATTTCATACAACTGCTGAATGAGAAACAGTAAAATCCGTTTGTACTGTATTCTCCAAGTTCCTTATCACGATTTCTCTCAAAATGGAATCAAATGTAGATTGAAAATCAAGAAAGGCTACATGCAGTACTTTTCTTTTTACCATTTCATTTTATTCAGAATTAAAACAGACACAACTAATGTATTGGGTGTGCATTTTGATTTATGACTAACATTCTTCTAAATCTAAATAAAACAAAATGGCATGGACAAAATTACTGCATGTAACCAGTGTTGATTTTAAAGCTAGATTTGATTCCATTTTGAGAGAAATCGTGATGAGGAACTTGGAGAATACAGTACAAACGAATGCTACTGTTTCTCATTCAGCAACTGTATGAAATGAGCTAACCAATGTGTAACCTCTTCAGTACGGTCTCTCAGGGCTGTATTTTGACTTCCACCTTTAAGTAGCACTTCCACTCCTTGACAGGTCACCATCTACTTACATCTGCCTCAATCCGTGGGCCCAGATGTACTACTACTACTATATGCTGAGGATATGGCTAGTATCTCACAAAGCTTTCTTGGCCTTCGGGAGTCCCTTGTAGCGATTTCTGCTGGAAGACAAGGAGGTCATTCAGGAAATCCAATTGACAAGAGTTTCAGATATTAGGGGAATATTAGAGGTCTCCTGCTTGAGCAGGGGGTTGGACTAGAAGACCTCCAAGGCCCCTTCCAGCTCTGTTCTGTTAGCTGAGAAGGGAATTTCCTACATACAATTGTTGTAAGGAATATCCTTCTGGGTTCAGTTCCAAGTGGGGAAAGACACTGGATTCATGAAAGTTGATTCCTGGGGAGGGAGAGAGGGAGGGGCGCATTCAAGGGGGGGCAGAGCTGGGGGGGACGACTCCAAGGGGCCCAACCTCCAGAGGGGCAACGGGAGGGAAAGGTTCGCCTTCCTGGAGGCTTCGACCTCAGGGGGTCAGCAGAGGCTGAGGGGTCCAGATATTAAGGGGGGGGGGTTCCTGGGGGATTTCCCCCCCTGCAGATTTGCAAAGGGGTCTTTGTTGGGGGAGGCGGGAAAGGGGGGGGTCAGGAGTTGCAGCGAGGAGCCCCCTCGGCGCCGCTGCCTGGAGGCCACCGAGGAGCCTGGCTGGAGCCCTTTCACCTCCGCCTGCCTGGAAGCCCCCCAGACCTCCCCCCTCCCCGCCTTGTTTAGGGAGAGACCCCGGATGGGGGTTGGGGGAAAGCCGCAGCCCTAAAAGGGCCCAAAAACCTCCTTTTGCCGGGATGCGGGGAGAGGGCAAAGTGGGGGGGGGGGGGAGATCGCACCCCAAAGACCAAAGGCAGCCCCCCCAACCGCCATTCCCAAAGGACCATATCCGCACTGCGCAGGCGCCTTCTGGCTCATTGTAGGAAGGCGGACGCCGATTGGTCGCTCTGGAGACGGCGGCGATTGGCAGCAGGACTCTTAGGGGCGGTCCCGCCAGAGGAATAGCGGAGCTTCCGCCTTCCTCCCCGGAAGTGTAATTAAGACAAGGCCAGCCACCACTTCCGGGAAAACAACGGACAACGAGGAGACTGCGTGATTAGGCGACAAAAGAGCCCGGATGATGCAGGTTCGGCGCAGCGGATGCTGGGAGTTGCAGTTTGGGAGGGTCTCTCCGGAGAAGGGAGGCCTGGGAAGGACGGAGGCGGGAAGGACCGGGAAGCTGAGGCCTAGTCTGGCGGGGTGGGGAGAGGAGGGGGGAGGAGACGCTGGGAGAGAGGCCGTGTCCGCCTCAAGCATCCCCGGAAGGCCCATGAGAGGCGGAGGCTTCGGCCTGGGTCTCCCCTGCGAGGAAGGGGACGCAGCCGTGACGCGCCTCTCTTTCTCCCCTTCAGGAGGACGGAGGAGCCCGGCGGGAGAAGGAAGGAAGCGCCGCCCGAGAGGAGGAGGAGAGCGGGCCCCGCGGAGCAGCCCTGCTCGGTCCCGGCGTGGCTTCCTCGGGGACGGCGGGGAAAGGCCGGGAGGCTCCGGGGCTGCAGGAGCGATCAGCCCAGAGGGACCCCGGGAAAGGAGGCTGCCTGGAGGGCGATGCGGGGAGGAGGAAACGGGCGGAGACCCCGAGACGGTCCTGGAGGGCGGAGGGTCCTTCGGAAGACCCGGGAGTCCCCAAAGGATCCAGGAGGAAGAAAAGAAATATCAATGCCCAGAATGTCAAAAATCCTTTAAAACAAAATACCATCTTGAAAGCCATGTAAGAATCCACACAGGAGAAAAACCTTATAAATGCGTTGAGTGTGGAAAGGGCTTCAGTCAGTGGAGCGGCCTTTATGCACACCAAAGGATTCACACGGGAGAAAAACCTTATAAATGTCCGGAGTGTGGAAAGAGCTTCAGTCAGAGGAGCAATCTTTATAAGCATCAAAAGATCCACTGGAGAGAGAAACCGAATAAATGCCTGGAGGGCGGAGGGTCCTTCAGAAGACCCAGGAGGCCCCAAAAGATCCAGGAGGAAAAAAAGAAAAATCAATGCCCAGAATGTGAAAAATTCTTCAAAAGAAAAAGAGAACTTGAAGACCATCTAAGAATTCACACAGGAGAAAAACCTTATAAATGCTTTGACTGTGGAAAGAGCTTCAGTCAGAGTAGCACCCTTTATGTACATCAAAGGATTCACAGGGGAGAAAAACCTTATAAATGCTTTGAGTGTGGAAAGAGCTTCAGTCAGAGTTGCCACCTTTATGTACATCAAAGGATTCACACAGGAGAAAAACCTTATAAATGTCTGGAGTGTGGAAAGAGTTTCAGTCTGTGGAGCAGCCTTTATACACATCGAAGGATTCACACTGGAGAAAAACCTTATAAATGCCTGGAGTGTGGAAAGAGCTTCAGTCGGAGTAGCCACCTTTATAGACATCAAAGGATCCACTTGAGAGATAAACCGAATAAATGTCTGGAATATGGAAAGAGCTTCAGTTATAAAGGCAGTCTGCATAATCATCAAAGGATCTACTGGGGAGAGAAACCGAATAAATGCCTTGAGGGCGGAGGGTCCTTTGGAATACCCGGGAGTCCCCAAAGGATCCAGGAGGAAGAAAAAAAATATCAGTGCCCCGAATGTGAAAAATCATTCAAAAGAAAGTACAATCTTGAAAGCCATGTAAGAATCCACTCAGGAGAAAAACCTTATAAATGCTTTGAGTGTGGAAAGAGCTTCAGTCAGAGCAACAGCCATGATAGACATCAAAGGATTCACACAGGAGAAAAACCTTATAAATGTCTGGAGTGTGGAAAGACATTCAGTCACAGCAGCAGTCTTTATAGACATCAAAGGATCCATTGGAGAGAGGGAATAAATGCCTGGAGGGCGGAGGGTCCTTTAGAAGACCCGGGAGGCCCCAAAGGATCCAGGAGGCAGCAAAGAAATATCAATGCCCAGAATGTGAAAAATCCTTCAAAAGAAACGACATCTTGAAGGCCATCTAAGAATCCACTCAGGAGAAAAACCTTTGATAGTCATCAAAGAATCCACAAAGGCGCACAGGAGGCGGCAAACCCGTGTGGGCCGACGGTTTCTGACAGCAGCCGCAGCCCACACAGCATAGGTGTGTTGACTAGCTGTGCAAAACAGCAGATGGAAGCACACGCAGCGGGGAGGTAGACAAGAGTCGGTGGGCCACAGATGTGGGCGGCCACTGGAGGCTCATCTTCACAAATTTCAGCTTGGCTTCAGCCTGCACGGCACATCAGAGTCACCTGCCTTCCCTCCATGCGTCTGCCGGTGTCGCCGCAGGAAGTTTAGCCTACAGCTGGCTACCGATCAAGCCCACCGACTCTCATGTTGCCCGCACGGTGCATCCGGATCACCTGCTTTAGTCCCCACCTCTGCTTCTGCCTGCTGCTTACAGAGGTAATCAACTCTCATGGGTTGCGGCTGCTGCCAGGCACTGTCGGACGGTGCGCGTTTGCCCCCTCTCATGCTTGTGTGGGGGGATGGGGCACCCAGCCCGACTGATCACCCTGGAATTTTGTTTCCACGAAAATCAACCCTAGTGTTTCTTTTCACTATCATCAGAATAGCATCTCAATCAGAATA
This sequence comes from Diadophis punctatus similis, assembly GCA_023053685.1. Lineage (NCBI taxonomy): Eukaryota > Metazoa > Chordata > Lepidosauria > Squamata > Dipsadidae > Diadophis > Diadophis punctatus. The sequence goes on from JALIGW010000083.1 coordinate 1,368,648, forward strand.
GAGAATCAGAGCTGGAAGGAATCTTGGAGTCTTTCTTATCTCTAGACTAGCCATATCCAGTTCCCGCAACCGTTCTGCATATGCTTTAGTCTCCAGGCCCTTAATCAGCCTAGTTCCTCACAGCCAGCCCGGATTTCCAAAAGGAAGAAAGAAAAATGGATAGTGAAAAGCCCCAAGGAGAGCATACAGAGGTTTCCTAGAGAGTGAGAAGACACACATACACAGAGAGAGAGAGGGAGGGAGGGAGTGGGAGAAAGAAAGAGATGTAGGAGAGGGATGAAATAGAGAGATAGGAGATAGAGAGAAAGAGATGAGAGAAAGGAGTGGGATGGAGGGAGATGGAGAAAAGAAAAAGAAAGACGAGAGAAGATAGGAAGGAGGGAGATAGAAAAAGGAAGAGAGATGAGGGAGATACCTATTTCCCATAGAAAAGAAAATGGAGCCACAAAATCTGGGTAGGCGTAGCTGGGGGGTGTCATGTGACTGGATGGGGGGCATCGAGTTGGCCACGCCCACCCAGGTTTTGTGGCTCCCAGTGTTTTGTTTTTTTGTGGGAAACGGGCCCAAGTGGCTCTTTGAGTGTTTAAGGTTGCAGACCCCTAATGGTAGATAATGCAGACCATGGAATAGGAAGTTGATTTTCCCTTGACAACAGCAGTTTTTTTTACTCAGAGGTTCGTTTCTGAAATCTCTAGAGCAGTGATGGCGAACCTTTTTTTGCTCGGGTGCCAAAAGGGCACGTGCTATTCCGTGTGCACGCCCACACCCATAATGCAATGCCCTTCCCCTGCGCATGCATGCACAACCCCCCGTGCTACCCACCCCCCGTGCATGCACGCAGGGCTCGCTGAAGCCTCCGGACTTCCGGTAGGCCCATTAGGCCGTTTTTTCGCCCTCCACAGGCTTCAGGAAAGCCTCTGGAGTCTGGGGAGGGTGAAAAACGGCCCAACGGGCCTATCAGATGTTCATTTCCTTGAAGTCCTTCGGGAGTTGGGCGGCATATAAGAATAACAAAATAAATAAATAAATAAATTTCCCCACCTTGCTGGCCTTCCGAAAAGCCGTGAAGACATGGCTCTTCCTGCAGATGGGGTTTTGAGACAATTTCATCTTGGTCTCCCCTATGTATGTAAGATTTTGTATGCTTTTAAAATGTATTTTAAATTGTTTTAAATTGTATTGTTTAGTGGTTCTTCAAATGTTGTACGCCGCCCTGAGTCCCCAGGGAGTAGGGCGGCATATAAGAATCCTAAATAAATAAATAAATAAAAAATTTCCGAACTTCCGGTAGGCCTGTTGGGTTCGTTTTTCGCCATCCACAGGCTCCGGAGGGTTTCCTGAAGCCTGTGGAAGGCGAAAACGACCTCCCTCCACCCTCCAGAGGGCTGAAAATCAGCTGGCCAACAAGCACATGCGCACTGGAGTTGACAAAGGGTAATGCCGCACGTGCCCTCAGATATGACTCCCCGTGCCAGCTGTGGCACGCGTGCCATAGGTTCGCCATCACCGCTCTAGGGCAAGAAAGGGATACTATTACATGGGGTTAATTATTTTTGAACCTTTCTCAGTTACATCTTTGATTTTTGCTCCAGAGAGACAACATACCTCCTTAGATTGGCTGTTCGGTCTGCAGACTATAGTTTCTGTTCCGCCAAATAATTGAATCTTCTATCACTAACATTCGCCTCCCCCCCACTTCGAATGCTGGGTTGTGCCTCCTTTTTAAAAACTATTAATGAGTGCTCTTTTATATGTGTGTGGATATTTTCTTCCAGGGGGAGGCTATGACAGCAATCTTAACTTCCAGAGGGGCTACACTGTAATGGGCTATGGGCTTCGCTCTTGGTTGCTGTTTTCTTCTAAAAGTGACATGTTTCCATCGATCTTCCTCTTTACGTTCATATATAGGGTCATTCCCCCCCCGAAACTGTTTATTCCCTATTGTGTTCAATTTGGTTGCATGGGATCATTTTTTTAAAGAAGCTGTTTGCTCTCTTGTCTTGAATTTTGGTGAAGTCTTGTTTAGGTTGGGATTTCTCGCTTTGTTCATCGGGTTTCAAGATATAGTTGCTTCTAGACCCTTTACTTTTTCTTCTAGTAATTCCTATGGTTTCCATTTGATACATATATAGCTGGAGTGTTCTGTGGGCATAGGTTCAAACGTGACATCTTTTGCAAGTCACTTATGCCCATGATTTTTGTTTGTTAAATAATAAAAATGTCTAAAAATTATTTTCCCTGTTGTGAAGTCTCAGTTTATAATCGTTTACAAAAGTTCTTGAACCTGACATCATTCAGCCCATCTTGGAAGCAGCCAATCGGGATTTTTTGTGGCCGGCCAGTGAACCTGCAAGCCAGGTCATGAAACTCCCGGATGTACTCGGCCACTCCCGTCTTCATGCGATCTCTATGGTTTATGGCTGGCCAGAGGGCCCTTGAACTGCTTGTGAAGCACACCATGAATCGGTTCAAGTTTCTCAGCTCCTGGGTATCACCATTTTAGAGAGTGACTCTCCACTGTGAAGTGGCCCCTTGACTGTGGAAAGAGCTTTACTGGTAGTGGACACCTCTGTCAACATCAAAGGATTCACGTGGGAGGAAAACCATAAACATGCCTGAGTGTGGAAGGTCCTTCGCTCACAACGGCATCACTAAAATAAAAATAGCATTTAGGCTTATATTCTGCCCTATAGCGCTTTACCACACCGGGTGGGCGGTTTAGAAAGTGTTACAGGTGACCCTCGACTTACAACCACAATTAAGCCCAACATTTCTGTTGTTAAGTGAGACATTTTTAAAAATTGAGCTTTGCCCTATTTTACGGCTGTTCTTGCCACAAATGTTAACTAAATAACTGAAGTTGATAAGTCAGTAATCCGGTTGTTAAGTGAATCTGTCTTCCCCATTCGACTGTGCTTGTCAGAAGGTCGAAAAAGGGGATCACATGACCCCAGGACACAGCAACGGTCATAAGCATGAACCCGTTTCCGAGCATCTGAATTTTTTTCCCAGGACCATGACTGCTACAAAGGCCGTCACTGTAAGAAAAACCGGTCCTAGGTCACTTTTTTCGGTGCTGTTGTAACTTTGAATGATCACTAAGTGAACTGTTGTAAGTCGAGGACTACCTGTATTTCCACTTTGCCTCCAACAATTCTCTTTTTACCGTCCTCAAAAGGATGGAGAGCTGAATCTGCCTTGAGTGCTGTCAGGCTCGAACTCCAGGCTGTGGACAGAGTGTGCCTGCGCTAATGCATTTAAAAAATTTTAAGCTTCTAAAAATGCTTAGTGATGAAATGCAGAAGTGTTTATCAAGGGCTAAGAAACTACTTGAGTATTTATCACATACCTAACTGAAGGTCAGTAAGACAGGTGTGAACACTCACCCTTCACTGCCATCTCAACCTTTTGTCAACTTGAGTGTATTCTGTATTCTCAGCCCAAACACTCAAGAGTAAGTAAACTTCTGAACAACACCATTTCACTATTCCCTTTACATTGTGGTCGCAAGTCCTCAGCTTGCGACCCCAATGGAGCCCAAAATTTGTTATTCAGTGAGAAATTTGTTAAGTGACACTTGTCCCATTTCACGACTTTTCTTGCCACATTTGTGGAGCGAATCACTGCAGGGGTTAAATTAGTAACACTGTTGTTAAGTGAATCTGGTTTCCCCCTCGGCTTTGGTTGCGAGGTGGTCACAAAAGGGGATCACGTGACCCCGGGACACAGCAACGTTCATAAAGATGAGTCAGTTGCCAAGTGTCTGAATTTTGACCATGTGACCACGGGGATGCTGCAACGGTCATAAGTGTGGGAAACGGTCATATTCACTTTTTTTTTTAGTGCCATTGCAACTCCAAATGGCCACTAAGCGAATTGCTATGTCAGGACTACATGTATTGCTATGCTCTGTTTAATGATTGTGCTGTTCTGTGATGCCTAATAGTTGAATCTGAATAATCGTACACATTTTTCAAGGGCTATGTCATTATTACGAGCACCAGTGTATTCGATTCCACAAAAAAAACTCTTATCACGATTTGTTCTGATTGGTGAGCAGAATAATGTGGCTGTAAGTCACACAGGCCGTAACCTTGGCCTTAAACAACTTCAGTGGTGAAGAACTAAACTTAGGGCTGCAGCCTCACCAAGTGCCTGGATCCGCGAGTAGTAACAGGAGCAAGATAGAATAGAATTCTTTATTGGCCAAGTGTGATTGGACACACAAGTAATTTGTCTTTGGTGCACATGCTCTCAGTGTACATAAAAAGACGAGAAAATACATTCGTCAAGAATCATAAGGTACAATACTTAATGATAGTCATAGGGTACAAATAAGCAATCGAACCATACTAGGAAACAATATAAATCGTAAGGATAAAGCAACAAGTTACAGTCAAACACATGATGATGAAGGTAAGATTTGGACTGTAAAGTGCACGCCAGGAAGGGTATTGGAGTGAAGGTTGGTGCAGGCAATTATGGCCAGGAGGGCTGGGCATTCTTGGGGCATGGCACGGATGTCCCATAGCAGCGCACCGCTGATCTGGGCAAAGGTTTCGGTTTTCTGCTCCAGCTCAATGGCTCATCCTGGTAAAACACCACTTTCTCTACTGCTATTGTGTCCACACAGTGTTGCCTGATAGACCTCTTCAGGATCACCAGTGGATGGGTCTTGAGATACTGGCAGAGGTGGGTTCAAAGGCTGCCATTTCCCCTCCATGGAGACCTTGGGGTGAGGCTCTTCCCAAGGGAAGACCCAGCAGACAATGAGGAAACTTATTGCAATGTCGTGATGCACATGTGTTCGCCTCTCTACTTTGTCCCTCTAAATGTTGGGGCTCTTAGAGCACTAGGCAAAAAAAATACAACTGCTTTTAACACCATGCAGATGACTTGAGGTATTTAGAAACAGATAAATTGAAATAAAAAAAACGGGAAGAAAAAGATTACAAAGAATTTTGGGGAAACCCTGATAATCTTTATTTCCTTATTTCCCGTATTTTTTTAAAAAAAGCTTTGAAATAGGTTCAATATTTAAAAAGTAACTAAAAATTCCATTCCCCCCTTAGCTCCTCTATTTCAATAAATAGGGGATTCAATAAATGGGGATACATGAAACGCACTCCTGAATGTCTGTGCAGATTCTCAGTAGTGGGTTCCTACCGGTGCGCTCTTGGCTGTCCGTCGCCGCCGAGCTGAAGAAGCTGGCGGCGTTCGCGGCATGGGGCTTCCCCCACCCGCTTTCCCGGGATGCTGGGACTCCGCCGTTTGCGTTCCTTTGCCCTCAGAAGAACGCAAAAGGCGGCATCCCAGCGTCCTGGGAAAGCGGGCGGGGGAAGCCCCGTGCCACGAACACCCCCAGCTTCTTCGGCTCGGCGGCGACGGACAGCCAAGAGCGCACCGGTAGGAACCCACTACTGCATATTCTCCATCATCCAGGTCATGGTTGTCCCAAAGGGGCTTTTTCAAGAGGCAGCTGGACTTTCTGGTTTTCCTTTGAAGGCGTTTCGCTCCTCATCCAAGAAGCTTCTTTGGTACTGAAGAACTGAAACCGCTTCTTGGATGAGAAGTGAAACATCTTCAAGGAAGAACGAAGGCCGGTTTCCCCTTGAAATAGCACCTTTGTGATAAGGTCTCCTGCTTGAGCAGGGGGTTGGACTAGAACACCTCCAAGGCCCCTTCCAGCTGTTCTGTTAGCTGAGAAGGGAACTTCCTACAAACGCCTAAAAACACCTTGAGAATCAGTGCAAAAACAAGAACATAAACATTATTTCAAACCTTAAAAGTTGCTTTTGGCCAGATGGCTGACCTAGAAGTTTAAAAACTTATGAAACGGCCCCTTCAAGATAATCTCCCAGCCAAGAAGCTGCAGTGCAAGAGAGCAGCAGGACCAGGAACCCCTCCAGCCTTTGGGGAGCCCTATTAAATAGGAAAAGCCCCCCAAGGCTATGGAGGCCCTCCAGCCCCGGGTCCCTCTTCCGGGGGGGGAGGGAGGGGTTCATTCAAGGGGGGGCAGAGCTGGGGGGACTGCAAGGGGCTCAACCTCCAGGGGGTCAGTAGAGGCCGAGGGGTCCAGATATTAAGGGGGGGGTCCTGGGGGATTCCCCTCCTGCAGATATGCAAAGGGGTCTTTATTGGGGGAGGTGGGAAAGGGGGGGTCAGGAGCTGTAGGGAGGCCCAGGAGGAAACGGAGCGCCTTCACCTCCGCCTGCGTGGAATCCCCCCCAGACCTTCCCCTCCCCGCCTTGCCTAAGGAGAGACCCCGGATGGGGGAGGGAAAAAGCCGCAGCCCTAGAAAGGCCCCTAATCCTCCTTCTGCCGGGATGCGGGAAGGGGGCAAAGTGGGGGGAGGGGAGATCAGATCCCAAAGACCAAAGGAAGCCCGCCCGACCCACCTTCCCACGGGACCATAGCAACTCTCGACACTGCGCAGGCGCTCTCAGGCTCATTGAAGGAAGGCGGAGGGGCATTGGTCGCTCTGGGGACGGCGGCGATTGGCAGGAGGACTGTTTGGGTCGAACCCTCCAGAGTAACAGCGGAGCTTCCGCCTAACTCGCCGGAAGTGCGTAAGGACAGGTCCAGCCTCCACTTCCGGGAACACAACGGGCAACGAGGGAGCTGCGTGATTCGACCACAGAAGAGCCCGGATGATGCAGGTTCGGCGCAGCGGATGCTGGGAGTTGCAGTTTGGGAGGGTCTCTCCGGAGAAGGGAGGCCTGGGAAGGACGGAGGCGGGAAGGACGGGGAACCTGAGGCCTAGTCTGGCAGGGGAGGGGGGAGGAGACGCTGGAAGAGAGGCCGTGTCAGCCTCAAACATCCCCGGAAGGCCCGTGAGAGGCGGAGGCTTCGCCCTGGGTCTCCCCTGCGGGGAAGGGGACGCAGCCGTGACCCGCCTCTCTTTCTCCCCTGCAGGAGGACGGAGGAGCCCGGCGGGGGAAGGAAGGAAGCGCCGCCCGAGAGGAGGAGGAGGAGAGCGGGCCCCGCGGAGCAACCCTGCCCGGTCCCGGCGCGGTTTCCCCGGGAGACGGCGGGGAATGGCCGGGAGGCTCCGGGGCTGCAGAAGGGATGAGCCCAGGGGAATCCCGGGAAAGGAGGCTGCCTGGAAGGCGATGCGGAGAGCAGGAAACGGGCGGAGACCCCGAGACGGTCCTGGAGGGAAAAAGGTCTTTCAGAAGACTCGGGAGACCCCAAAGGATCCAGGAGGAAGAAAAGAAATATCAGTGCCCGGAATGTGAAAAATCCTTCAAAAGAAAAAAAGACCTTGAAGACCATCTAAGGATCCACACAGGAGAAAAACCTTATAAATGCGTTGAATGTGGAAAGAGCTTCAGTCAGAGTAGCCACCTTTATACACATCAAAGGATCCACTGGAAAGATAAACCGAATAAATGCCTGGAGGGAGGTGGATCCTTCGGAAGACCCAGGAGGCCGCGAAGGATCCAGGAGAAAGAAAAGAAATATCAATCCCCAGAATGTTTAAAATCCTTCAAAAGTAACTACCATCTTGAAAGCCATGTAAGAATCCACACAGGAGAAAAACCTTATAAATGCGTTGAATGTGGAAAGAGCTTCAGTCAGAGTAGCCACCTTTATAAACATCAAAGGATCCACTGGAGAGATAAACAGAATAAATGCCTGGAGGGCGGAGGGTCCTTCGGAAGACCCAGGAGGCCGCAAAGGATCCAGGAGGAAGAAAAAAAATATCAGTGCCCGGAATGTGAAAAATCCTTCAAAATAAAAAGACAACTTGAAGACCACCTAAGAATCCACACAGGAGAAAAACCTTATAAATGTGTTGAATGTGGAAAGAGCTTCACTTGGAGTTGCATCCTTTATAGACATCAAAGGATTCACACTGGAGAAAAACCTTATAAATGTCTGGAGTGTGGAAAGAGCTTCAGTCTGAGGAGCAACCTTTATAAACATCAAAGGATTCACACGGGAGAAAAACCTTATAAATGTCTGGAGTGTGGAAAGAGCTTCAGTCAGAGGAGCAGCCTTTATAGACATCAAAGGATTCACACGGGAGAAAAACCTTATAAATGTCTGGAGTGTGGAAACAGCTTCAGTCAGAGGAGCAGCCTTTACAGTCATCAAAGGATCCACCTGAGAGAGAAACTGAATAAATGCCTGGAGGGCGGAGGGTCCTTCCGAAGACCCGGGAGGCCCCAAAGGACCCAGGAGGAAGTAAAGAAATATCAATGCCCAGAATGTGAAAAATCCTTCAAAAGAAACTACGATCTTGAAAGCCATGTAAGAATCCACACAGGAGAAAAACCTTATAAATGCTTCGTGTGTGGAAAGAGCTTCAGTCAGAGTAGCACCCTTTATGCACATCAAAGGATTCACACGGGAGAAAAACCTTATAATTGCCTGGAGTGTGGAAAGAGCTTCATTTGGAGGAGGAGCCTTTATCTACATCAAAAAATTCACACGGGAGAAAAACCTTATAAATGCCTGGAGTGTGGAAAGAGCTTCAGTCAAAATAGCAGCCTTTATGTACATCAAAAGATTCACACGGGAGAAAAACCTTATAAATGCCTGGAGTGTGGAAAGACCTTCAGTCACAGCAACAGCCTTAATGTACATCAAAGGATTCACACGGGAGAAAAATCTCATAAATGCTTTGAATGTGGGAAGAGGTTCACTCAGACTAGCAGCCTTTATAGACATCAAAGGATTCACACTGGAGAAAAACCTTATAAATGTCTGGAGTGTGGAAAGAGCTTCAGTCTGAGGAGCAGCCTTTATAGACATCAAAGGATTCACACGGGAGAAAAACCTTATAAATGTCTGGAGTGTGGAAAGAGCTTCAGTTATACGGGCAGCCTGCATAAACATCAAAGGATCCACCTGAGAGAGAAACTGAATAAATGCCTGGAGTGTGGAAAGAGCTTCAGTCAAAGTAGCAGCCTTTATGAACATCAAAAGATTCACACGGGAGAAAAACCTTATAAATGCCTGGAGTGTGGAAAGACCTTCAGTCATAGCAACAGCCTTAATGTACATCAAAGGATTCACACGGGAGAAAAATCTCATAAATGCTTTGAATGTGGGAAGAGCTTCAGTCAGACTAGCAGCCTTTATAGACATCAAAGGATTCACACTGGAGAAAAACCTTATAAATGTCTGGAGTGTGGAAAGAGCTTCAGTGTGAGGAGCAGCCTTTATAGACATCAAAGGATTCACACGGGAGAAAAACCTCATAAATGTCTGGAGTGTGGAAAGAGCTTCAGTCAGACTTGCAGCCTGCATAAACATCAAAGGATCCACCTGAGAGAGAAACCGAATAAATGCCTGGAGGGCAGAAGGTCCTTTGGAAGACCCGGGAGTCCCCAAAGGATCCAGGAAAAAAAAAAATATCAGTGACCCGAAAGTGAAAAATCCTTCAAAAGAAACTATAATCTTGAAATCCATGTAAGAATCCACACAGGAGAAAAACTTATAAATGTCTGGAGTGTGGGAAGAGCTTCAGTTATAAGGGCAGCCTGCATAAACATCAAAGGATCCACCTGAGAGAGAAACCGAATAAATGCCTGGAGGGTCCTTTGGAAGACCCTGGAGTCCCCAAAGGATCCAGGAGGCAGCAAAGAAATATCAATGCCCAGAATGTGAAAAATCCTTCAAAAGAAACTACCATGTTGAAGGTCATCTAAGAATCCACTCAGGAGAAAAACCTTTGATAGTCATCAAAGAATCCGCAGAGGCGCACAGGAGGCGGCAAACCCGTGTGGGCTGACGGTGTCTGTCAGCAGCCGCAGCCCACACAGCACAGGTGTGTTGACTAGCTATGCAAAACAGATGGAAGCACAGGCGGCGGGGAGGTAGACGATCCAGATGCACTGTGCAGGCTGTGGGAAAGCCGAGAGTCGGTGGGCCAGACAGGTGGGCGGCTGCTGGAGGCTCATCTTCAAAAATTTCAGCTTGGCTTCAGACTGCACGATGCATCAGGACCACCTGCCTTCCCTCCATGCATCTGCTGGTGTCGCCGCAGGAAGATTAACCTCCTACAGCTGGCTACCGATCCAGCCCACCGACTCTCAGGTTGCCCGCACGGTGCATCCGGATCACCTGCTTTAGTCCCCACCTCTGCTTCTGCCTGCTGCTTACAGAGGTAATGAACTCATATGGGCTGCGGCTGCTGCCAGGCATTGTCGGCTGGTGCGCGTTTGCCCCCTCTCATGCTTGTGTGGGGGGATGGGGCACCCAGCCCGACTGATCACCCTGGAATTTTGTTTCCACGAAAATCAACCCTAGTGTTTCTTTTCACTATCATCAGAATAGCATCTCAATCAGAATAGAGAATCAGAGCTGGAAGGAATCTTGGAGACTTTCTTATCTCTAGACTAGCCATATCCAGTTACCGCAACCGTTCTGCATATGCTTTAGTCTCCAGGCCCTTAATCATCCTAGTTCCTCACAGCCAGGCCAGATTTCCCAAAGGAAGAAAGAAAAATGGATAGTGAAAAGCCCCAAGGAGAGCATACAGAGCTTTCCTAGAGAGTGAGAAGACACACATACAGTGAGAGAGAGAGAGGGAGGGAGGGAGGGAGGGGGAGAAAGAAAGAGATGTGGGAGAGGGATGAGAGGGAGATAGAGAGAAAGAGATGAGAGAAAGGATTGGGAGGGAGGGAGATGGTGAAAAGAAAAAGAAGAGAAAGAGGGATGAGTGGGAGGGAATAGGGAGATAGAAAAAGAAAGACGAGAGAAGATTGGAGGGAGGGAGATAGAAAGAAGAAGAGATGAGGGAGAAAGACAAAGATGAGGGAGGGAGGGAGATAGGGAGAAAGAGAAAGACATGAGAGAAGATGGGAAGGTGGGAGATAGAAAAAGGAAGAGAGATGAGGGAGATACCTATTTCCCATAGAAAAGAAAATGGAACCACAAAATCTGGGTAGGCGTAGCTGGGGGTGTGTCGTGTGACTGGATGGGGGGCATCGAGTTGGCCAGGCCCTCCCAGGTTTTGTGGCTCCCAGTGTTTTGTTTTTTTGTGGGAAACGGGCCCAAGTGGCTCTTTGAGTGTTTAAAGTTGCAGACCCCTAATGGTAGATAATGCAGACCATGGACTAGGAAGTTGATTTTTCCTTGACAACAGCAGTTTTTTTAGCCTGAGGTTCGTTTCTAAAATCTCTAGGACAGTGATGGTGAACCTTTTTTTACTCGGGTGCCAAAAGGGCACGTGCTATTCCGTGTGCACGCCCACACCCATAATGCAATGTCCTTCCCCTGCGCATGCATGCACAACCTCCTGTGCCCATCCCCTGTGCATGCACACAGGGCTCGCTGAAGCCTCCGGACTTCTGGCTGTTCGGTCTGCAGAATATATTTTCTGTTCCGCCAAATAATTGAATCTCCTATCACCAACATTCGCCTCCCCCCCTCCCGAATGCTGGGTCGTGCCTCCTTTTTAAAAACTATTAATGAGTGCTCTTTTATATGTGTCTGGATATTTTCTTCCAGGGGGAGGCTATGACAGCAATGTTCAGTTCCAGAGGGGCTTCACTGGAACGGTCTATCGCAGTGATGGCGAACCTTTTTTTCCTCGGGTGCCGAAATAGCGCGCGCATGTGCTATCGCACGCATGTGCGTGCCCACACCCATAATTCAAAGCCCCCCACTTGCCTCACCCCCCTGCACATGCGTGTGTGACCCCCCCACTCCCCCATTTCCTGACTTCCAGTGGGCCCAGTAGGCCTGTTTTTTGCCCTCCCCAGTCTCCAGAGGCTTCCTTAGAGCTTGGGGAGGGCGAAAACCCTCCCCCCGCCACCCCGGAGGCCCTCCGGAGGCCAAAATCGCCCTCCTAGAGTCTCCACGCGAGCCAAAAATCAGCTGGCGTGCACGCACATGCGCTCTGGAACTGAGCTAGGGCAACGGCTCGCGTGCCGGCAGATATGGCTCCGCGTGCCACCTGTGGCACCCGTGCCATAGGTTCGCCATCACTGGTCTATGGGCTTCGCTATTGGTTGTTGTTTTCTTCTAAAAGTGACATGTTTCCATCGGTCTTCCTCTTTACGTTCATATATAAGGTCATTCCCCCCCCCCCCCGAAACTGTTTATTCCCTATTGTGTTCAATTTGGTTGCATGGGATCATTTTTTAAAAGAAGCTGTTTGCTCTCTTGTCTTTAATTTTGGTGAAGTCTTGTTTAGGTTGGGATTTCTCGCTTTGTTCATCGGGTTTCAAGATAGAGTTGCTTCTAGACCCTTTACTTTTTCTTCAAGTAATTCCTATGGTTTCCATTTGATACATATATAGCCGGAGTGTTCTGTGGGCATAGGTTCAAACGTGACATCTTTTGCAAGTCACTTATGCCCATGATTTTTGTTTGTTAAATAATAAAAATGTCTAAAAATTATTTTCCCTGTTGTGAAGTCTCAGTTTATAATCGTTTACAAAAGTTCTTGAACCTGACATCATTCAGCCCATCTTGGAAGCAGCCAATCGGGATTTTTTGTGGCCGGCCAGTGAACCTGCAAGCCAGGTCATGAAACTCCCAGATGTACTCGGCCACTCCCGTCTTGATGCAATCTCTATGGTTTATGGCTGGCCAGAGGGCCCTTGAACTGCTTGTGAAGCACACCATGAATCGGTTCAAGTTTCTCAGCTCCTGGGTATCACCATTTTAGAGAGTGACTCTCCACTGTGAAGTGGCCCCTTGACTGTGGAAAGAGCTTTACTGGTAGTGGACACCTCTGTCAACATCAAAGGATTCACGTGGGAGGAAAACCATAAACATGCCTGAGTGTGGAAGGTCCTTCGCTCACAACGGCGTCACTAAAATAAAAATAGCATTTAGGCTTATATTCTTCCCTATAGCGCTTTACCACACCGGGTGGGCGGTATAGAAAGTGTTACAGGTGACCCTCGACTTACAACCACAATTAAGCCCAACATTTCTGTTGTTAAATGAGACATTTTAAAATTTGAGTTTTGCCCCATTTTACGGCTGTTCTTGCCACAAATGTTAAGTGAATCACTGAAGTTGATAAGTCAGTAATCCGGTTGTTAAGCGAATCTGTCTTCCCCATTCGACTGTGCTTGTCAGAAGGTCGCAAAAGGGAATCACATGACCCTGGGACACAGCAATGGTCATAAGCATGAACCAGTTTCCGAGCACCTGAATTTTCTTCCCAGGACCATGACTGCTACAAAGGCCGTCACTGTAAGAAAAACCGGTCCTAGGTCACTTTTTTTTCGGTGCTATTGTAACTTTGAATGGTCACTAAGTGAACTGTTGTAAGTCGAGGACTACCTGTATATACATTTTGCCTCCAATAATTGCCTTTTTACCGTCCTCAAAAGGATGGAGAGCTTAATGTGCCTTGAGTTCTGTCAGGCTCGAACTCCAGGCTGTGGACAGAGTGTGCCTGCGATAATGCATTTTAACCCCTATGCTACCAGGGCTTCTTAAAATGCTTAGTGATGAAATGCAGAAGTGTTTATCAAGGGCTAAGAAACTACTTGAGTATTTATCACAGACCTAACTGAAGGTCAGTAAGACAGGTGTGAACACTCACCCTTCACTGCCATCTCAACCTTTATCAACTTGAGTGTATTCTGTATTCTCAGCCCAAACACTCAAGAGTAAGTAAACTTCTGAATACCCCCCTTTTGCTATTCCCTTTACAGGTTGTCCTCAGCTTGCGACAATGGAGCCCAAAATGTATGTTATTCAGTGAGAAATTTGTTAAGTGACACTTGTCCCATTTCACGACTTTTCTTGCCACATTTGTGGAGCGAATCACTGCAGGGGTTAAATTAGTAACACTGTTGTTAAGTGAATCTGGTTTCCCCCTCGGCTTTGGTTGCGAGGTGGTCACAAAAGGGGATCACGTGACTCCGGGACACAGCAACGGTCATAAAGATGAGTCATTTGCCAAGTGTCTGAATTTTGATCATGTGACCACGGGAATGCTGCAACGGTCATCAGTGTGGGAAACGGTCATATTCACTTTTTTTAGTGCCATTGCAACGTCAAATGGCCACTAAGCGAATTGCTATGTCAGGACTACATGTATTGCTATGCTCTGTTTAATGATTGTGCTGTTCTGTGATGCCTAATAGTTGAATCTGAATAATCTTACACATTTTGCAAGGGCTATGTCTTTATTACGAGCACCAGTGTATTCGATTCCACAAAAAAAACTCTTATCACGATTTGTTCTGATTGGTGAGCAGAATAATGTGGCTGTAAGTCACACAGGCCGTAACCTTGGCCTTAAACAACTTCAGTGGTGAAGAACTAAACTTAGGGCTGCAGCCTCACCAAGTGCCTGGATCCGCGAGTAACAGCAGGAGGAAGATAGAATAGAATAGAATTCTTTATTGGCCAAGTGTGATTGGAGACACAAGGAATTTGTCTTTGGTGCACATGCTTTCAGTGTACATAAAAAGACGAGAAAATACATTCGTCAAGAATCATAAGGTACAACACTTAATGATAGTCATAGGGTACAAATAAGCAATCGAATCATACTAGGAAACAATATAAATCGTAAGGATAAAGCAACAAGTTACAGTCAAACACATGATGATGAAGGTAAGATTTGGACTGTAAACTGCACGCCAGGAAGGGTATTGGAGTGAAGGTTGGTGCAGGCAATTATGGCCACGAGGGCTGGGCATTCTTGGGGCATGGCACGGATGTCCCATCGCAGGGCACTGCTGATCTGGGCAAAGGTTGGGTTTTCTGCTCCAGCTCAATGGCTTATTTAAACCCCAGAGCCACTTGGCCTTCCAAGAGGCCCCTGAGCTGCTTCGTATTCTTTCCACGGTCTTCCTGACCTACTTTTGATGCAGTAGAATAAATAATATAAAACTTCAACTTTTTACTTTTATATAATACATACCTTCCGTAACATCAAATCTAATCAGCAAAACCCAAAACTAAAGTTTTATTTTCTTTTTCTACCTTAAGCACAATCTCCAAAAACGGTTTCCAAGTAGAAATAAAATTACGTTCTTTTTTTTTAATCAGTAAGTTTAACCATCTCTGCTATCTCCATCAACTTTTGCAGCCATTTGTCCATTGAGGGAATTAATTTGCTCTCTTGCTTACTGATGGGTCACATGTACTGAATATTATATGCATCGTATTTCTTTACCCTGTTAAAAAAAACATGGACTCCACCTCCTTAATAAACAATTTTTGCTTTGCTTGAAGTAATGATTTATATTTGTATTTTCAGTTGGGCAAAAAAGCTTCTTTACAAAAGTAAAAGTCTCTGAAATTCAGGTAATTAACGGTAAGCTCTTTTCGGCTCCACAGCAAACTTGGAGGTACAGAGTTTAGAAGCAAAGATACCACATGATTAAAAACTATCAACTGCTAATTAAAAATAACATTCTTTGGAGCACATCTTCACCCAGCTTCCCTTTCTTAAGAAGGGAAATTGAGTGGAAGAATTGGCATTTTCACCCTTGGAATACAACTCTGATAAACTGGCTACAAATAGAGGGAAGCTTCCCCAGAGCCCAGGAGCCCTTCCGAAAGCAACCTCCCCCTTGGATAGCCTCTTCATTCTAATAGCTGACAGTTTAGCCTGCATGGATGAGGTCATAAAGCCACCAGAATTCCCAAGGAGATGACAGGTGCCTATCAAAGCTCACCTGCTCCACCTTTCCTACATGCAGCAATGCCAGGGAAATGTCTGTAGGAGGCGAGCAAACCAATCACTAAAGCTGCCCGTTTCTCATTTTTTTGTACAAAAGGGGAACAAGAGGAGGGGGAGGAGGTGGGGGGACGAAAGAGGAAGGGCAGGGGGTGGGGGAAGAAGAGGAGGGAGTGGGGGGGGGAGAAGAGGAGGGAGTGGGGGGGAAGAGGAAGGGGGGGGACAAAGGGCAGAAGACCCCCCCATTCCGCCCCCTCCCCTCCTTAGGCGCTTTGTATGGGGGGGGGGCAAACAGGACTCCCCCGCCACTTTGTCTCCACACCGCACAACCCTGCGAGGTAGGCCGGCCGAGGGAAGGCTGCACCCCCTGTAAGAGCAGCCCCTCGACCGCAGCCCCACCTCGAACACAAGGTTGGGAGGGGGGGCGAACTAAGGGAGGAAGGGCGGACAGACCGCCCTGGAAGAGCCGCGGAGGGCGAAAGGAGCGGATGGGAAGAGCCAAAGCGAAGGAGGAGCCCAGACGCCGAGCGGCGGGGCGCCAGTCCAGTAAGGAGCGAGGGGCGGAGTCACCAAGCGGGCCCGCCAATGGGATCGATTAGAAAGCGCCCGCATGCAAATATGCACCGGGCCTGCAGAGAAAGTGTTCTTCCCAAGTTCCGCAATCGGACAAATGTAAGGGAGCTACAGGGGAGGAGACGAGGAGGCGGAGCTTTATAGAAAGGTGGCGCAGGAAGACCCCGCCCACAGCTCGGTATCAGAGGAGCGACGGAAGGTTTGTGGTTAGGCGACAGAAATGCCCGGATGCTGGCAGAGCGCGGGGGCTGCTGGGAATCGCAGTCTGACAGGATCTCCGGAAAAGAGAGGCCTGGTCCGCCTCGGGCCTGCCTGAAAGTGTCGCTGAGAGGCTGAGGAGGAAGAGAGCGGGCCTGGGTCTGCCTTGCGGGGAAGGGGACACAGCTGTGACCCGCCTCTCTTTCTCCCCTTCAGGAGGACCATCCCCAGATATTTGAAACTCGTCACTTGGATTTCCTGAATGACGCTCCTTGTCTTCCAGCGGAAACTGCTACAAGACAAGAGATCTCTCTAAGGCCAACAAAGCTTTGTGAGATACTAGCCATATCCTCAGCATATATAGTACATCTGGGCCCATGGATTGAGGCAGGTGTAGTAGGAGATGGTCAAGGAGTGGAGGTGCTCCTTAAAGAAGGCGGAGGTCAAAATACAGCCCTGAATTGCTGAATGAGAAAAACTATTTCTACTATATTTTAAAAGTTCCTCATAATGATTTCTCTCAAAATGGAATCAAATGTTGATTGAAAACCAACAAAGGCTACATGCAGAAATTTTGTCCATGCCATTTTTTTATTTCAAAGGTTAATCATAAATCAAACTACACCTAATACATTGTGCAAGAAGAAATTGTAGATGCCATTTAGTTAGGTCAGCTTCAATTAGAAGTGAAACATCTTCAAGGAAGAACGAAGGCCGGTTTCCCCTTGAAATAGCACCTTTGGGATAAGGTCTCCTGCTTGAGCGGCGGCGGGGGGGGGGGGGGGTTGGACTAGAAGACCTCCAAGGCCCCTTCCAGTTCTGTTCTGTTAGCTGAGAAGGGAACTTCCTACAAACGCCTAAAAACAGCTTGAGAATCTCAGGGAGCTCCAGCATCAGATCACCTCAGGTATTTAGTGCAAAAACAAGAACATTAACATTATTTCAAACCTTAAAAGTTGCTTTTGGCCAGATGGCTGACCTACAAGTTTAAACACTTATGAAACGGCCCCTTCAAGATGATCTCCCAGCCCAGGAGAAGCTGCAGTGCAAGAGAGCTGCCGGACCAGGAACCCCTCTAGCCTTTGGGGCGCCCAATTAAATAGGAAAAGCCCCCCAAGGAGGTGGAGGCCCTCCAGCCCCGGGTCCCTCTTCCTGGGGAGGGAGGGGCGCATTCAAGGGAGGGCAGAGTTGGATTCCCCCCCGTAGCTGCAGATATTCAAAGGGGTCTTTGTTGGAGGAGGCGGGAAAGGGGGGGGGGTCAGGAGCTGCAGGGAGGAGGCCATGGAGGCCACGGAGGAGCCTGGCCGGAGCCCCCCAGGAGGAAGCGGAGCCCCTTCACCTCCGCCTGCCTGGAAGCCCCCCTAGACCTCCCCCCCCGCCTTGCCTAGGGAGAGACCCCGGATGGAGGAGGGGGAAAGCCGCAGCAGTAGAAGGGCCCCTAAACCTCCTGCCGGGATGCGGGAAGGGGGCAAAGTGGGGGGGGGACATCGGACCCCAAAGACCAAAGGGAGCCTCACGACCCACCTTCCCCGGGGACCATAGCAACTCTCGACACTTCGCAGGCGCCCTCTTGATCATAGAAGGAATGCGGACGCCCATTGGTCGCTCTGGGAACGGCGGCGATTGGCAGGAGGACTGTTTGGGGCGGTCCCTCCAGAGGAAACGCCGAGCTTCCGCCTTCCTACCCGGAAGTGCATAAAGGCAGGGCCAGCCTCCACTTCCGGGAACACAACGGGTAACGAGGTAGCTGCGTAATTCGGCGACAGAAGAGCCCGGATGATGCAGGTTCGGCGCAGCGGATGCTGGGAGTTGCAGTTTGGGAGGGTCTCTCGGTAGAAGGGAGGCCTGGGAAGGACGGAGGCGGGAAGGACGGGGAACCTGAGGCCTAGTCTGGCGGGGGGAGGAGGGGGAGGAGACGCTGGGAGAGAGGCCGTGTCCACCTCGGGAAGGCCCGGAAGGCCCGTGAGAGGCGGAGGCTTCGGCCTGGATCTCCCCTGTGGGGAAGGGGACGCAGCCGTGACGCGCCTCTCTTTCTCCCCTGCAGGAGGACGGAGGAGCCCGGCGGGAGAGGGAAGGAAGCGCCGCCCGAGAGGAGGAGGAGAGCGGGCCCCGCGAAGAAGCCCTACCCGGTCCTTGCGTGGCTTCCTCTGGAGACGGCGAGGAAAGGCCGGGAGGCTCCGGGACTGCAGAAGGGATGAGCCCAGAGGGATCCCGGGAAAGGAGACTGCCTGGAGGGCGATGCGGAGAGCAGGAAACGGGCGGAGACCCCGAGACGTTCCTGGAGGGCGGAGCGTCCTTCGGAAGACCCCGGAATCCCCAAAGGATCCAGGAGGAAGGAAAGAAATATCAAGGCCCAGAATGTGAAAAATCCTTCAAAAGAAAGGACAATCTTGAAAGCCATCAAAGAATGCACAGAGGCGAAAAGCCTTATAAATGCTTAGAGTGTGGAAAGATCTTCAGTCGTAACCACACCCTTTATGTACATCAAAGAATTCACACAGGAGAAAAACCTAATAAATGTCTGGAGTGTGGAAAGAGCTTCATTTATAACAGTAGCCTTTATAAACATCAAAGGATGCACTGGAGAGAGAAACGGAATAAATGCCTGGAGGACGGAGGGTCCTTCGGAAGGTCTAGGAGGCCCCAAAGTATCCAGGAGGGAGGAAAGGAATATCAGTGCCTGGAATGTGAAAAATCCTTCAAAAGAAACTACCATCTTAAATGCCATCTAAGGATCCACACAGGAGAAAAACCTTATAAATGCTTGGAGTGTGGAAAGAGCTTCAGTCAGAAGAGCAACCTTAATGAACATCAAAGGATCCACACAGGAGAAAAACCTTATAAATGCTTGGAGTGTAGAAAGAGCTTCAGTGAGAAGAGATACTTTAATGAACATCAAAGGATCCACACAGGAGAAAAACTTCATAAATGCTTTGAGTGTGGAAAGAGCTTCAGTCATAGCAACAGACTTTATGTACATCAAAGGAGTCACACAGGAGAAAAACCTTATAAATGTCTGGAGTGTGGACTCTGCTTCAGTTATAACAGCAGCCTTTATAGACATAGAAGAACCCACTTAGGAGAAAAACCTTATAAATGCTTGGAGTGTGGAAAGACCTTCAGTCGGAGTAACAGCCTTTATAATCATCAAAGGATCCACTGGGTAGAGAAACCGAATAAATGCCTGGAGGGTGGAGGGTCTTTCAGAAGCCCCAGGAAGCCCCGAAGTATCCAGGAGGAAGAAAAGAAATATCAATGCCCAGAATGTGAAAAATCCTTCAGAACAAACTACAATCTTGAAAGCCACCTAAGAATCCACTCGGGAGAAAAACCTTATGAATGCTTTGAGTGTGGAAAGAGCTTCAGTCGGAGTAGCACCCTTAATGTACATCAAAGGATTCACACGGGAGAAAAACCTTATAAATGTCTGGAGTGTGGAAAGAGCTTCAGTGAATTGGGAAATCTTTATAGACATCAAAGGTTTCACACGGGAGAAAAACCTTATAAATGCCTGGAGTGTGGAAAGACCTTCAGTGACAGCAGCAGCCTTAATGTACATCAAAGGATTCACACGGGAGAAAAACCTTATAAATGTCTGGAGTGTGGAAAGAGCTTCAGTCAGAGTAGCAGCCTTTATCAACACCACAGGATCCACTGGGGATTAAAACCTCATAAATGCCTGGAGTGTGGAAAGACCTTCAGTCGGAGTAGCAGCCTTAATGTACATCAAAGGATTCACTGGGGATTAAAACCTCATAAATGCCTGGAGTGTGGAAAGACCTTCAGTCAGAGTAGCAGCCTTTATAAACACCAAAGGATTCACACCTTTTCACACGGGAGAAAAACCTTATAAATGTTTGGAGTGTGGAAAGAGCTTCAGTTATCACAGCAGCCTTTATTATCATCAAAGGATCCACACGGGAAAGAAACCGAATAATTGCCTGGAGGGTGGAGGGGCTTTCAGAAGACCCAGGAGGCCCCAATGGATCAAGGAGAAAAATATCAATGCCCAGAATGTGAAAAATTCTTCAAAAGAAACGACCATGTTGAAGGCCATCTAAGAATCCACAGAGGAGAAAAATGATAAGTCATCAAACGGTGTCTGACAGCAGCCGCAGCCCACACAGCACAGGTGTGTTGATTACCTGTGCAAAACAGCAGGTGGAGGTAGACGATCCAGATGCACTGTGCAGGCTGTGGGAAAGCCGAGAGTTGGTGGGCCAGAGAGGTGGGGGGCCGTGGGAGGCTCATCTTCACAAATTTCATCTTGCCTGCAGCCTGCACGGCGCATCAGGACCACCTGCCTTCCCTCCATGGGTCTGCCGGTGTTGCCGCAGGAAGATTTGTCTCCTACAGCTGGTTTCCGATCAAGCCCACCGACTCTCATGTTGCCCGCACGGTGCATCCGCATCACCTGCTTTCGTCCCCGCCTCTGCTTCTGCCTGCTGCTTACAGAGGTAATCAACTCATATGGGCTGAGGCTGCTACCAGGCACTGTCGGCTGGTGCGCGTTTGCCCCCTCTTATCCTTGTGCGTGAGGATGGGGCGCCCAGCCCGACTGATCACCCTGGAATTTTGTTTCCACGAAAATCAACCCTAGTGTTTCTTTTCACTATCATCAGAATAGCATCTCAATCAGAACAGAGAATCAGAGCTGGAAGGAATCTTGGAGTCTTTCTTATCTCTAGACTAGCCATACCCAATTACCGCAACCGTTCTTCATATGCTTTAGTCTCCAGGCCCTTAATCATCCTAGTTCCTCACAGCCAGCCCGGATTTCCCAAAGGAAAAGAGAAAAATGGGAGAGCACACAGAGCTTTCCTAGAGAGAGAGAGAAGACACACACAGAGAGAGAGACATAGAGAGAGACAGAGAGAGTGGAGGAGAAAGGAAAAGAGAGATGAGGGAGAGAGAGGGATGAGAGTGAGATAGAAAGAGACGAGAGAAAGATGAGAGGGAGGGAGACGGAGACTGAGACAAAGAACGAGATAAGAGAAAGGGGGATGAGAGGGAGGGAGATAGGGAGAAAGAAAAAGACGTGAGAAAGAAGATGAGAAGGAGGGAGATAGAAAAAAGAAGAGAGATGAGGGAGGGAGACAGAGAGAGGGAGATACCTATTTCCCATAGAAAAGAAAATGGAGCCACAAAATCTGGGTAGGTGTGGCTGGGGGTGTCTCATGTGACTGGGTGGGTGGCATCGAATTGGCCACGCCCACCCAGGTTTTGTGGCTCCCATTGTCTTGTTTTTTGTGGGAAACAGGCTCAAGTGGCTCTCAAATGGCTTTAAACACTAAAGAGTGTTTAATGTTGCAGACCCCTGATGGTAGATAATGCAGGCCATGGAATAGGAAGTTGAATTTCCCTTGACAACAGCAGTTTTTTTAGCCAGAGGTTTGTTTCTAAAATCTCTAAGGGCAGTGATGGCGAACCTTTTTTTATTCAGGTGCAAAAAAAGCATGTGCGCATGCTATTTCGTGTGCATGCCCACACCAAGTGTCCTGCGCATTCGTGCACAATCCACCCACCCCCGTTAATGTATGCAGGGCTCGCTGAAGCCTTCCAGTATGCCCATTGGGCCGTTTTTTGCCCTCCCCTGGCTTCAGGAAAGTCTCGAGCCTGGGGAGGGTGAAAAAAGGCCCAACCGGAAGTTCGTTTCTGAACTTCCAGTAGGCCCGTTGGGTGCATTTTTTGCCATCCACAGCTCGGGAGGGTTTCCTGAAGCCTGGGGAGTGCGAAAACGACATACCCCCGCCCACCGGAAGACTGAAAATCAGCTGGGCAGCCCACACATATGCACTGGACTTGGCATAGGGCAACGCCGCGCGTACCCTCAGATATGACTCCACATGCCACCTGTGGCACGCGTGCCATAGGTTCGGCATCACGGCTCTAGGGGAAGAAAGGGGTACTATTACGTGGGATTGATTTTTTTAGTACCTTTCTCAGTTACATCTTTGATTTTTGCTCCAGAGAGACAACATACCTCCTTAGATTGACTGTTTGGTCTGCAGACTATATTTTCTGTTCCGCCAAAGAATTGAATTTCCTATCACCAGCATTCGCCTTTCTCCCCCGAATGCTGGGTCGTGCCTCCTTTTTTAAAACTATTAATGAGTGCTCTTTTATATATGTCTGGATATTTTCTTCCAGGGGGAGGCTATGACAGCAATGTTCAGTTCCAGAGGGGCTTCACTGGAACGGGCTATGGGCTTCGCTCTTGGTTGCTGTTTTCTTCTAAAAGTGACACATGTCAGCCTTCGTGATGCCTGCTTGCTACGGCTGCCATAGTAACGGGGAGGGAGGGCTAGGTTGGGCTAGGTATTTGGGTGGGGGTTGGGAAGACTGCTAGAGATGGCCCTGTTTGTCTCTGATTAGGACTTTGGGGAGGCAAGTTCTCATCACATACTGCCAGGCTCCACAGACGTGTTTATAGCCTGCTGAAGGTCAACGGCTTCGTGGGACCAGATGTGGAAGTCCAGCAGGCCGGTGTACCCACATGACACCTTGGCACATGGGGATTGGATGGTTTGCCCAGGCGGGTTGCAAGGGAGGGCTTTCGGATTGTTTGTATATGCATTTTGCACGCTTTTTGCTTCAGAACTTGCT